>CM055265.1:100090672-100471920 GCA_029237695.1 Conchocele bisecta
TGTAATTTCAGCATGAAATGGCTGAGGTAAATGTACAGCCTACTCAGTAGACACATCATCTGAGACATTTTCTGGCACAATAAACATTCACCATTACCCCACATATTGATTGGCATTATTATACATTTTATATCAGATGAAAATTTACACACTGATATCAGGGGCGATAACTGTGTTTCCTTAAAATATTAACGAATATTACTATTTATTATCTATATTTATTTTTTGATGTGCAATGATCTGACTTATTATTTATTCAGGTGACGCATTTAATTAGTATAAATAATTAAAAAATATCATGCCTCATTTGCATATGAAAATAGACTGATACAACTACTCGTCATTATCAGTAAAATTAATATTACTAAATGATTATATCTGTATCACGGGCACTCGTAATTTTTAGAACTGGTTGAATAGTGACACAATTATACACTTATTTAATTCCTATAAAGAACATTTTGTGCCTACTGAGTGGGCACGTTCCTTTAATATACAGGTAATTCTTGTTATCTCGAAGTTTACCGAGCAAAATATATCGACATATCCGAACTTCGAGATAAAAATTCGCCAAATTTGCGACCAATCTCGAAAACGGAATCTTTTCATAAATACCGCCTTTACTTTATTTCCGTGTTTTCATAAATCGCACACTTTCTTTTAACGAAACGCGCATGCGTTGTTACTAAATATATCGCATATGCATGGCACAATTTCCGGTACATACCATTTGTTTTGGAAATCATACCCAATACACACCAATGAATAAGCGTTACATCTAAATGTCAACGATCGCCGTCTTTTCTGACGATGTTATTATTCAATCACAAAATGCAAGACCCGCATTTCGTCCCCAATCCACATCGGACCTAGACTAGTTGGCCACAAACAAATTCGACACAATCAAATCTGCGTTAAGAAATGTCAAGTTCAATTGACTTGATTACCACGCCGTTTATTTCATCTTCATGTTCAAGTGATCCGATATCACATTGATTAATTGGTTAATTATTGTTTAAGTGAATTCATCCAACATGTTTGTGCAACGTTTAACACATTTTAGCGGTAGCGTTTTTTATTTCTATAGACCTGTTAATCGCTCTTAATTAGACTTCGTGGTGCCAGGCGCTTATTAATACAAATATGAAGGAAACATGCTATCAGGACTCGATTTCCACCTCGACATAACCAAAATATCAACATTTCCGATATTGATTTATCAGGAGTAAAATACATGATCTATATAGGGAATTCGGCCGGGACCTCATTGAGATAAAGAGAATCTGCTGTATGTGACTGTCTGAAGTCTGTGGCTTATGACATTTCATGTCTGTGCCCCTGATCTGCTAGTACACATTTGCAGCCCGAGAAGGATCTATACTGTTTGTTACGAGCAAGCTTGGTTTGTCACACACTGAGTATTAAACCATGTAGAGGTTGATCCAGGTCTAAACTATATTTCCATGTCGTGTAACATATTAATCCATTTCAGTCTACGGATTTCGGAAAAAAATCTCATTATTTTGTTTATTTCTTGTTTAAGTGTGCATATGTTGTTACCACTCGTCGAGACGGTTCAAATGAGTGGTAACAACATATACTTTTGAGATGAAATAAAGACAATTGGGATTTTTTCTCATAAAAGTTTCATACTACTATAATTGTATCCCGTCTTTAGTGGGTTAAATAACTGTTGATGTTTCTTTGTACCATTGTATATACCTTGATAACCCTAAACTAAAAATTTGCTTTGGGAAATCCCTATTACAATAAAATAGGGTATTACAATAAAATAGGGAATTCCAAAAGCTAGTTGTATCCAGATACATTGTTACTGTGATTAAACCAGTACTCCTAAATATTGGCACGCTCACTGTTGTCGGGAAACCATATACCGTATTCATTCTAATAAACGCCCATACTCTAATAAACGCCCACCCCCCATTTTTGGGCAAAAAAATGAACATTTTCCGCCCGATTTTACAAAAAAAAAATTGGGACTTCTAATAAACGCCCATGGCCTCCTCTGGAAAGAAAAATGGACATACCTGTCAAACTAATTTTCCGTATTTCCCCTTTTTAGTAACGCGCGGACATGTGCCTTTCGTTCTTTGCGTCCAAATATTCTGTAGGAACATGGAATTTCAAGGCCACCTCCCCTTGCAAATGTCCCCGATAGAGGAGGGTCGCGGTTCCCCAGAATTAACTGCGATCACCTGGTGATATCTCCCCACAACAGTTTCGCCTTGTTTAAACAATTATTGCTGAGTCACTATAGTCGTTATCTGGTTCTAATATACAATCCAGTTCCGCACCTTAACTGGAGCGCTGCCTAGCATTTTCCTTATTCGTCGTTGACAGCTATCGGTACCCTCCCCGGTCACGGTTTAATGCACAATATTATACAGCAAAATCGGGAACCAGATATGATGATGGGCTTGCTTGATTATCAAAAAAAATATAAAAAAATACGATTTGGTATGGGGACGATTTTGGTCTGGGGACGATTTGACCAGATAGTATATGTTACGCGAAGAGTGATGTCCCTTTGTTATGTTGAGATATTTTGAGAAATTTACGGATTTGGGGTATGTCCGAATACTTACTGATCCTAAAGTAATTATTCTAATGAGAAATGGACCAGTCCAAACATACAGATTATCCGAATACAAATGTCCGATACGGTAGTAATTGCTAAGACTACACCGTGAGTAAATAGAACGTCTGTAAGGTTTACAAATCCAATCGTTTTCTTCACTTTTTGACATTTTTTACTCGGACCAAAAACCATTGCCTCTATTAATCGCCCACCCCCGACCTGTGACTTACCGATGATTCTAATAAGCGCCCGGGCGTTTATTAGAATGAATACGGTACTTTTATGTCTTTCCCCAAATACTTGGTGTCCGAATATTTATGGTAGAGTCCATTCCAGTTGCTTAGGGGTAAAAGGGTTAAGCACATTTCAATCAATTACTCTGTCCTGTTTTGTAGGTCCCGACGGAGCGAATTTGTTTATTTACCACCTTCCACAGGAGTTTAGCGACCAGGATTTAATGCAGACATTCATGCCATTCGGCAATGTCATATCGGCAAAGGTCTTCATTGATAAACAGACAAATCTGAGCAAGTGTTTTGGTGAGTATAGTTCACATGCTGGTACATCTGATTCCCACTTCAACTCCTAATTATGAGACTTTTTCAATATTTATACCCCCCCCGCAACGAGTGCGTCCGGGCCAACGTCCGGGGGTTTGAGAGCTTAGGGGCGGGGTTAGGAACAAAAGATTCCTTTGTAATATTCCGTAAGCTCATAAACTCTATTGTTGTTTAGGGGCTTTTTCATTGTTCTTCAAACAATGGAAATACCCCATAAACCCAAAATGTTGGAACGTGCGTGCGTCCGTCTGTGCGTCCGTAAACTTAACATCAGAGAAATATTGTTATAACTTCTATTTCCTTCATCTAAATTGCTTAATATTTTACTTGTGCATCCTGTAGGGCTCTACTACCATGCTGTGCCAAATCCACGACCGTACCCCCTCCAACCCCCCCCCCCCCCCCCACCCCCCCCCCACCCCAACCCCCTAATATTTTACTTGTGCATTCCTGTAGAGCTCTGCTACCATGCTGTGCCAAATCCACGACCGTCCAACCCCCCCCCCCCCCCCCCCCCCCCCCCCCCCCCCCCCCCCCCCCCCCCCCCCCCCCCCCCCCCCCCCCCCCCCCTCCCCCCCCCCCCCCCCCCTGATCCCAAGTCAAGGTCAAATGCTTGGTCTCTTTCAAAACTTAACATCAGAGAAATATGTCATAACGTCTATTTCCTTCATCTAAAATGCTTAATATTTCACACATGCATTCCTGTAAGGCTCTACTACCATGCTGTGCCAAATCCACGACCATCCAACCCCGCTGATACCAAGGTCAAGGTCAAATACTTAGTCTCTTTACAAAACTTAACATCAGAGAAATAAGTTATAACTTCTATTTCCTTCTTTGAAAATTCTTATTATTTCTCTTGTGCATTCCTCTAAGGTTGTACTATCATGCTGTGTCAAATCCACGACCATCCAACCCCCGCTGATCCCAATGTCAAGGTCAAATACTTAGTCTCTTTACAAAACTTAACATCAGAGAAATAAGTTATAACTTCTATTTCCTTCTTTGAAAATTCTTATTATTTCACTTGTGCATTCCTCTAAGGTTGTACTATCATGCTGTGACAAATCTACGACCGTCCACCAACCCCCGCTGATGTCAAGGTTACATACTTGGTCTCTTTACAAAACTTAACATCAGAGAAATATGTTATAACTTCTATTTCTTTCATTGAAAATTCTTAATATTTCATGCATGCATTCCTCTAAGGCTCTACTATCATGCTGTGACAAATTCCCGCTGATCTCGAGGTCAAGGTCACATACTTAGTCTCTTTACAAAACTTAATATCAGAGAAATCGGTTATAACTTCTATTTCCTTGCTCGGATCTGCTTCACATTTCACACACGCATTGCTCCAATGGACCTCTACCACCCTGTAACAAATTCACATTTATGCCGCTCCTACTAAGCCCAGAGTCAAGGTTACAAGCCCACACACTTGGGCCCACGCGGGGGGGGTATTCCGTAAGCCTCGCTTACTGACCAATCTAGTTTTAAAAGGAAATAAATGTCAGTATTATGAAACTAGCATATTTCACTAATTATTTCATCAACTGGCAGATGCACATGATCTGCTAAGTCAATTTTAGCTAGAATCTACAAGAGACTCAGCCAGTACCAGTAAAAATCTGTGAAAAAAAAATTTGTTGGAGCCTATTTTCTAAAATAGCAAACATTTATTAAATATATTCTGTAATCTAGGATAAAAATTACTTTAGAATATTAATTTGTGTATTGTTTCCTAACACTAACATTTATTTCAGTTTAAGGTATTAAAAATATGTCCTAATTAAAGGCTAAAGTGCGAAACAGATCTGTAGCCGATTTCACCAAAATTGCAAAGTATACTTATCTTGCTAAGTACACTTTGAGGGAGAAAGTTTCAATTTAAAGGTCACATTACAAACTAGCACTTATTTTCTTCAAAATGCTCTAAAAACAACAAAGGCGACCCTAATAACCGATTTCCGGTTTGTTTATATTTTTCGTGATATTGAGATTTCTCATATCGCACCTTATCTGACACCTATACAGAGCCATGCAATTAATTGGTCATCGCTTATCTCTCCTGTTACTGTGACCTACTGCCGCGAGGTGGCGCTGTAAAAATAACCGCTATGACGTAGCAGTAGTCTAGCTTACCTGATTGTGGAAGCTTTCTTCTATAATATCGTTGAGATTTACGGACATCATTTATTTGTTGCATAATTTTTTGTTTTTGTAGTTTAAATATATACGTTAATATTCCTTCGCCTAGTTATACTTGGATTATTTATACGTTGGTTGCAATCGTCTGCGATGACTATCTGTGCGGAAGTCGGTTGTAATTCACGGTCAAACAGACAGCCAAGCCAGAATCAGAAAAAAATGTGAAATTAAATGTTATATTTCTATTTATTTTACAAATGCTGACATAACTCTCCCGACATTTCGTAAATTGATTCTGCAATGCTTTGCAGAATGTTACTTCAGTTTACTTGTGTTTTGACAATTTGAAATAATCAGTGACACTCGTGTGTAGCTATGTTCAAACGGATGCCGCCGGAGGTCATTAATAGTTCGGCATAGCAAACAACTTATCCGATGATTTGACCGCAGGCAAATAGGGAAGTGGATCTTGGGACAGGTGTATTCTGAATTCAATGAAGCCACACCTATTCTATGCTGATTGGTTTAATCCATTTTGTTTATCTGTCCTAGTCGGTGACAGACGTGTGAAGCTACCGTTTGCACGCCGGATGTCAACAATAATGCGGCAGGTGTATATTAAATCTGCGAGGCCACACCTATGCCACACATATTTTGTTCTTTGACAGCTAAAAAGAATTAAAATTATATATTCAATTTTCACATAGTAAATTCTTTACTATTTCTAATCTATTTGCCTACTGATTTGTTTCAAATAAATATAAAATGTGACTTGATGTTAAAAACTAAAGATGTTTTACAGAAGAAAATCGTAAAATAGATTAATATTGATATTTGCATGTACATACAGGTATATAATTGTATCCCCCGGACTCCGTCGGGGGATAGTATGGATTTGACAGCGCGCCGCGTCCGCGTCCGCGTCCGCCGCAGACACTTCTTGTCCGGAGCATAACTCGAACACCCATTTGGAATATTTTCATGAAAAAAACACACATGCATAGACCACGACCCAAAGGTGTGTCGCGCACAAAGAATGACAACTCTTGCATAGCTAATTTTTGAGTTATCTCCCTTTTTTGTTTCTCGTACTGATTTCGTGTCCGGAGCATAACTCGACCACCCTTTCGAATATTTTCATGAAACTTCACACATGCATAGACCACGACCCGAAGGTGTGTCGCGCACAAGAATGACAACTCTTGCATCGCTAATTTTTTAGTTATCTCCCTTTTTATTTTTGTTTCGCGCACTGATTGACCATAACTCGACCACCCTTTGGAATATTTTTATGAAACTTAACACATTCAATTAGACCACGAACCGAAGGTGTGTCGTGCACAAGAATGACAACTCTTGCATAGCTAATTTTTGAGTTATCTCCCTTTTTTGTTTTCGCTCACTGATTTCCTGTCCGGAGCATAACTCGACCACCCTTTGGAATATTTTCATGAAACTTCACACATGCATAGACCACGACCCGGAGGTGTGTCGCGCACAAGAATGACAACTCTTGCGTAGCTAATTTTTCAGTTATCTCCCTTTTTTGTTTTGCGCACTCGACAAACTGGACAATAATGCATGAAGACCTGTTTTCTCGTCTGCTCTGTATACCTTTTCTCGTGTGCTCTGTACACCTTACCTGTAGAGAGAACAATAGAAACTGGGAGAACCATGTGCTAAGCATGGGCTAGCATGTGCAGATGTCCAGTGCTTGACCACTGCTGACCAGGTAATTTATACAGGTAAATCACTACATTGGGTACTGTGTTGAAAATATTGTGGCTTATGTGGACCTCTGCAGATATATGTAGATAAATATAGGACTATTAAAAAAAATCTGGTCTCCAATAGCAAGCATTATTATTTTTAAACTTTTTTTTGTATTTTTTTTTTTTTTTTTCATTATTTTTTGTAATTATTTTTTTCAAATTATTTTTCAATTTGACTGGAAAAAAAATCTGGGCTCCAGTAGCAAGCATTGTTATTTTTATTTTTTTTTAAACTTTTTTTTTTCATTTTTTTTTTCATTCAAATTATTTTTCAATTTTTGTCCAGTAGCATAAGGTCGTAAGTGCTATATACAGACTATTCACCTGTGCATGTGCTAGCATGTGCAACTGACCACTGACCACTTACAGGTAATTTATACAGGTAAATGATTATATTACATTTCCGTAAACTGTTGAAAATATTGTGGCATTATGTGGACCTGTGCAGATATATGTATGATAAATATAGGACTATTCAAAAAAATTCTGGCTCCAGTAGCAAGCATTATTATTTTTAATTTTTAAACTTTTTTTCCTTTTTTTTTTATTTTTTTTTTTTCATTTTTTTTTTTTTTCAAATTCTTTTTCAATTTTTGTCTAGTAGCATAAGGTCGTAAGTGCATATACACACTATTATCATATAATAAAACAATTATTGACTAGTGAGCCATAGAATATAATCTGATATTCTATGGTTCACTAGTCAATAATTGTATAATATGTTCGGGCCAGTGAAAATTGCTTTCGGGCCCAGGCTCGAGGTCAAGGCGGGACAAGGCGAGGCATCTGATTCCGCGGAATTCTTGTTTACTTATCTCCCTTTGTTGTTTCGTGCTCTGATTTTGTATTCAGAGCATAACTCGAACACGCATATACGCATTGCTCTCTAATGGTCCTCTACCGCCCTGTGCCAAATCCATTCGTTCGTTCTGCCCCCGTCAAGCCCAGGGTCAAGGTCACATACTTAGTGCTTCAAAAACATTAACGCTTGGGTAAATATCTTATACTTTCTGTTTTTCTTTCATGGATCATGGATCATCTTCATATTTTTTCATATACGCATTGCTCTAATGGTCCTCTACCGCCCTGTGCCAAATCCACGTTCGTCCTGCCCACCAATCCCAGGGTCAAGGTCACATACTTGGTGCTTCAAAAACTTTAACGCTCAGGTAAATATCTTATAATTTTTATTTCCATTCACGGATCAACTTCATATTTCATATACGCGTTGCTCCTAATGGTCGTCTACCGCCCTGTGCCAAATCCACGTTCGTCCTGCCCCCGCCAAGCCCAGGGTCAAGGTCACATACTTAGTGCTTCAAAAACTTTAACGCTTCGGTAAATATCTTATAATTTTTATTTCCATTCACGGATCAACTTCATATTTCATATACGCGTTGCTCTAATGGTCGTCTACCGCCCTGTGCCAAATCCACGTTCGTCCTGCCCCCGCCGAAGCCCAGGGTCAAGGTCACATACTTATGCTCAAAAAATCAAAAACTTTAACGCTCGGGTAAATATCTTATAATTTCTGTTTTCTTTCATGGATCATCTTCATATTTCATATACGCATTGCTCTAATGTCCTCTACCGCCCTGTGCCAAATCCACGTTCGTCCTGGCCCCCGCCAATCCCAGGGTCAAGGTCACATACTTGGTGCTTCAAAAACTTTAATGCTCAGGTAAAATATCTTATAATTTTTCTTTCCATTCACGGATCAATTTCATATATGCGTTGCTCTAATGGTCCTCTACCGACCCTGTGTCCAAATCCACGTTCGTCCCGCCCCCCCCGCCAAGCCCAGGGTTAACATCATATACTTAGTGCTTCAAAAACTTTAACGCTCAGGCAAATATCTTATAATTTCTGTTTTCTTTCACGATCAGCTTCATATTTCATATATGCATTTGCTCTAATGGTCCTCTACCGCCCTGTGCCCAAATCCACGTTTGTCCTGCCCCCGCCAAGCCCAAGGTCAAGGTCACATACTTGGTGCTTCAAAAACTTTAACGCTCAGGTAAAAGAAAATTTTGACTTGCAATTTGGCCTCATTTAGCCTCATTATCAAAGCGATATGTGGGACATCCGTGTTCTATGAACACATTTTCTAGTTTATTAAACTTCACACATGCATAGAAGACGACCCAAAGTGTGTCGCACGTAAGAATGACAACTCTTGCGTCGTTAATTTCTTAGTTATCTCCCTTTGTTGTTTCGTGCACTGATTTCGTGTCTGGAGCATAACTCGAACACAATTTGGAATATTTTTATGAAACTTCACACATGCATAGACCACGACCCTAAAGGTGTGTCCCGCAAGAATGACAACTCTTGCATCACTAATTCTTTAGTTATCTCCCTTTGTTTTTCCGTCACTGATTTTGTCTCCGGAGCATAACTCGAACACCCTTTTTTCAAACTACTTGTGTATCTGGGGAGGGGGATACACATGCGCTTGTCGACAAGCGTCCATTTCTAGTTATCAAATAAAAATAGAAATTATATTTTTTTCATTGCTATACCAATTTAAAAAAAATAAATAAAAACCTTCCACCGCCACAGTTTATTCCAATATTTGGACATGAATATGCTGATGTTCTATGGCCTATCGAGGGTGGCAGGTGGGAAGATGCAATGGGTAATTTAACAATCATGATTCATCCTTACCGGCATCCTGAACGGAGACCTGGTTTGGCCATCAGGTACGTCTTTGGCATTCTTGTATGTGAGGGTTTCATCTTGTATTCAGTAATACAATTATTGCTTTTCTTATTACTTTTATGGGAAGGGGCCAAGTGACTTTTGTGTGGTATGGACCTGGCACCAGGTCAGTTCTGATTTTGGGATTTTCTCCCCAATGCAGCAGGTTACATGTGCGATCGAACCTGTTGGCCCGGCTTTAAATGATCTTAGCTGTTGATAGGCCGCTAATGTATTATAAAATCAAAACTAGTGATTAACTGATTGAATGTCGAACAGTTTATGTGGCGATCAGAATGTACGGATGTGCAGGGTGATCTGGGGCTACTCTGGTTGCATATTCCCATAATAGAGGTGGGTTTGTGCACATTCATTTGGTGTATTTATGTATCTGGAGATAGGTTGTACACATGGGGTCTGGAGGGCTGTATTGTAGGTTGTTTTGAAGAGATTATAATAATCTGTTGCGCATGCTGTGTTTAAGCCTCTCAGCATCACAGGTAGAAGACTCGGATCTATGACACCAAAAAAATGCCATTACCCCACCCACACTTGGTCTCGTACAGTACTATATGCTATATAAAGGAGTATAAATGGGCCATTATAGAAAGAGCCCTCTCTTTTCCGGCTCGCACAAACACAATAAACATCGATTAAATGTATGACTTCTGTCTCTGGCAATCGATAAAGGTATTAGGTGTGTGAATATACTCACTTCAAATCGCTGTTTCCAGCATTTATTCAGTTATTCGCATTTTGTATACCCCATCCAAAGCGAAATTTGCGTGTACGAAAGAATCTCACACAGAATCGGAGGCCGTCCGGCTGGATTATCAGTCATATTTGGCCGATAGCTGATCGCCAGCTGAAACTAAAGTCGTGCACCATGACCAATATACATTAGAGACTCCAACCATACAAAGTTCGTCATGGTTGCATATTCGGAAAGAGCATCGATCAAAGAGGTAATATTAAGTGACAGTTTTAAAAATTGGTCCATGGATGAAGGTTTGCGAGCCCAGCAAAGTCCGTTCCCTCACTTTATTTTTTTTTATTTTCAAATAATTCAGGTTCAATGGTCAATTATGTTTTTATTAGCGAGATATGGACCTGGACAGGAGCAAAAGAGGGTTCAGCCATCATTTATAGGCTGTATTACCGGTACTACTCTTCATTTTGTGATCTTTGACAGTTTTAAAAGGGAAAAGAAAGTAAAAATTGAAGTTCTTACCTGACAGCTTCCACTTCCTCCGCCATCTTGTTTTGGACAATCATTTTTGTTCATACAGCTTATAGTACAGTGGGAAGGGGCCAAGTGACTTTGGTGTGATATGGACCTGGAACCATGTCAGGTTATTCTAATTTCAGGGCTGAATATATATTCCGCTCTGATTTTGTGATTTTCCACCCAATGCAGCAGGTTAAATGCGGGATTGAACCTGTTGGCCCGGCCTTAAATGATCTTAGTTGTTGATAGGCTGTAAAACACCAATAAATCAAATCAAATTAAACAAAATTTTAATCCAATTTAATTGATCAATGCAAATTATTGTCGTGTTGCACCTCCAGGTTTTGTGAGTTACGATAATGCGGTGTCCTCCCAGGCAGCTATTCAAGCCATGAACGGTTTCCAGATTGGAATGAAGCGGTTGAAAGTGCAGTTGAAACGACCAAAGAGCGATAGCAAGCCATATTAAGGTAGGTGAATTTTTGTCAAGCCCGCTTGCAGAAAGCGAGACATAGTGATCACAATGACGTCCGTCCGTCCGTCTGTCCGTCCGTCCGTCCGTCCGGGCACACATTAGGGTACTTATGTGGCTAGCCCCACAGGGTTATGGACTTGGTAAAGGATAGGGTTGGTTACAATTAGCCACCTAAAAAATCGTTTTATGTGGCTAAAAATCGTTTTATGTGGCTAATATTTAACATGTGATAAGCCACATAAGTATAGTAATGTAAGAACATCCGTCCGTCCGTCGGGCCATCCGTCCGTTCGAAATCTGCATTAAAGTTTTTTAAAATACCATCAAATGCCTCGGCGGGCTCGACTTGCGGGCCGTGGCCATCTGGTTATTAATTAATATTTTCCTTACGTCTCCTCGAAAGTATATACTGTGACCACCCATTCTAACATACTATTTTACTATTATTTTCTACATCTAAATTGCTTGGCCCTAAATGATACTCATTTGTGTTGATGGGCCGTTAAGCACCGTTCCATTCCATATGGTTCAAATGGGTGGTCACAGTAAATACTTGTGATGTCCAATGAGAATAATACCACATGACATTGGTTAACACTACAGGTAAGTAATGATTTTAAGATGCCATTTTGGGTTCTCAGAACCTGATCTAATTGGTTTTCATGTACACTGACAATCTAATCAATGTCTACAATACCGGTTGGTTATACATTTCTCGAGCCCACGGTCAAGGTAAAATGAAGTTTGGGTTAAATTTTTTGTCATAATTTGCGTTAAAGTTTTCAGGTACCTATTATCCCTATAACCAACCATAAGTCGGATTTGCTTAAAACTTTGTATGCTTATTGGTCATCATCCATATATTCATTCTGTGTCCCACTCATGTGGCCCCTGTGCCCCAAGGTCAAGGCCAAATGACTTAGAAGTTTGTGTTATTATAAAATCTGCGTTAAAGTTTTTACATACCTTATATCTCCAAAATTGTTACTCCAATTTACTTCCAACTTCCAATACTTACTTTTCATCATACATATTTTCATTCCATAGCCTGCCCATGTGGTCCATATGCCCAAGATCAAGGTCAAATGACTTTAAAATTTGCGTTAAAGCTTTTACATACCATCTCCACAACCCTTAATTCAAACTTCAAATAAATACACTCTGAGACCATCAAATGCCTCGGCAGGCTCGACATGCGGGCCGCGGCCATCTGGTATAAATGTATGATATATTTTCTTCCTTCCTTGTTAAATAGGGAACAAATGATAATTATTATACCCACTTTTTTGGGGGAAAAAAATGGGTATATTGTTTTCGTCACGAGTGTCCATCCGTCCGTCCGTACGTCCGTCCGTCCGTACGTCCGTCACGTTTCTTGTAACTCTAAAAACTTTTTCACCTTCATACCTACGCGCCTGATATTTGGTATGTAGCTTCGTTATCATGTGCAGATGCGCAAAGTGAATTCGGATTTTTGATCCGACCCTCCATCATGGAATATCTCCCCCTTTCGGACTCAGAATTTCCCTTTTTTTATTTTTTCCTTGTAACTCGAAAAAACTTTTCACCTTCATACCTACGCGCCTCATATTTGCTATGTACCGTATTTACCCTATGTATTGGGACAGTAAAAAATAAATAAAATTCTACGTGTCCCAATACATAATATAAAATAAATTAATTTTTTTTTTTGGTGTCCCAATTATTAATATTGAAAGTTTGTATCCTCGAAATTTCGGTTAGTACACGGTTGTGCCTTGGCTCCCGAATTGTTTGCCTATTTGTATATCAAAATCGTGTTAAATTTGTAACACGTCTATTGTCAGAAATTGTGAGAAATCGTATTAAATTTGCATATGGACGCATAGCCTCCTTTTATCTCACCGATGTGACCCAAGCTGATCACGTTTGCACATTTCGTAAATTAATCCGAGCAAACTAGGAATAACATCAATTATTGGTCCCAGTAACAAAGCAGTGCTTTTTTCTGCAAATATATCGGAAAGTGGATAATATTTTCAGAGCAAATGCGTAATAATTACTAATTTAATATTCGTCAACATTCGTCACGATATCGTTTACAGAAAATGTACACTAATATCAGATTCATCTTCGTCGAAAATCTCACATGATAAGCCTGATTACCTCATGAACTGGCGCAATATTATAACACGTCGGGCAAAACATGTCTATACAGGTCTGTGGTGTTGAAAGGGTTAAAACTCTGTGCGTACTCGAACCCACAGGTGGAATAGTCGGACGTGTGACGCAAAGAAAATGACCATTACAAAAATATCCATTACCCCACCCACTTGATCTCGTTCTATTATTAAGTCATGTACAGTACGATACCAGGTGGGTGGGATAATGGGATTTTTTTATAGGCATTTATTTTGGTGTCATAGGTCCGAGTCTTCCACCTGTGCTCACCATATGAGTAAACACAGTTTGCAACGCACGAGCTTGTCACGTGACGTTGCAGCTGATGGAACAGGATATCGGTCATTGGGTCATTGCGTCATCGAATGATGCTATCGGGTAAAACACGGTAAAAGCGCCTTTTGAGTTGCACTAGATGGCCAATTATCAACTTTGTAGAATTCATGCAAATTTATTTTTTATCCGGAAGGTCGTCATTAGCCTCAAAATATATGATGATTTATTGGGGAACCATCTATAAATACTTTTGTTTTGTCTGTTTCAAGACTGGTCGAGTCTGGGTTACGGACACTACATAGGGTATATAACACACAAGTTAAAGACCAAGGGAATGGTGTAGCATTTAATAACTTGCTAATAAACCCTGCTGGGAACATCAAACATAGAAAACAGTAACTTTTTTCATATAACATTGAACATATCATCATATTTTTTTAGCATTTATACAACAACTGCAGTCCAGTATTTTTTTATCATTTGAAACTTAATCATTATTTTTAAAGGAAAACACATTTTATCAACAATATTGCCAAGATATTACAGTTTGAGCACAGTAAAATAAAATAAATATAAATTATTCACTATGGACAGCATATAAAACCAGATAAAAGCAAACAATTTTGGACTGTAAAAATGGTTACGGACACTACATTTTCACCAAATAAGCAAAATCATTGTTTCCGGAGCATTTACAGTTGAACTGTAAGTAGTATGGTAAATTAACATAATTGGATGCATACACAATTAAAATTTAGAGTTTAATAAAATAAATAATCAACAAAATATTGTGAAATGCCCATATTTTTTCAAAACAATTAATAAAACTCACTTTGCAGTTATGTAAATTCAGCAATACTAATGTAAATATACATGCGATACTGACAATAGTTTAGTTCCAACACATGAATGATAACATAGCTAACATAGCTCAGAGTTCATAAACAAAATGAATGTATTGTTACTTTCCAAAAAGGTTATGGACACTACACTATTATCAAATTTAACAAAAGCATATTTTATATTAAATATTTGCAGTTAGACTGTCATCACTTGGAAATTACCAGTTGTGGATTCATGAAATCAACGAGGTTCTTTGAAACATTCAACAAAATATCATTATTTGGAATAATGTAAATAATCACGACGATTATCAATCTCTTGGATTGTTATATTAGAACATTATAAAGTAACTATTGAATTGATACTGAGAAAAATGTTACGGACACTACATCAAAAATTAATTACAATATTCTAGTCTCAGGTGTGATCAACTAGCTTTAAGTGCAATAGTGTATACACTACTTAAAGAACGCCTGCTTGTGTATTTTCAGTTGTTGAGACTTGATTGTGCTGAGCTTAACTTTACAAAATTTCAATTGTCCCCTCTCATTAATGAGTTCTGGCGCAGTGAGAGTCGCAACTAGATGTTGCATTGGCTCCAATGACATGTCCTGATCATCTGGCCAGGTGTAAACACTCCCAGATTTCTCATGTAACGCACTTGGCATTCAGTGCCCTCGACACTGACAATTTCAGCCAGAAAAATTTTCCCGTACTTTTTGTCGACAGACAGACAGCAACAAATTTTCACCCGGCTTTAGTGTGGATACTGTGTCGTCTGCAGCTATAGAGAATGTGGTTAAGGATCAACATGATGTTATGCCTTTCATAATTATATCCACCGTCAAATAATTAAAAAAAAGTTTGGTTCTTGGATTTTTAATTGTCCTACAGACCTCACATAACCATACTGTATTATGTATGCAACTGTATTGTATGGATATGTTGATCGGTTCACAGAATAGCAAATCGTGTAAACCATGATACGTAGGCAGATATGTGCAAGCAGATATAGAGCTATCCCGGTAACCAATTACAATTGTTAAGATACCTTTTCAATTTGTCAGCTAGCCCCCTATATTTTGTAAGCTGTAATTTATATATATATATATATGTATATTAAATGTTTAAGGATACGGATTGTGTTCTCACTGTTCTGCTCATTACTATGTGGTCCTTGAGTGCCCTCCTCGTCTTCGTCAAGCTGTGTTCTTTGTTTGTCTTTCTTGTCCTCCTCTTTGTAACTAAATGTTCTTTGTTCGTCTAACTGATCTTTCTGTTTCTGTTTCTTTAATGTTCTTTTCTCCCATCCGGTCACGTACCCTTCATTTTCACACTTTTCTGAGCCTTCCAGACATGAATTACCGTACAGTAGCAACTGAGGTTTTCGTATATTCAACTGATAGTCAATTCCTACTGCTTTTACAACATGTAGTTTCCGGATGCCTGCCAATGTACCGTAGTTACATTTGATTCTGATCTGTTTCTTTTTATGTCTTTGACCATAACAAATTCTCGCTTCGAAATGAGCTGTTTCTTTGTCTCACTGTCTGTTGTCTGGCTTGTCAGTTTTTTCTTACAAAAGTTAAATACATCTTGCGCATTCCCGATGACATTTTGATTACTTACAACTGCTCGGTAACATGCATTTTCAACAGTTGCCCCTAATCCATTGCATACGTTTTTGCCGTGACAAGTTAATTCCTGATCACGTTTGGTTTTTTCCTAAGGTTTATATCTGCAAATCATTTCTTTCCCTTGTACTGTGCGGCACATCCATCGCTCCATTCATGTTACATTCCTTTACCTCTACACCAGCCTCTTCCAATACTTCTATAGCCTTGTTTTCAAATTTAAGGACAAGCATCAGAGTCGTAGTTTTGTATCTTCTGTAATTCCTATAATAGCATGTCTGATAACCGTTTCATTTCTAGATATCATTATGCAGACGATGTCTTCATTGTTGTTCCAGGAAATCGCGATATACATACGTGTATGGGACAATAATAAAATTATATTCAATTATTATTATTATTATTATTAATATTATTTTTATGTACTTTATCCAAATTCACAATATAACATGGTTAGCTTTGTATTATTATTATTATTTTTATTATTAATAGAATGTACTTTATCCAAATGCACACTATAACATGGTCAGCTTTGTAGTGTCCGTAACCATGTACTTTGCATAACTCTGACATTTTGTTTGTTGAGTGTATTTGAAGATGGGTTTATGTATCAAGACTTGATGGTATAGATTCTACACGCATACATTAGTACAGGGGTATGACAGTCACTCATAGTGAAGATGACATTTGAGGTGATATTAGCTTTTTGGTTCATGGATTCAATTTCATGGCTAGCATGATAAATTGAACATATTACATTAATAATAGAAGTAGGAACTTAATATCCTAACAATCATTGATATTTAAATAATATGCTAATACCCTATGATATGCCATAACGCTCTGATGGGTTACGGACACTACACCAAATGATCGGTCCAGCAACTCGCTAATTCAAAACACAAACACCTGATTGGAACACAAACTCCTTGCCTGCAGCATCAGTAAGTGTTCCTTCTGTCATTTAATATAATCCAAACATAAATTATCATCACCGGGATGTACTATTCACAAAAAAAATCCAAGTGATAATTTTCACAAATAGCAATGGCAATCTATAAGCTATATGCAACATAGTATGTGAAGGCTATTGTACAATTACAGCGATCAACAAACTGTGCTATAGGTATTTTATGTTTATAAAACTGAACATCAGATAATATGTCGATATAATTATTGAAATACAGACAGGGAAATATAGCACATTTTAAGGTTACGGACACTACGTGCTTTTTGTAGTGTCCGTAACCACATTTTGTCGCTCAGAGACGTGTTAGTATGAAATAATTCTGCAATTCTTACATTTTTTAGGTTCCCAACAGTGCATCTATAAATCATCATATATAAGAGTGTATATTTTCTATTGGAAGTGGAAAATTCCTGACCTGGTTACGGACACTACAAACATTTTATTTTATGCATTTTTATTTTCTCATCTTTACAGTGCAAAATATAAACGTGATTTTTTGCTCTACATTTTTTAGTTTTTACATATCACACATCCATAACCAAATATTTAAAAGGAAAAGACAAAACTATCAATTGACAGAGTACCTTATTTTTATAAATATAACAATGTCAAGGTGGTCACTGAAGCAAAAAAATGCATAACGAAGCACATGTTGAATACTTTTGTTAAAAAATAAACCATTTGTTGACCGACATCATTGATATATATATCATTTTTTTCGTCTTGAAATAGTCTTCAAGTATAGCAAGATTTACTGGTTGTATTTTCATCCTAATGTACAACTATTGCATTTTGCAAATTAGCATTTTTCAAAGTGCAACTACATAACGCTAAAAAAGACACTTATTGTTGAATACTTGTAGCCATTAAAAAAATATGCATGTAGCCAGAGCCTTGAAATTTTGGGTATATGTCAAGGATGAACCCCCCTTAGTTTCCCATAATAAGTATTACATCTGTGTTCGAAAATGTGTCATCTAGGCCAATATAACATGCAAAATCAGGAAAAGGCGCTTTTACCGTGTCTTACCCGTATATGTGTTTACTACACTTTTTTCTACACGCGTTTACAATAATGGATTGCACGGACCTGCGTAGATCTACATTCTACATGAACATGATGAATAAATAAAACATGACGTTAACAATTCTTGGATTCAATATATTTATTACATGCGAAGATAACAGTGAAAACTTATGGCATATTATAGGCATTGGCGACGTCGTTCATTCGCAGTCACAGTGTACATGTATTTTTTGTTGACATTATGATGCGTCTTGGGCGAGAACGGATATAGCACGGTTCGGATAAGCAACACAGAAGTATATGTCGCCGGACTTCCGTGTACTAACGGGTTCGCACTGTACTATACTTTCCACCCAGTTTGTCCCGATCGAAACGCCATCCCTCGGTAGTGTCTGGATATAATAGCATGCAGAGCATGCCGTGACCGGATACATGTCCGTACTTTAAACTTACCTCGTGAATATTGATGAGAGGGCGGGGCGATGTATCAGGAGTATTTCCGTGTGAATCGAAATAATTTTCGCAAATAAATCACATTCCGGCATTGACAGGCGGCATTGTCGATTATACGGTTTATTGGTAATCTATTTAATCAACAGAGATCAGATTTACCGTCGGCACTGTGTTATATTAGTTAATCAGTGACGGCCTCTATTTATAGCGAGACGTGCCAATAGTCGGCATGACCAGTAGCCGGTGAAAAAAAATAAAATTGGAGTGGCGATTTTTTTATTTTCCCCAGCGGAATCCCTGACTGTGTTTAAAAGTATTAAAAAAAAGAGATGTCCCAATACTTAAGGTGCAGAAATTATTGATTTTTTTTTAAAATTGTGATGTGTCCCAAAACTTGTTTCCTAAAAAATAAAAAATAATTTATTTCTCCTCAAAACGGGGGTGTCCCAATATAAAGGGTGACCCAATACATAGGGTAAATACGGTAGCTTATATTGTTTTCGTCACGAGTGTCCGTCCGTCCGTATGTCCGTACGTCCGTCACGTTTCTTGTAACTCGAAAAACTTTTTCACCTTCATACCTACGCGCCTGATATTTGGTATGTAGCTTCGTTATCATGTGCAGATGCGCAAAGTGAATTCGGATTTTTGATCCGACCCTCCATCATGGATTATCTCCCCCTTTCGGACTCAGAATTTCCCATTTTTTCCTTGTAACTCGAAAAACTTTTTCACCTTCATACCTATGCGCCTGATATTTGCTATGTAGCTTCGTTATCATGTGCAGATGCGCAAAGTGAATTCGGATTTTTCATCCGACCCTCATCATGGATTATCTCCCCCCTTTCGGACTCGGAATTTCCCAATTTATTTTTTTCCTTGTAACTCGAAAAACTTTTTCACCTTCATACCTACGCACCTCATATTTGCTATGTAGCTTCGTTATCATGTGCAGATGCGCAAAGTGAATTCGGATTTTTCATCCGACCCTCCATCATGGATTATCTCCCCCTTTCGGACTCAGAATTTCCCATTTTTTCCTTGTAACTCGAAAAACTTTTTCACCTTAATACCTACGCGTCTGATATTTGGTTCGTAGCTTCATTTTGATGTGCTGATGCGCAAAGTGAATTCGGATTTTTTATCCGACCCTCCATCATGGATTACCTCCCCCTTTCGGACTTAGCATTTGGGGAAAGTGGGTATATTGCGATGGCGCCCCATCGACTTTTTCTAGTTTTTTTTTTAAATTCACTTATTTGAGCTGCAAAAAGCTCAACTAAGTAAATTTCAACTTTATTACAGTATTTTCACTACTCAATTTGAAAATCAAATCTGGAGCTCTGATTTCTGTTTGTAATAGCATGGCAAACACTGTGGACCCTAGAGGCAGCAGGCTGACTTTCCATTCACATGTCTGTTCACTCACATTACAGTTTCATGTTTTGGAGCTGTTTCTAAATCACTGCCATTTGTTTGTGGGTAATTGTGATCCTTTGTCACTGAATACTCGGTCTGTATTTTGTGTGTTTAATTGTGGTTGCGTTTGCATGACTTCTGGTAACTAGAATGTTTCCCTTTGAGTTTTATGTTTCTGTTCCAACAATTTTGATCTGGTGTGATGTGCCCTAAGTACACAACAGAATCACTTAGCCCATACCCTATAAGGGACATAGCTTGACCCAACTCTCAGATACACTTTACAAATACAGGAAGGCCAGAATCAGAATAGGATGAATACCATCATCAAATTTTACCCTTCACACCACTCCCAAACAAAGAAATTGAGTTCCATTCTAAGTTCCATTTTACCCATGACAAGCAATGCAAATTGTAACAGAATGTTTATATCAATTACACCCATCGTTGACATACACATTATATACCAAATTTGAGCATAGAGACATAACTTTAATATGATACATTTACTATCAAAAAAGGTATTATGAAATATGAATTATAACCGTTTAATAAAAGTTCTGTTTTTAGCTCGCCTGCACGAAGTGCATAAGAGCTTATGGCATACCCCCGTGTCGTCGGCATCTGCATCGGCGTCAGTGTCGTCCACAAACTTAACGTTGGGACAATGTCTTATAACTTCTGTTTCCTTTCATGGAACGCCTTGTTATTTCATACATGCATTCATCAGATGACCCTCTATCATGCTGTAGCAAATCTATTGACCCACCACCAAGCCCTTACCCCAAGGTCAAGGTCACAAACTTGGCACATTCATAAACTTACCCCAAGGTCAAGGTCACAAACTTGGCACATTCATAAACTTAACGTTGGGGTAAATGTCTTATAACTTTTTGTTTCCTTTCATGGAACCCCTTGTTATTTCATACATGCATTACTCAGAAGACCCGCTATCATGCTTAATGTATTGCAAATCAATGACCCACCACCCAGAAAACCCTTACCCAATGGTCAAGGTCCACACAAACTTGGCACATTCATAAACTAACGTTGGGTAAATGTCTTATATAACTCTGCTTCCTTTCATGGAACACCTTGTTATTTCATACATGCATTCCTCAGAGACCCTCTCATGCTGTACAAATCCATGACCCACCACCGCCCTTACCCCCAAGGTCAAGGCACAAACTTGGCACATTCAAACCTAACGTTGGGGTAAATTTTATAATAACTTTGTTTCCTTTCATGGAACCCTTGTTATTTCTACAGCATTCCTCAGATGACCCTGTATCATGCTGTAGCAAATCCATGACCCACCACCCAGCCCTTACCCCAAGGTCAAGGTCACAAATTTAGCACATTCATAAACTTAACGTTTGGGTAAATGTTTTATAACATCTGTTTCCTTTCATGGAACGCCTTGATATTTCATACATGCATTCATCTGATGATACTCTATCGTGCTATAGCAAATCCATGACCCAGCGACCATCCCTTACCTCAAGGTCAAGGTCACAAACTTGGCACATTCATAAACTTAACGTTGGGGTAAATGTCTTATAACATCTGTTTCCTTTCATGGAACGCCTTGATATTTCATACACGCGTTCATCTGATGATACTCTATCGTGCTATAGCAAATCCATGACCCAACGCCTACCCCTTACCCCAAGGTCAAGGTCACAAACTTGGCACATTCATAAACTTCACGTTGGTGTAAATGTCTGATAACAACTGTTTCCTTTGATGGAACGCCTTGATATTTCATACAGACATTCCTCAGATGACCCTCTATCATGCTGTAGCAAATCCATAACCCACCACCCAACCCTTACCCCAAGGTCAAGGTCACAAACTTAGCATGTTCATAAACTTTACATTGGGGTAAATGTTGTGTAATGTCTGTTTCTTTACACTTTTAACGCTTTGATATTTCATACATGCATTCATGTGATGATCCTCTATTGTGCTACAGCAAATCCATGACGCACCCCACCCCTTTCCCCAAGATCAACATCATAAACTTAACGTTGGAGTAAATGTCTTTTTATAACTTCTGTTTCTTTACATACATGCATTCATCTGATGATACTCTATTGTGCTACAGCAAATCCATGCACCCCCACCCCCCCCCCCACCCCTTTCGCCAAGGCCAAGGTCACAAACTTAGCACATTTATACATGCATTCCTCATGTGAATAGCTATCATGCTGTAGAAAATCACCAACTTAGTGTGTTCATAAACTTAACGCTAGGTTAAATTTTGTTTTCCGTCTCTTTTCAGGAGCGCATTGATATTTCATACATGGATTCATCTTAATATGCTATATCATGCTATATCAAATCCACGACCCACATTCCACCACTGACCTCAATGTCAAGGTCCACCGCACACCCGTTATCCCAAGGTCAAGTTATATAATATTCATGTTTTTTATACAACTGTGACAAGTTTGAATGAAGGCTGCCAACAGGCAGCTTCGTTGTCTTCTGACAACTCTTGTTTACTACATAATAAGTACACAAGTAATTCCGGCGAATACACCTGTACGCAAAAATGGTAACCGACAGCCATAGCTAATACATTTAAAAATAGATAAATAAAATGGCGATACCTAAAAATAGTAACGTATATCAGACGCCGACTTAACTGTATCTGATGGTACAGTAAAAATAAAAATGGGTGGGGCTCGGGGTGGGGGGTCAAGTATGGGTCAAATTTCACAGTTGACAAAATATGGTCATGTTATATATCAAATCAAAGGTATTTCGGAAACAATCACTCTGGAGCACTTTATGTCAAAATCATATGATTTACATCATCCAAGATGGCCACCAAAAAGTTGAAAGGTCATCCTTTTTATTATACATTTCAAGCGTCTTCCTCTCGTGAACTCTGGCGATACTGGGTCAAACACAATTATGGCCGTGAGTGAAGTATTTTCATATTTGTTAAAATGGAGGTTGTCCCGTAATACAAGACGACATATAAAATTAGGTCAAATTTTTCTCGCGAACAACCAGACCGATTTTGACGAAACTTGACAGAAATGATCGATAGTCGATGCTCTTTCAGGTTTATTAAACTGATGACCCCGGGATAAAAAATTAGGGGGGTAGGGGGGATCAAGTTGGGTCATATCACATTTGATCAAATTGAAGGTATCGAGGAGACGATCACTCTGGAGCATTTTTTATGGAAACAAAATGATTATGTTAACCAAAATCACCGCCGAAAGGTCCATAAACAATCACTTTAGTAAGATGCTTAATTTCAAAATATAGGGTTAGACACCTGCATTAAAGTCTTCGACTACCTACTATCTCTGTTATCATAAGTTGGATTGGCTTGAAACTTCTTTTGTTTACTTGTCATCATCCATGTTTTCATTCTATAGCCCACCAATGTGGTCCCTGTGCTCGTGATCAAATAAATTTGCGTTAACGTTTTTTAGGGGTAAATCTCCATCAGTGTTACTGATTTCTTGTTTTTTCGTTGAAGGTTTTCGTTAAAGTTTTTGGTTACCTACTATCTCAGTAACCATCAATCGGATTGGCTTGAAACATAATATGCTTAATTGTCATCATCCTCATTTCCTTGATGTTTTTCGTTGTTTTCGCTGTTTCCTAGATTTCCCTCGCTGTTTCTCATTCTCTGTCTACAGTACTGAGCCGTGTAAACTCTTCCGAGCGGCTCATTGTGAACTAGCTCACCTGATGGCCGGCCATTTAACTAAAATTTTAACTTTTCCATTTCCCGAAATGCATCATTTCATATAGAACTAATGACTGCATATATTTGATAATTAAAGTATGTGTGTGTAGGTATGGCTGTGATAATGTAATAAATTCAGTACAATAAAAAATAATAAATTTATCCTTAAATTGAAAATGTCTCCCTCAATGTGTACTTAGCAAAAAAAGTATACTTTGCAATTTTGTGAAATAGGCTACAGAACACAATGATTCTCACAGATGTGCCTGCCGTGTGTCACTGACCATATAGCAAACAGTGCAGCCTGATAAACCTATACAGCTGTGCAGGCTGATCCCGGATCTACACAGTTTGCAGAAAGTCAAATCTCCAGAGAATGAATCACACACACACGCATGCTAATGTGATTCTGTGCTGGTTTTGCTAGTGCTGTCGTTGATCGGGTTTCCCCTGTGTTTGAGGGATGGATTGTGGCCTAGGGGTTAGAACACCTGACTTCCAATCTGGAGGTTGTGGGTTCAAACCTCGCCTAGGGCATCAAAAAAAATACTTTCATAGTATTTCCATACTGTTGGATGAGACCTTTAAACTGTGGTCCCGTCTCTATATGACCTTAGCTGTTGGTGGGACGTTGAACTTTTTCACTTTCTTTTTCCCCTGTGTTTGTGTGCACTTTCCTACTGTATCGTATTGCCCGCGTCACCAAGGTACATTGTCTCTTGTCATCGGTTGGAGAATGGCTGATGTTACAAGGCTTCAAATGTGGCTGTGACTCTGGAGAAATTGGGCGCATGGGTATGTCACCAGTGTAGCCCATGGTCAAATCGCACACTCCTGAAGCTTGATAGTGACCTATATTGCTTGTTAGAAACATGACGGGGGCGTTTCATTGATGAAAAATGGGAACAGTGCAGATCCTGACTGTGCGTATGCACAGGCTGATTTGGATCTACACTAGTCGCAAAACGCATAAGCCCTTTTTCTTTTTTCCTCCAGTCACAACCACATATAATATATGAGACCAATCTGCCAGTGACAGGTGGTCGCGCGAACGCGACTGCGTAAATTAACAGTAGGGGTTCCTCCTTATAGGAATCACGATTTGCCTGGTTTGGCCCTCGGGTACGTTTTTTTCTTTGACTCCTTTGTTCCCTGGGAGTTGAATTGGATTATTGCCCATTATAAAAGTAGTAAGATTATTACTGATCCTACAGCTTTTGGGAGGGGGCCAAGTGATTCTGGTGTGGCGAGGACCTGGAATAAGATCAGGATTATTCTGATTTCAGGGCTGAATATATTTTTTTTTTATTGTAAATATTCATTTCTGATTTGGGATTCCCCCCATTTGTACAGGTAAAATATGGGTAACTTAAAAAAAATGGTTCCAAAGTGTGACATTGGTGTTCAAAAATAAACCTTATCTGAACAGCTAATTTTTAATCTTCAATGAACATACCGGTATATACATTAAAGGTTAAGCATTTTTTAAACATATTTATTGATCAAAACTAACACACAAAAAATAAGTATGAAATGAAAAAAAAACCCATATGTGTTTGGTTTTATATCATGCCGCATTGAAAAAGCTTTAGTTTCATATCAGATTTGATAAACTTTAAAAATATTCAAAAAATATGATTTTTACTAGTTTTATAATGCTTTTTTCTTCCACTATAAAGATAAACGTTTTTCCTACTTTCTTCAAACTGCAGCATGAAGCATGACAATGACTGTTTCCGAACCGTACATGATAATTAAACATCCACAGAAAATTTCAGACCAAACGGACTGCCGGTTGTCTTTCAGTCAATCACTGAACAACCGTTCAAAATTGTGTTGCACTCGTGACATAATTGGTATTTAGTGAACAATGGAGACATATTTTATTGAAGCAAACTCATAGAGAATAGTAGGTTAGTGCCGTGAATGGGAAAACATACCTGGCAAGACTCAGGAAACGGGATGGGCGAGGCTCTGCCGAGCATATCCCGTTTCCGTGCCGCGCCAGATATTTTTTCCCATTCACGGCACTAACCTACTATTCTATTTATCCCGTCAACACCTACAAATGGCTGTAAAATGCAAAAATAGTATTGACTGGATATCAAAAATGTTTCACGGCACCGTGTTTCACGGCACATACGCACTGTGTTGACGGGATAAAAATGATTACATGATTGTGTCATACATTGAACGTCAGAAGACGTTGTGAAGATCATTATGACAATATATATACACTAACGTCTTCTCCTCGGTAACCATTGGGCCTATAGTCACCAAACTTCATGGTCATGGTCCTTAGGTAGGGGGATTACAAAATTGTTAAAATGACGTCATTACGTAATCCAAGATGGCCGCCGTCTAAAAATAGCACAAATTCTTCAAAAATCTTCTTAAGAGCCGCTAACGGATTTCGACAAAATTTGGTAGGAATGATCGATGTACAATGCTCTTTCAAAGTTGTTAAAATGATGACCCCAATGTCAAAAATTGGCATGACCCGTGGGGTCAAATTGGGGTCAAATTTTATTTTTCACCGAATATTGGTCATGTCATATATCAAATCGAAGGTATCAACAAGGCTATCACTCTGGTGCATTTTTGTCGAAATTGGATGGTTATGTCATCCAAGATGGCCGCCGAAAGGTCAAAAGGTTGTTCTTTTATTAGAGATTTCAAAATTCTTCTTCACATGAACCACTTGGCCCATGGTAGCCAAACTTAAAAGTTATGGTCCATGGGTGAAGCCTTTTCAGATTTGTTAAAATGGAGGTCATCGCTAATCCAAGATGGCCGCCGTCTAAAAATAGCATAAATTCTTAAAAAAATCTTCTTCTCATGAACCGCTAGCCGGATTTCGACGAAACTTGGTAGGGATGATTGATGTACAATGCTCTTTCAAAGTTGTTAAAATGTTGACCCCGGGGTAAAAAATGGGCGTAGCCCGTGGGGTCAAATTTTATTTTCAACTGAATATGCTCATGTCATATATCAAATTGAAGGTATTGATGAGAGGCGATATGCTCTTGGTTGCAATATTTTTGTACGGAATCGGATGATTATGTCATCCATTGATGGCCGCCAAAAGGTTCATTTATTCGAGATTTTGAACGTCTTTTTCTCAGGAACCACATGGCCGATGCTGGCCAAACTTCATAGTAAGTTAAGATCCTTGGGTGAAGCGTTTTCAGATTTGGTAAAATGAGTCGTCGCTTAATCCAAGATGACCGCCATCTAAAAATAGCACAATTTTTTTAAAACACATATGAACTCAATGTCACATTCTCCTCTGGTGTTCATGGAGTCAGGTGAGCGAATTAGGGCCATCATGGCCCTCTTGTTTTATATATGGGCCTCACCACGAAAACCGGGCTTAATGACAACGTCGTGAAAAGCGACAAACGATGTCGGAAAAACGACGATTCAAATTATCTAATGTCGCCATAAAATTTCACATTTTTGCCATACATTTACGTTTAGGGTGTAAGTTAAATTGAGTGGGAGTAGAAAACGCAAAGTGATAAATTATTGAAACTTTCACCAATATGTTCCGTGATGACTTGTACGTCAGTGCACATATTATGACGTCATGACGTGACGTCACTTACTTATGACGATATTTGAACGAGAAAACCATGTTTGACGTTGTGGCCATGGTATCGCGCAACAATATTACTAAGGATACAACACGAGTTACTCGCAACATAAATAACTTTTTTGAGGCACTGTACATTGTCACCTAACTATCGTTCTTTGGCATTGTCACTCTGTTTCGTTGTTTGTCCTTATAAATTTAAAGTGGTGAGCGCATAATTTAATTGGCCACATCTCAGCGATGGCTTACTCTGTACGTTGATTGCTAAATAATCTTAAACATGAACAACCTACTGTATGCCAACCGATCGTGCCATCTATAATCATGGTAAATTGAGACTTTCGAACAATTCTAGCCAGTACTTGGCAAATGATGTGCCAATTAGTAAACCGGGTGCCACTCATTTTATCATAAACGGAGGTATAAATGCAGCTATTATGACATACCGGTATATATCCCTTGTTTGTATAGAATTTGGCGAAACAAATGCATCAAAATTTCTCTAATGCATTCAGAATCAATGATTTCAATGCAGGTTCTTGATTGTTTGTGTGTAAGCAATACATACTGCACAAAACACACAGTGAGGTCGGTGGATTTTTCGAAAAGTCTTGACATTGATTGGTAATTTGATGGTTATAAACTCGCTTGTCGCACAAAATTTAGTATCAAATCATCAGTTTATCAATTGACTGCGTAATAATGTATATCCGGCGAATGCAGTGTGATCCCCAAGAAAGACACATGGCGACAAATATAAGGTACCAATCTATCAAATCTGCCCGACGTCGAGTTTTGTCACAAAGTTAATGTTATAAGCAGCCTACTGCAGATGTACACGTGCAATGTCTACAAACAAATACTACATTCGCAGCCGTTCCTATACACATAATATAATATTGGAATAGAAAAAAAATACCCGACCGATGGGGTTATAGCAATATTACAAAGGCACCAGGTCCAGTCCATTGAGCTTGTACATAATGTTGTCGACAGTTGCCGAGAAACCACACATACAATGCGACCATTGCATTTAGCTGCCTATCGATCATTATAGCTAGATAAACTATTTTCATGTAGCGATTGTTTAACTAATTAATGACCTATTACATGTTTCTCACTTAGGTTGACTGACCCTCGTAAAGATTCTTCCCTGTTCACGGTGTGAATTTGTTATATATTTGATTAGTAACACTTGCCAGATGGAAGATGAACATATTTTTATTTGATTTTTTTAAATTAATAGTTGTGCAACTATTAGCTTACGATCTTAAGTGGCGTAACTAGCGTGAACATTATGTGTGGATACAATCATATGACCTGGCGACGAAGGGTGGGAATTGAGGATTGTGGATTCGAGGACAAGTGCCCTCGGGGACCATAATTCATCCCCGAATACCAATCGGTGTAATTAAAATAATGCAACTTCATTCTCGCATATGAAAGTCATTCGTCACACATATTTAAAATGAGCTTCCGCCATTGGCGGATTTATATGGGGGGAGGGGGACCCGGCACGCCATTTGCCTACTATGCAACTTCTAATTATGTATTAAAATTTCGCGGTTTGGGTTATGATACCTTGGGATAATTTTAGAAAATTTGCAAGCACGATAGCTACATACATTTGTAAAGTCACTCGTGTGGCTAAACTTGAAACTGCCAGGACATCACATGTCCAGCCCCCGATGATCGCGGATATATTTTTTGTAAGAGTTTTTCGAGTTCCAAAGTTGGTTGAATAACCATCACTCTGTCTTTTATATTCACATGTATTGTACTTACAGCCATACGTTCTGCAACATTAGTTATGCCATACACGAGTGGTGATAATAAAATACCCGGAAAAGTTAAGTAAAATCCATGTTTGTTGGGTTATCTGTGAAAATTTGCATACATGATGATTGATAAATGCTGCATCGATTTCATATTCAGAACTCATTATAAATATAGCATGGACATGGTTATCGTTACTAACGCAACGTCATCACGCGATATGCGGCCGTACTTCAAAATGACGTTATGTAAATGTTATGCTCCTTATTGTTCAATAGAAGGAGAACATGCATATTATTTTATTTCGTGCTCGCACAATGAGTTAATTATTATTTTTGAAAATAAACACAACGGTACTACATGTATATGTACTTCCGACAGCGGCCTAGCACTTTACCTTTGTTCAAACATAGCACCTGGCATACCGACAGTAGCATTATTGACTGCTGACGTCGTCGAAGTGGGTTCCCTTGCAAGCGGCTTTTCGTGTACGGGATTTAAAAAAAGGAAATCGCAAATGGCAGGATTTGGCGAATATGGAGGATGGAATAACAGCTCCAATCCACGATATTTGATAATAGATGCACTCGATTAGAAATATGTACAGAAATATCGTAAACCTCGAGCACAATTGGTAACATTCAATGGTTTTTTGCTCTATGTTCAGCATCATCGGGATCCATCTAGCTCTATGTATCCTGATATTTAAATCTTTTTAATCACACTATGGAGTGTGCCGGCTGTGAATTCAACCGATCTCACAGTTCACGCACAATGATCCATCAACCCAGACTTTTACTTTGCGTCACAACATCTGAAAACGTCACTTTTGGACTTCCATTTCTGGCCTAACCCTTCGCGCGTTCCCGTCCACCGTCTCTGACTATATTGCTTGCAAATTGTCATCCCGGTGGTGCACTTTCACCGTATACATTTCTCATCATCATCATCATCATCATCTCGTCTTGATGTATGCGTTACGATGCAGTATTTAATAGCACATTTTAGTTCTTCTGATTGATATGTTCTCATGAGACAGAGCAGACAATCGTTAAACTACCGTATGTAATTTCCTGACATGACGTCACATTTTTCAAAACATGTCGTCGCATATGAAACATTAAATAATGTCACTATAATTTCCTAAAATTTATTTGAGCCAACAACAAACAACTCTGAAAAACAAGCCCTTCTCAATCCGCGTTCTTTCTAAAATATGCATACAAAATTACGATATTTGGGTCGCAATCCAAAACATGACGTTACCATAGCTACTGCAACACTGGCCATGAAAATTATTTTCATACTTTGTCTCAAGTTAATGGTAAACAATTGGCCAGGCTACGAGATATCCAAATTTGGTTGAAATGCGATAATATACGACACAACGATGGGACTTGTCCGGGTATTTTATAAACACCACTCGCATTTATAAAATAAGCCGTTGATAAAAACGTCGTATTTTCGACGTCATTGATCTAAAACGTTGTATACGTTTTTACCATGCGTCGTAAAAATACTTATAAAATGAAAAATAATTGGGCTAAGTTGATATTTTTTGCGGCATATGGCCTTGAAATATGTATAATGCAGAATACGTAAAAAAGTAAAAAATTGTCATTAAGCCCAGTTTTCGCATGGCGTGGCTCATATATAGTTATACCAATTTTAATGTGAAGTCATACATTTTTTTCATTCTGCTGCAAATAACATGGTGTTTTGAAGCTATTTTAACACACTATATTGAACAACTTCAAATATGACCCTTACTGTTTATATGTGTGATTATGGTCATACGTGGATAAAAGCTGTATACATAAATTTTGTCTAATATGTTGCACTCCTGACATGCACAGTAAATGTCAAAATGCAGTGGTATATTTGAATCAGACTTTGTCCACTGGTTTATTGATATTGAAAGCCTTCTATACACAAACATATGACAGTTTAAAGACCATATCATCAATGTTTACTGGAAAAAAGTAACAGTTTTCTGTCAATGCATACATGTATGGGCAAGTGACTCATGGTAAAGGATAGAGTATTATTAGTTTGTGATATAAAGTAAATTCCATGACATTTTGAAGTTCTAAAAACACAAGAAGATATATTTAACAAAATACAATGCAACTGTTATTGCTTATATATTATATTATTGTCATATATATGACCCATTATTTTACTTTTATGTCAGGAGTGCAACGTTTTTGACCTCACGTCATAACAACCAAGCGAACAGTTACTTGTTACATTTATATCTGCTTAGTATCACATACTATTAGACTCATTAGATTGTGATATTAAATATAATTCTATATCAAATATAACCTGATTTAATTCATTGATTTATTATTTTATTTTTATTTTTAAAATACATATTTGGGTAAAAAAATAAAGTAAGGATGATATTCATAGAAAACTGCTATTAGGAATATGTATTCTACATCTACACATAATTTTAAATATAATGCTTTATCAACAAGTGCTTTATGTTGGATATTCTTGTGTTCTTATAATTGTGTTGCACTCATGACATTGACATTTTGGCCCATGGATGACGGGCCAAAAGTAAATGACAGTGTCAAGAGTAGTGTTTCTCTGGTCTGTAGGTGCGGATATTTTGAAAAGAAGACTACATGTTGTAAATGAAATGTTGCACTCCTAACATTGATAGTTGCTTTGGTTTGAGGCAGCCAACATTTCTGTATGTGTATTAAAATAACCAGTATGGTTTCAAGTTAAAGCTAACTTGTAGGAGTATCAAAATACATGCTATAATTTGTGTCAAATCATGCAGAATATCTATTCTTTCCTCATGTACCGTTTAAAATGATCATGCTTTTTGTCTCCGAACATAATGAGAGACCCAGTGTTGATTATACAACGCATATAAAGTGTCAAAGTTTCTTCAACAACCTAACCAGTGTAAAATATACCCAGCTTTGTTCAGAAAAGCTTTGGTTACACTGTCTTTTTTTGTCGAGCCTGCTTGCGGAAAGCGAGACATAGTGATCACAATGACGTCTGTGTGTCCATCCGTCCGTGCGTCAGTCTGAGCTTACAAATGGATACATATGTGGCTAGGAGTACAATAGGTTATGTAATATTCTATTGTTCTTTGATTTTATGTGGCTAAAAATGGGTTTATGTGGCTATAGAACAATAGGGATGAACAAAGGAAAAGGTTAGGTTAGTCACATAAGTATCCATTTGTAGGAACGTCCGTCCGTCTGTCCATCCGTCCGAAATCTGCATTAAAGTTTTTAAATACCTTATATCTCTGCAGTTCTAACTTCATATGCTTATTAGTCATCATCCATATATTCATTATATGTCCTACTCATGCGGTCCCTGTGTGCAAGGTCAAGGTCAAATGACTTAGAAGTTTGCGTTGATTTTTTGTCAAAATTTGCGTTAAAAGTTTTCAGATACCTACTATCTCTGTAACCGTAAGTTGGATTTGCTTGAAACCTTGTATGCTTATTGGTCATCATCCATATATTCATTCTGTGTCCCACTCATGTGGCTCCTGTGCCCCAAGGTCAAGGCCAAATGACTTAGAAGTTTTGGTTATTGTAAAATCTGCGTTAAAGTTTTTACATACCTTAATCTCCACAATTGTTACTCCAATTTACTTCCCACTTCCAATACTTCTATTCATCATCCATATTTGCATTCCATAGCCTGCCCATTTGGTCCACATGCCCAAGGTCAAGATCAAATGACTTTGAAATTTATGTTAAAGTTTTTACATACCTTATATCTCCACAACACTTACTCCGATTTACTTCAAACTTCAAATAATTCTTTAATATCGTCCATATTTTCATTTTATTGCCCACCCATGCGGCCCACATGCCCAAGATCATGGGCAAATGACTTTAAAATTTGTGTTTTTACATATCTTATATCAATACACTCTGAGACCATCAAATGCCTCGGCTGGCTCGACATGCGGGCAACAGCCATCTGGTTTCAGGGAATCAAGCCGACAATGAGCCACATTAGCTACCATGTTTAAATGATATTTAAATACCAAAACAAAAGACAGGGGAGAGCTGAAAGGAAACTTGCTGCCAGGAACCATTTTTGTCACGCCCGCTTGCGGAAAGCGCGATATAGTCGGAACTTTGGCGTACGTACGTGTGTCCGGTTAAAGTTTTTGATTAAGTTTTTTGGTTAAGTTTTTTGGTTAAAGTTTTTGGTTAAGTTTTTGGGTTAAGTTTTTGGGTTAAAGTTTTTCGTTATACTATATCTCTGCAACTGCTTTGCTCATTACCTTGAAACTTCACATGGGTGTTTATCATCATCTATATTTTCATTCTACCCCCCTCTCGTGCGGCCCCTGTGCCCAATGTCAAGGTCAAATTACTTTGAATTTTTTGGTTAAGTTTTTGTCGCTCCCGCTTGCGGAAAGCGCGATATAGTCGGCACTTCGGGCGTACGTACGTGTGTCCGGTTAAAGTTTTTGGTTAAGTTTTTTGGTTAAATTAAAAATTTTGGTTAAGTTTTTTGGTTAAAGTTTTTGGTTAAGTTTTTGGGTTAAGTTTTTGGGTTAAAGTTTTTTGTTATACTATATCTCTGCAACTGCTTTGCTCATTACCTTGAAAACTTCACATGGGTGTTTATCATCATCTATATTTTCATTCTACCCCCCTCCCGTGCGGCTCCTGTGCCCAATGTCATGGTCAAATTACTTTGAAGTTTTTGGTTAAGTTTTTGGGTTAAGTTTTTTGGTTAAAGTTTTTCATTATTACTATATCTCTGCAACTTGCTTTGTTCCCCATTACCTTGATTGAAAACTTCACATCGGGTGTTTATCACATCTATATTTTCATTCTTACCCCCCTCAACCGTGCGGGCCCTGTGGCCCAATTGGTCAAGGTCAAACTTACTTTGCAAGTTTTGGGTTAAAGTTTTTTGTTTACTGACTATTATTCTGCAATGCTTTGCCCTATTTACCTTTACCTTGAAACTTCACATGGGTGTTTTGATCAATCATCTATATTTTCATCCATTATATCCCCCTCCCGTGCGCGCCCCTGTGCCCAATGTCAAGGTCAAATTACTTTTAAGTTTTTGGTTAAGTTTTTTTATTAAGTTTTTTGGTTAAAGTTTTTGGTTAAGTTTTTTGGTTAAGTTTTTTGGATAAAGTTTTTCGTTATACTATATCTCTGCAACTGATTTGCCCATTACCTTAAAACTTCACATGGGTGTTTATCATCATCATATTTTCATTCTACCCCCCTCCCGTGCAGCCCCTGTGTCCAATGTCAAGGTCAAATTACTTTGAAGTTTTTGGTTAAAGTTTTTGGTTAAACTTTGTTCATGTACTATATCTCTGCACCTGCTTTGCCTATTACCTTGAAACTTCACATGGGTGTTTTATCATCATCTATATTTTATTTTCATTCTACCCCCCTCCCATTGCAGCCCCTGTGCCCAATGTCAAGGTCTAATTACTTTGATTTTTTTGTTAATGTTTTTGTCGCGCCCGCTTGCGGAAAGCGCGATAGTCGGCACTTTGGTGTACATCCGTCCGTACGTACGTGTGTCCGATTAAAGTTTTTTTGGTTAAAGTTTTTGTCACGCCCGCTTTCAGAAAGTGCGATTCGGCACTTTGGCTGGCATACGTACGTACGTACGCACGTGTGTCCGGTTAGAGTTTTTTGGTTAAGTATTTTGGTTAAAGTTTTTCTTTATACTATATCTCTTTTTTAGCTCACCTGAGCGAAGCTCATGTGAGCTATTGTTACCGCAATGTGTCCGTCGTCCGTCGTCGTCGTCCGTCTTCTCCTCGGTAACCATTGGGTCTATAGTCACCAAACTTCATGGTCATGGTCCTTAGGTAGGGGGATTACAAAATTGTTAAAATGACGTCATTACGTAATCCATGATGGCCGCCGTCTAAAAATAGCACAAATTCTTAAAAAATCTTCTCAAGAACCGCCAACCGGATTTCGACAAAACTTGGTAGGAATGATCGATGTACATTGCTCTTTCAAAGTTGTTAAAATGGTGACCCCGGGGTCAAAAATGGGCGTGGCCCGTGGGGTCAAATTGGGGTCAAATTTTATTTTTGACCGAATATGGTCATGTCATATATCGAATTGAAGGTATCAATGAGGCGATCACTCTGGTGCATTTTCTGTCGAAATCGGATTATTATGTCATCCAAGATAGCCGCCGAAAGGTCAAAAGGTCGTTCTTTTATTAGAGATTTCAAAATTCTTCTTCACATGAACCGCTTGGCCCATGGTAGCCAAACTTATGGTCCTTGTGTGAAGCCTTTTCAGATTTGTTAAAATGGAGGTCATCGCTAATCCAAGATGGCCGCCATCTAAAAATAGCATAAATTCTTAAAAAATATTCTTCTAATGAACCGCTAGCCGGATTTCGACGAAACTTGGTAGGAATGATTGATGTACAATGCTCTTTCAAAGTTGGTAAAATGGTGACCCCGGGGTCAAAAATGGGCGTGGGGTCAAATTGGGGTCAAATTTTATTTTTGACTGAATATGGTCATGTCATATATCAAATTGAAGGTATCAATGAGGCGATCACACTGGTGCAATATTTGTCGGAATCGGATTATTATGTCATCCATGATGGCCACCAAAAGGTCCATTTATTCAAGATTTTTAACGTCTTTTTCTCAGGAACCACATGGCCGATGCTGGGTGAAGCATTTTCAGATTTTGTAAAATGAGAGTCATCGCTTAATCCAAGATGACCGCCATCTAAAAATAGCACAATTTTTTTAAAACACATGAACTCAATGTCACATTCTCCTCTGGTGTTCATGGAGTCAGGTGAGCGAATTAGGGCCATCATGGCCCTCTTGTTTAGTGTCCATGCCTCGCCACAAGGCGCGACATGCAGGCCGCGGCCATCTAGTTTTAAATGTTACCCATATGGGATTTAGTACTAAACCCATTGACCCGGCGTTAAATGACCTTAGCTGTTGATATGCTGTTAAACTCTAACAAACAAACAAACAAACAAACTGACAGTGACAGACGAATGCAATATTAACTCCACATGCCAAGTATAGACTACTGTCCCAGGAGGCTATTACTAATGATGAAGCCATCTTTAAGCCTTACAGGGATTCACACCTGTGTACAGGTGATCCAGTGTACTAAGGGTACTTGGTTCTTGGTACCAGATCAGGATACTGTCTTTTGGTACTGAATGTTTTTATTAAAATGTTTGTGTTGAATGGTCGAACCAAAACATCACCCCTAATCAAACAATCAACCAATCAATCAACCAATCAATCAATCAATCAATCGATCGATCCACATGCTAAGGATGCACTAATATCCTTGCAGAAATCTAAATATGTTTCTTATTTGTGCCTGTGACTGGAGAAATGGGCGACCAATGTCGATCCAGATCAGCCTGTGCATCCACACAGTCTGATCAGGATCTGCACTGTTTGCCATTCCATCAATGAAACACCTGTCATGCTTCTTGCATGCAATATAGGCTACAGGAGTTTGCTATTTGATCAGGAACTACACTGGTCACAAATGCCATAATCCCAATTTCTCAGTGTAGATCCCAGATCTGCAAAATCTGATCAAGGCCTGCACTGTTCATCATTTTGGTAAATGAACCTCATGTCATTCTCTTAAAGGTACATGCCCACTCAGTAGGCACAAAATGTTCTATATAGGAATTAAATAAGTTTATAATTGTGTCACTTTTCCACCAGTTCTAAAAATTATGAGTGCCCACTATACAGATATAATCATTTAATAATGTGTATTTTACTGATAGTGACTCGCGGTGGTATCAGGTTATTTTCAAATGCACATGAGGCATGACATTGTTTAATTATTTATACTAATTAAAGGTACATGCCCACTCAGTAGGCACAAAATGTTCTTTATAGGAATTAAATAAGTGTATAATTGTGTCGCTATTCCACCAGTTCTACAAATTACGAGTGCCTGCTATACAGATATAATCAGTTAGTAATATGTATTTTACTGATAGTGACGCGCGGTGGTATCAGACTATTTTCATATGCAAATGAGGCATGATGTTTTTTTAATTATTTATACTAATTAAATGTGTCACCTGAAAATATAATATTTTCTACAGATTATAAAGTATGATCATTACACATCAAAAAATAAATACAGATAATAAATAGTAATGTCTGTTAACATTTTAAGGAAACACGGTTATCGCCCCTGATATCAGTGTGAAAATATACGTCTAATATGAAATGTATAATAATGCCAATCAATGCGTGTGCTAATGGTGAATGAATGTTTATTTTGCTAGAAAATAAAATGCCTGTCTCCGATGATGTCTCCGATATAAAGAACATTTTGTGCCTACTGAGTGGGCATGTACCTTTAAATGTGTCACCTGAAAAAATAATATTTTTGACAGATAATAAAATACAGAGAATAAATAGTAATGTCTGTTAACATTTTAAGCAAACACGGTTATTGCCCCTGATATCAGTGTAGAAATTGACGTCTGATATAAAAATGTATAATAATGCCAATGCCAACAATGTCTCGGATGATGTCTGATATAAAGAGCATGCTGAGTGAGCATGTACCTTTAACAACAATAGAGGCCCTTCTCAAACTTTCTATATGAACAAGGCAATATTCTGTTTTCTGTTTGCCCGCCATTTACATGGTTAATAGGCACTTTGCAATTTTGTCCTAAAAGTTTCCAAAGCATTTGATTAACATTTTTGCTTCAGCTTTTGCTTTAGTAGCTTCAGTCCGCTTGTGTCCCTCCCGCATGGAGTCACTTCACAAATGCTTGCTATATTCTGCTCAGGAGTGTAGATATGACTTATGATATTTGTGATATGTGTAGTCCTGGGGGCCGTTTCACTAAACTTTGTACAACTAAAATAGCTTTATGTCTGTTCAACAGCATATACAGACGGGAATGCACTTGTATAGGGGGTATATAGAGTACAGCAGCAACTGAAATTACAAGCTGTCGGCACTGTTAGTGTCCTGGGGGCCATTTCACTAAACGTTGTACGACTAAAATGTTCGTAAATTCAGGATAGTCTGGATTTGCTGGTGGTAGTAATGCTACAAGTGTTTAGATTTTAACCCTTTCACCCCGACATTAACTGCTACATGTTAGTAATCCTAGACTATTTCATTAATCAAAAAATTGGTAGTGTTTCAAAATAAAAAATCATTACAAATACTGTAGATGCAGGTGAACGGCTGTAACGAGCCCACTCATCTGGATGTACAGTATTTGCAAATGTTGGCTGTTGGGTTGAAAGGGATAACCGACAGGTCATGACTGTTTACTTGGCCAAGCATCAGAGCATAAGCTATGTGTACATTTTCAGAATGATTTATAACCACATACTCTAATCTCCGTTGCTTTTCTCTGTGCAGACCACAAGCCCTGTGCCTGTTGCCCTGTGTTAACGTCGTGACATCGTCCGTGCTGCGTCCGTACGTCCTCCATGCTGCGTCATTCATGTTACCTCGGCACGTGTCCTCATCGCCATTTCTGTCAGCGTGATGTGACATTCGCCGACTGTACCTGTCGCCGTGTGCGTCCAGTATCTGTCTCGGAGTACGCTGTCGCAGCCGTTTGTGTGTTCGTCGCATAACGGACTTCCGGTGAAGACGTTAGTACGACAAGTATTTAGTACCAGTACTTTGTCGCACTAACACCTTCCGTCGTGCAAGATAATCAAAACGTGATGGTGCGTAGTTTAGTGGGAGTTTCAGAAACCTCAGCTGTTGAATTGTATTCCTCTTTCCTCTGCCGTTTGTCAGTGTTTGTAAATGTTCTATTTCATCACAATTCAATCTGAGCACTGTGTTTATCTTTAGAAAATACAATTTCTTGTTTATTTATGAAGTGCGACTATTTACATATGGTGTGTGAATTGCACACACTCTCATTGGGAATGAAGGAAAGTCGGGTTTTGTATTTTTAAATTTTTGTACCCCTGGACGCTTACTTGGAAAATAAGTAATTTACCACAATATAATTGGATTCATTGGATTTTTTACCAGTTTAGATCCTGATATGCTTCCTGTGGCCCTAAATAACAATTTTGTGTTTGTTTGCCGCAAAATAAAATTCCATTTCTTGATCATACTTGTTACAAATGCAATTAACCCATTTTGTCAAGACACACCTTAAACTGTAACCACTGTTGCAACTTTTGTTAAGTGTCGCCAATTTTATGTGCTATTTGTTGCTAATGATATGTGCAGGACCTTGAGTTGTATTTCATCTTTACATCAACTGTTCAAAGAATAAAGAAATCTTATGTTGTCACAACACCACTGGTGAGTAGATCAGAATTTGTAGCAAAGTCAACTAACCCTTTCATCCCTGCAATGGACTCCTCTATGGTAATTTTCGGGATCTGATTGTCAAAAACATCCGTTAGCTTAACGGACTGTTAAATCCTTGAGAGTGTTAAGGACTTAATAGTCCGTTAAGGTAACAGAGGCTTTGAGAAACCGGGCCCAGACTGTTGCATTTGATGAAATTTTACAACAAAGAAAAAAACAAATGCAGAAAATGGTGAAAAAACAACACAAGTAAAACAAAGAAAAAGACAGAAATATTCAGAAACTGTACAGATCCTGATGAGATGATTCATCTGGATCTACACTGTTGGCAAATATTGAATGTCTGGAATGTGGGGGTGAAATGGTTAAAGTTTTACTTATACATTAAAACATATTTGGTCGACATGCTTCATACCTACTTGTGCACGGGAAGATTTCCATTCTGCAGTTGATGTGAATATCATTTCTGACGTGTTTGGTTTCTATTAAATGGTCAAACTATGCTTTTCGTGCAAAGCTCTTATATGTGATGCATAATTGTCATTTATAATTCCATAATGTGTATTACTACAAACAGCGTCATGTATGTCTTTCTATAATGTATTTTAGTAATAAAAGCAATAAACTTTGCTCTAGATTCAGTAAAATCACACATTTCCATTTCATTTTGTTTAGTGTTGATACATTCTGTGTGTCCAATAATTACAAGTTTTATTACATAAATCTAAAATGCTCATTGACATACCGGTACTTTTATTTTCATACTTCTCACTTTATATCCACATGTCTTTGGTTTCTGTTGTTAATTACTAGTGAGCTACAACAACTGTTTGTGTTATATTTAGCAAATAAGAAGTGTAAATTAAGAACTAAATGTGCAGTCCAGATATTTTATGGTAGAATTCAAGGAATATATGTATATATAGCTCCCTAGATGTATATTGGACATTAGAGAGCACTAGAATGGTCAGAGACAACGCTTCAAAATTCCTGATTGACAAATGCATTGGTACCTGCTTTTAAATTTACAATATATGTAAACAGCTTCCAGTGCAATTTACTGGTATTGTCATTCTACCTGTACGCAATTCAGTCAATCCAAATTAATAACCCTAAATATTAGGACACCATTTGTTTTGGGAAAATGCTTTCCAAAACAAATTGTATCCAACTATATTGTTATTTATATACAGTACAACCATAATAACTCTAATATCTGGACACTCTTTGTTGTGGAAACACAGATATTTATATACAGTACAACCATAATAACTCTAATATCTGGACACTCTTTGTTGTGGAAACACAGATATTTATATACAGTACAACCATAATAACTCTAATATCTGGACACTCTTTGTTGTGCAAACACAGATATTTATATACAGTACAACCATAATAACTCTAATATCAGGACACTCTTTGTTGTGCAAACACAGATATTTATATACAGTACAACCATAATAACTCTAATATCTGGACACTCTTTGTTGTGGAAACACAGATATTTATATACAGTACAACCATAATAACTCTAATATCTGGACACTCTTTGTTGTGCAAACACAGTATTTATTTATACAGTACAACCATTATAACTCTAATATCAGGACACTCTTTTGTTGTGGAAACACAGATATTTATATACAGTACAACCATAAACTCTATATCTGGACACTCTTTGTTGTGAAACACAGATTTATATACAGTACAACCTAATAACTCTAATATCTGGACACTCTTTGTTGTGGAAACACAGATATTTATATACAGTACAACCATAATAACTCTAATATCAGGACACTCTTTGTTGTGCAAACACAGATATTTATATACAGTACAACCATAATAACTCTAATATCTGGACACTCTTTGTTGAACACACAGATATTTATATTACAGTACAACCATAATAACTCTAATATCAGATCACTCTTTGTTGTGAAACACAGATATTTATATACAGTACAACATAATAACTTCATCAGGACACTCTTTGTTGTGCAAACACAGATATTTATATACAGTACAACCATAATAACTCTAAATATCAGGACACTCTTTGTTGTGCAAACACAGATATTTATATACGTACAAAAAATAACTCTATCGGACACTCTTTGTTGTGGAAACACAGATATATATATACAGTACAACCATAATACTAATACTATCGGGACAACTCTTTGTTGTGCAACACAGTACTGATATACAGTAACCATAATTATCTATATGGGACTCTTTGTTGTGCAAAACACAGATATTTATATACAGTACCATAATAACTCTAAATATCAGGACAACTCTTTGTTGTGCAAACACAGATTTTATTTTATAGTACAACCATAATAACTCTAAATATCAGGACACTCTTTGTTGTGCAAACACAGATATTTATATGTGGTTCCTATAATAAATGGTGTCTGAATATTCATGGTTGGTACACCATTTTCAGCATTCACAAGCGTTTTTTTACATTTTATGAAGTGATGCCACAGGGTTTGCATAATGTTTCATATTACAGGGTGTTTCCAAAATTGAGAGATATTGTCCTTGAATGGCTTATATGTGAGAACATCTGTAGCCTATTTCATCAACATTGCAAAGTATACTTTAGTAGCAAAGTATACTTTGAGGGAGAAATTTTCATATTTTTTTTTAAATTTATTAATTTTTATTATACTGAATTTATTACATTATCACAGCCATTTAATGGCTGTGATAATGTAATAAATTCAGTATAATAATTCTGCATACTTTTAATCATGAAATATATGCATTTGTTAGTTCTATGTGAAATAATGCATTTCTGGAAAAATAAATGATTACTCCCTCAAAGTATACTTTGCTAGTAAAGTATACTTTGCAATGTTGATGAAATAGGCTACTGGTATGCTACGAGTACATTGTCATTTCCTGCCAGGCGAGATGTATGTCTCCAGCAGGGTTTGCACAGGTCTTGAAAAACCCTTGAATTTGACATCCGACTTGAAAAACCCTTGAAAATGATCAATTGCCTTGAAAAAACCTTGAAAAACAATAATAAGCCTTAAAAAAACCTTGTATATTAACCGGCCCACTTTAGTCAAAACGCCACCACCAAATTCAATTAATTGGTCTAAACAACACCAGCCTTAAATACAATGGCCAAAACGGCTCCAGTCTTAAAAATCAAGCTTTGTATCAGCTCTGGCTAAATATTTGGGTTATTGTAAAAAGCAAGTCCTTAAATGTTAAGTTAAATCTCTTGAAAAACCCATAAATTTTACTAGTGAAAGTTTGTATGAATCGTGTCAGTTGATCAATTCATTCATTCCAAGTGCAGTGTCTACCAACATCGTTCACATTTCAGACCAGCCATGTGATTTTGTACCTTGGAAGGTGTGAAAAATATTTACAAAATTTACATGATTATTTTGTCTACGTTCAACGTCATTTAGAGAAATGATCACAGTTTCTTTAAATAGTTTTCATGCAAACTCCCATGGCTTGTCTTGTGTACAATGTATTTTACCATGATGCTGTAAACAGGAGTTGCCTCCCTTCTGGCACAAATACCTTAAACCATTTCATGCTGAGGATATGCCATTATGATTGTGGAAAATCCTAAATATTTACCTTCTATGCGCTCAGAAGAATATGTCACAACCGTCATCGAGACTGTTCAAATGAGTGGTTGCAACATATACTTTCATTGAGAAAAAACAAAAATAAAAATAAAATATTTATACATTTTATACCCGTAAAGGTGTATTCCGAAAGGAATGGGTTAAAGTATAGTTGTGGTTCCCAAGTTCGAGTTTTACCAATATACATTTAGTCAGGATTTTCTGGAACTCTGGGATTTAGACTTGAGTGTAAGTGATCTGCCACAACAAAAGGGGATTATTTAGTTAGCAACCAGTGCTGCTCAGATCCAGCTCGGGTTATGTACTCTACGCTATTGAGCCTGTTTTTGTGGCAGGTCGTATAAAGGACACAAGGGTAACCTTTTCATGTCATGCAAGTTGTATAGTACGTCATATTCACCTTATTGTAAACTGCCATATTTTACTTAGTTTATTTGTCTCATTTTTATCTACAGATAGTAGAGACAAGAATTTTAGTTCGCCCTGAGTGTAGATATTGAGATAAGCTCCCCATGTTTTAGTTTATTATCAGTTCTCGTGTTCGTTCCCAGTTCTAGAGGAGATTTTGAACTTTAATCATTTGATACTGGACATTTGTGTTTAGCCAAAGATTTTTATTTTTCTTGTACATAAGCAGTCTATGTTACTCATATTATCTGGAGATGCAGCTAATGCTGTATATGTTCTGCTGTGCAGGTATTGATACTGCAAGCCGTGTATCATATTGAATTATAAAAAGGTGTGGATACCATACTATTCTGTCTCAGATTTGCGCTAGGCTTGAATGAAATTTTAAATACAGACTAATTAGTTACGTTACAATGTGTATATATTTAGTGATAGACAAATCTGAGACGATATTGTCCAATTGTTTGAAATCAAGAAGTTTCATTGGCACAGCCTTTGCGCAGCCTCGGCCAAGGAAACTTATTTATGTTGAGAATGGGGTAGCCAATTTGGTTTCTCATTGGTTGTTAATTCAAGACTGATTGTGTTTATATTTATCGCTGCTTATATATATATGGTGAGCGTATATAATTATTATACGCCAGTTTGAAAAAAAAACGGCAGGTATTATATTCACTGTGTATGGACGGGCGGTAGGTGGTCGGTCACAGCTTGTCCACACAGTGATTAGAGTTCTACTTGACAGATCATACACAAATTTGGTATAACTGTTTTATTACAGCAATATGAAGAACCCTATTGATGTTCCAAAATTTCTGATGACATCTCCCCTTGGCAGCCATATTTAATTTCACACTGTATCCTTGTCCACGCAATAACTCAAGTTTTACATGACGGATCGTAACCAAATTTGGTACACATGTTTATCATTTGAAAACGAGGAATCGTATTCATTTTAAAAATTTATTGGATGACATATGTCCCCTTGGTGGCCTTTTTCATTTTTGCATTCTGTATCCTTGTCTGTACAATAACTAGAGTTCTACTTGACGGATCATAACCAAGTTTGCTACACGTATTTGTCATGGCAAGAGGAAGAACACTGTTGGTTTTCAGTGCCATATCTCCCCTTCTTGACTGGGCTTACCTCGACTTTCATATATTGTGACCTTCTGCACTCTTGTTAATCCCTATGGAGTTATGCCCCTTTTACTTTATGCTTGTCTTCTACTACTCTACAGTTTTCAGCTGATTTATTTCACACTCGGTATACATGCACACAACAAGCAGCTAATGGTGTACATGTACATCAGCAGCGGCATACCATTTGATGTGACATGGACCTACATTTTTTCCTTTGACCATGCCTCGACAGGCGTATATTGTGAGCTTTGGCACGCTTGTTGTCCTTCAGTCCTTACATTGTCATTTCTTCTGTCTGTGGTATGGTCTACAAGTACCATACATCACATTTTGGATTGACTTGATACTTCATTATCCATGATTTCATTGTCTGCGACCAGAGGCCCGTTTCACTAAACTTTGTATGACTAAAATGTTTGTAAGTGCAAATTTAGGATTGTCTGGAACTTTCAATTGATGGATTTACATTTATGGAGCATATGCTGCATATGCAGCGTATGCTCAATAAATGTAAATCCAATAATTGTTTACAAGAAAACATTGTTAATGTTAAATTGACAGACTATCATAATTTTGCACTTACAAACATTTTAGTACGAAGATTAGTGAAACGTGAAGTTTAGATGTATGCGAGCCCTTGTTCTCTTTCTGTAGATAATGACCAAATACATCGTCACAGTTCACAGCGCTCCAGATAAGGTGCATTACGCAATTATTTTAGCTGAATACGCATTGATTATTAAAAGTGGGAGTGCAAAATACGTACAGCAATGTGAAAATACGCATTGATTTTCAAATTGAGAATTGAAAATACTGTCATAAAGTTGAAAATTCACTTAGTTGAGCTGCAAAAAAGCAAACTGTTTGCTTTTTGCAGCTCAAATAAGTGAATGTTTAAATTTGTTATATATTTTTTTTATCATTTGTTTCCTATTTAGTAATGAAGAAAATCAATAATCCATTTGTAAATCAGGTGGTATAATACGCTTTAGACACAAAGCTTATCTGCAGCTCCTGAGTTCCCAGAGACACCTATTATGTTCCTACTTTTTGATGTCACCATACTTTAACCCATAGAACGTGTGACACAAAAATTGTCGTCTGCTGTTATTTCATATTTTGTCTTGCTGCTTAATAAGCATGGTTCGGCAGCACTAGATAGTATAATTTCTAAAATTCTGAAAATCCATGATGTTCATGAGAAAAATATAAAATACACAGCAGAAAAAAAAAATTCTTGATAGTTGGGGTTAATTATCCTGCTTATTGTTCGCCTGCCGTTCTGTTTTATTGTTCCTTGCATGACAGATTCGGTGATTTCCCTTCGTCAATTCTTGTCAGCCTGGCAAAAAAATATGCATTCATCTACTTTTCATATTGAACATATCCGAGTAGGCATGTACCACACCTATTCATACCCTATGTAGAAATGTTATGCTTTCATAAAACATGTTGGCTCGTCATTGTAAATAATCTAACACATGTATTGATGAATTGAAAGGACATGTATTCTCTCAAAATGTATTGGCCACTTTCTAAAATACAAGGCTTATTTTGTTTCTGACCAGTGTAGGTCAGGATCGGCTGCCACACATGTGCCGCCCAATGATTATAGGAATGAATGGCCTTTTTGTGGAATTTATCGGGGTATAAACTTGGAAAAGTCGCGGGAATACTGGACGAAGGCCGGAAGGCCTCGTCCAGTATTCCCGCGACTTTTCCAAGTTTATATCCCCGATAAATTCCACAAAAAGGCCATTCATTCCTTATAATTCCAGCATTTGAAATAAATTCATCAAGAAAATATGTTTATTTTCCGTTTTCTTAAGAATTATTTTAACTGCGCCTGACGGTTACGGAAATTAGTTCGGCGATGGGAGTTTACTGGGATATAAATTTTGGACAGAGACTTGCTACGGGCCAATCAAATGTTAGGGAATGTGTAAATATTTGTGTGCTGGAATTATAGTACATTTGAAATGGAGTTATCTCCCATATCTCCGAATTTCTCTGAATTCAATATTAGAGCCTAGCTACTTTCATGTTCCCTAGAGGTTTAACCCTTCGAATGCAGGAAGCAAAAATTGTTGTCTGCCGTTGTTCCTGATTTCATATTTATTCTCAATAAAAAGATGGTTTGGCAGCACTTTCATTTCTATGATTCCAAAGAACTGCCAAATTAAGTTTTTCGTCATAAAAATAGAAAATAAAAAATGAACAGCAGACAACAAAATTTTGCATTTTATGTGTTAGAGTGACTTGTTGACTTGCGTACATTGTAGACACACAGAATGTCTACACCTACACATGTCACACTGACAATAAGCCTGGTTTGCTCGGATGTTGCCCAATTTACTCCAGGAATATCGCGAATTATGTTTTGTATTATTTGACATCCTTGTTTCTGCATGTATGGAGTTGATGCAAAAACAGCGAAGTCTTTAAAATTCTAAGTATTACACTATCGTTCCTGAGTAGGATCATAGCTGGTCTGCTTGTCATGTTTAATGTATGTAACCTACACCATATACGATAGTGGTACCTTGCTAAGCCGGATACCCTGGGGGCCTCCCAAGGTGACCAGTTTAGAGAGGTCTCACTGTACTTGTTCGTTCGTCGTAATCTACAATCTCCATTGTCGATATTTCTGGAGCACTGTTTGTCAGTGTTACTGTTTTGCTGTGTTGTTTTGACAGTTGTTATGGGGTTTTGTCATATTGTATAAAACGTAAAATCAAAATATGGCTCTCTGTATATGTGATGTGACTGGAGACATCATCAACTTTGCACCCAGATCAGACTGCAGACTTGTGTGCTTGGGACTGGCCACAAATGTGCCCTTGGCTGAGAGAGACTTGACCCTTAGAATACGGGAAAATGGTCTGCTCCTGTGTTACATTTTGATTTCCTTCTTAATAAAATTATGGTTTAACAGCAATTAGAATCATTTCCAATGGAAAAGATTCTTAAGTGTTGTCCAATCATGTTTTTGATGATAAAAAAATGCCAAGCAAAATATATACAGCTGACAACAAAATTTAATTTAGCATTATAAGGGTTAATACTTGTGTGACAAAAATAGCCCCAGATAAGCCTGTGCATCTACGCAGTCTGATCAGGATCTACAATGGTAACAATTGCGGCAATCTAAGTTTGTTTATATCCCAGAACAACAGTTTTAGATCGGCTCAAATGCCATAAGCAGGCTCGTACGCAGAGGGGATTTGACACACCCCCCCCCCCCCCCCCCCCCCCTTAATCTGCCGAGGTGTGTCCGTCGATGTGTAAAAAACATTTTTTTTAGCAGCTCCGGCCCTTCGCACTGGCAATAAAGCACCCCACCCCCCTCCCTACTATATAAATATAAATTCCTGCGGACAGGCCTGATAAGCCCTATTTCTCCAGTCACAGCCACATATGAGCATGTGAATATTACTAGCATATTGTATTGTTACCACATGTATTTGTGTTCTCGAAGAGATGTGAAGTAAATCATCTATGATCTATAGTATCAGAACTCAATTGTGGAATTAATATTTTGGTCCAAGGTGATCAGATTTGTTTCATTTTGGGCTAGTGCGTAAGTTGTTCAGTCCTGCTGCATATACATGTAGACCCAGCTTTTAAATTACATCCAATTTCACCTGGTCTAATGTTGCCGAAATTAATTAAAAAATATTGTACTTTCTGTAAATGATCCAAAGTTGACAAAATCAAGAGCATAAATTCAAAGTCAATATCCATGTGTGACAAGGTAGGTAGTTCCTGATACGTTTCTTCAGACTCGATCTACATTTCAAACACTCCATGGGATTTTGTACCTTTGGACATCTGCATAATTTCATGAAATACGTATACAAAATTGACAATATTTTCCGTAAATGACTTCACAAGTTGACACAAATTTCAGAGTACACGCATATCAACTTTTGACTTCATTTATGGAAGATTTGTTAAATTTTGTCAATGATTTTCATGAAATAACGCAGTTGTCAGAAAGTACAAAATCGCATGGCTTGTCTGGTATGTAGATGTCAGTAGAGAAATGGGGCTCATGGGATTTGTGGATATTCAAATGTCTGATCTTGTAGCGCACTTTTTGATGAGGATAAAAACTATAACTTAGAAGCATTACAAATGATTCATTTACTGAATGGCAAACAGTGCAGGTCCTGATCAGACTGCGGATGCCAGGCTGAACTAGCACTACATTGGTTGGTCGCATAACCCATAAGCCCCATTTCTCCAGTCACAGCCACATATCTACAATACAAGATAAAAGTGGACATAGCTGATACGGAATTGAATCTTTACAAAGGTGTTATCCGATATCATTTGTCATTTGCAGGAACCATGGTTGACTTTTAATAGTTTCACAGACATCATAACTATAATTTCAAATTACAATTCTGTTTTAGTACCGGCTTTATTAAAAGGATGCCAAAATAATGATAAGTTTGCCAATGCCTGCCATGCAAGTACAATGCATGACAGATACAATGTTGAAATAAACAAGTTTTACATGTGTTCTATTTTCTTATTTTTGTATTGCTGTCGTAGTCTGGTCATTAAATGCACAACTTGAAAACGTCTTTTTGTCATGTTTGTGAAGAATTCGAACTCGTTAAATTCTGTATTCCTTTAACAGTTCTAAACATTTTCATCATGTTTTCTCGAAGCTTTATATTGTGATCAGTCATTTGAACCACCTTAATTAGACTACTCAAAGGATGGTGACAACGTGCACCTTTAGGGATAAACATGAAAAAATATTGGCGAAATTATAAATCCTTAAATATGTTTACGATTAGAAAAAGATTACTGCACAGAAATACTGATTTGATGTGCATGCTGATCTGTGCCAAACTGTTTTGAAGGCTTATATCATAGTATACATAGTCTTTGTTTCCTTTTCTTGTGTACCAAATGCAAAACAGCACAAAGGCTTCTTGAATGTTTGCTAGTGTAGCATTGATCGCTGGACACTTATGCAGACTGATATGGCTGTGCTGGTCGGTATTCATAGACTGAGTAACAGGCAATGCGCCAGATCATCATTGCAATGTGCAGGTGCACAAGCAGTTCACTGACCTTTGTTTCTTTACTCGCGATGCATGGCAAATACGGTAATGTTTTAATCCATTTCATGCTGAGGATATGCCATTTTGTGTAAAATCCTAAATGTGTTCTTTATATGTACTCGGAAGTATTTATCTTTACCACAATTTGAACCATATCGTCGAGATGGGTGAAATGAGTTGTCCCAACTTTTTCTTTCACTGAGAAATAATAACAATAAAAATGTCGTACCTGTTAAGGTGTATTCTGAACACAATGGATTAAAGTACTATAGCATTTCACTCCATCCATATATATGTTCACAAACCATTACTGCCATTATTTTACTTATTGGCTCACATCCACCACCAATTGGCAGTAAGTGTTGGCCCACATTGAGCGATTGGCAGTAAGTGTATCTTTACTGTTTCGTTAGAGACGCCACTATCAAATATCTACATGGAGATCTCGTCATTGGGCACCTATAAGCTTGCATGGTATGTGTCTTGAATTTGAGTCTGGGTGCTATTATCAGCCCTTAAATGTTAGAAGATTGTTTTCTCGTCCTCTTATAACACTTGTAAAACACCAAATATTAGCGAGAATAGCCGAGGCGGTGTATCACAAAATTGCATCTGTATAATTGCAAAAAGCAGAAACCAGAATCCTGCCATATTTATAGCCAGTCGTATAACCATTAGAAAATGTTCATACAGAAAGCATTTTTTTCATGACAAACACTTATGCTAATATGAATGAATCTGTTGTTCTTCAGTAATAATTTAATGCGCAATATTTATGTGAAGAAACATATTCTGTTTACATTTTTATCTCTTCTGGGTCAGTTGACATGACACTATTTACAATGTTTACATTGGTACTTTTTCAAATGTTAACTCGCTTATATCATCAAGAAAACTACGGTAATTAACTACTGCATACTTCGGTCATTCCCGTTTTATTGTTAAATACAAATAAATTATTGCAATTTTTATGTTTGTTCAAGCATTTCATTTTATAAACAGAAACGTGTTCATTGTGTAAAGCGTACTAGAATTATTTATTTAAATTGAAGAGAAATATTTATGGTGTCATCTGTTGTCTATTTATCGGATCTTACAGGTACTACATTTCACCAGTTGCATCAATAAGTACACACTTATTTAATGTGAAATAGAAATCTAACCCACTACCGTCGGATACCATTAGGCCATAAAAAAACAGTACTTTGGTTCTCAAATATTGCCGTGTCGGAATAGTCCCTGCGCGTCAAGCATTTTATTGTCATGGATGATGGAGAAAATAAATTGTACTATAAATTCACCACATGTTCAATGTGAGATGAAAATCTTGTGATTTTTCACGTCTAAAGAGGTTATAGTAACTTTACAGAACATATTCTTTTTCTTTTTTTTGAGATGTTTGTCTCTGATTGTTTTAAAGTTGCCAGATGCATATATGCATATCAGTGACGAACACCTGAAACAAAAAAATAAAAAACATTTTAAAAAATCCGCCCTACCACTTCACATTCCAAAGTACTTATTTTTATGGCCTTACAGTAGTAGGAACATTGGAGAATCTTTTTTCCCTGTTTTCTCTATTTCTGTTTGAAAGCATATTATGTTGTAACATTTGTATCCATATACTTCAATGGGGTTAATTATTGTTGTTCCACCGAAACCACTATGGTTAATGTACATCGTGCACATCTACATTTTACTAAATATCTCCTCAGCTACTGCAGCAATTGTTGTATTAATAATAGACAAATACTCAGGAAAATTTCACGGTGTGTCGTCATGTATCAAATCAAAATCTCTGCTACAGTTACCAAGCTACATGTATTTAGAATACTTAGGTTGAATCGAGCAAAACTAGCAAGTGTGCACGACATACATTTCACTCAGTGTAAACTGTCTAATGTCCTTGTCATTTCTCGCCCCCAAGTCTCTTTATGCATCTGTCTATGTCTGGAGAGAGAGGAAGGATTAATATGAAATTTTCTAAAATCTTCACCTCAGAATTAAATTTGTAGAAGCTCATGTGAGCTATTGTTACTGCAATGTGTCCGTCGTCTGTCTGTGAACATTTTCAAATGTCTTCTCCTCGGTAACCATTGGGCCTATAGTCACCAAACTTCATGGTCATGGTCCTGGGGGATTACAAAATTGTTAAAATGACGTCATTACGTAATCCAAGATGGCCACCGTCTAAAAATAGCACAAATTCTTCAAAAAATCTTCTTCTCAAGAACCGCCAACCGGATTTCGACAAAACTTAGTAGGAATGATCGATGTACAATGCTCTTTCAAAGTTGTTAAAATAGTGACCCCGGGGTCAAAAATTGGCGTGGCCCGTGGGGTCAAATTTGGGTCAAACTTTGACCGAATATGGTCCTGTCATATATCAAATCGAAGGTATAAACGATCACTCTGGTGCATTTTTTGTCGAAATCGGATTGTTGTGTCATCCAAGATGGCCGCCGAAAGGTCAAAAGGTCGTTCTTTTATTAGAGATTACAAATTCTTCTTCACACAAACCGCTTGGCCCATGGTGGCCAAACTTCACAGTTATGGTCCATGGGTGAAGCCTTTTCAGATTTGTTAAAACGGAGGTCGTCTCTAATCCAAGATGGCCACCGTCTAAAAATAGCATAAATTCTTAAAAAATCTTCTCGTGAACCGCTAGCCGGATTTCGACGAAACTTGGTAGGAATGATCGATGTAGAATTGGGGTCAAATTTTATTTTTGACTGAATATGATCATGTCATATACCAAATTGAAGGTATCGATGAGGCGATTGCTCTGGTGCAATATTTGTCAGAATCGGTTGATTATGTCATCCATGATGGCTGCCAAAAGGTCCATTTATTCGAGATTTTGAACGTCTTTTTCTCAGGAACCACATGGCCGATGCTGGCCAAACTTCATAGATCCTTGGGTGAAGCATTTTCAGATTTGGTAAAATGAGTCATCGCTTAATCCAAGATGACTGCCATCTAAAAATAGCACAATTTTTTTAAAACACATATGAACTCAATGTCACATTCTCCTCTGCTGTTCATGGAGTCAGGGCCGAATTAGGGCCATCATGGCCCTCTTGTTTGCTTTCTTGTATGTGAGTTTAGTCTGGTTATACCCTGTATGAGTAGTAAGAATAGTGATGATCATATTGCTTTTAGTGACACTGGTCTGGCACCAGATCAGGTTATTCGAATTTCAGTGCTTAATATATATAATTTAAGTAATTAGTTGTGATTTTGGTATTTACCTTCGTGCGTATAGGTGAAATACTGGATTCAACCTATTTAACCTTATGTGTGTAGCTGAAATACTGGATTCAACCTATTTACCCTTATGTGTGTAGGTGAAATACTGGATTCAAACTATTTACTCTCATGCGTGTAGGTGAAATACTGGATTCAACCTATTTACTCTCATGCTTGTAGGTGAAATACTGGATTCAACCTATTTACCCTCATGCGTGTAGGTGAAATACTGGATTCAAACTATTTACTCTCGTGCTTGTAGATGAAATACTGCATTCAAACTATTTACTCTCATGCGTGTAGGTGAAATACTGGATTCAACCTATTTACTCTCATGCGTATAGGTGAAATACTGGATTCAACCTATTTACTCTCATGCGTGTAGGTGAAATACTGGATTCAACCTATTTACCCTCATGCGTATCGGTGAAATACTGGATTCCACCCTGTTGACCCGCCTAAATCCACCCCAGCTGGTCGGCATCCTTTAAACAAACTATTGACAGACTTGTGGACATCAAATATCACTATTCTGCTGTCTAATTCCCGACTCTACCATTTTGTTTGCACTCTTAACCCTCACAATGCTGAACTAAATTTTGTCGTCTGCTGTTTATTTTCTATTTACATTTTTTCTCATCAAAAACATGATTTTGACAGCACATAAGAATCTAGAGTGCTGTCAAACCATGTTTTATTGAGACAAAATACAAAATATGAAACAACAGCAGACGACAATTTTCGTTTCCCGCATTCTGAGGGTTAATTGTCTGTGTGACCCCATTTGGGAAGACATTGACGTATGCATCATCGGCATTCATTTAGTTCATGCTCGGCATCACCTTTCACAACAATGGACAAGTTGTGGAATTGATCATCGATAACAATCACCGAGACATAGTCAATCAAATGGTGATACCTGCTCATTATCATTAGGATGATACCATCATATATATGTTGTGATATGTTAATTTTGCAACCAATCCAGCCGTCAGAAAATTATTTTCAGACTAGTTTAATTATGAAAAGGGTGTGTTTTTGTTCTCAAACATAAGAAATTACTTGCAAAACGTGCATATCCTTAGGAGACGGCTCGTCACGAGCCGGCTCATCTGGTTTTACACTGTTTGCCAATACCACTATACAGGTCCAGTATTGAAAGGGTTAAAACATTTTCATTATTGGTCATGATTTTTGTGCTCCTAAGCCATTAGTACTCGCCCCCATTCTAGATCACCCGGGTAGATTTGGCAATATGCATATCTTCACACCCTCTGTTGCCTGTCAAATAATTATATAGCCTTCATAGTTGTGACGTTCATTAGTCCAATACTATCGTCACCCATATAGTTCTAGTAAATGAGCATACGTTGTATTTGTTTCAACAGTTTTTGCTGGCATTTTTCATGCACATACAATCACATGAAGGCATTGATCTGAAGTGAACGTCATCCAACCATCTTAACATTTTGGAATCCTGTCTACATTTTCCCTAGCTTTATATCTATTCATGATTGGCTATTCTGTGTTTCTGGGTCGTTAACTCGTATAAAGTGGCAATTAAATATTGTTGTCTGTTTTCCGTTAATTTTTAACGATCGGGGCTAAATATATATTTTTTCTGTAAATGGTCAGTTCTGATTTTGGGATGTATTTTTTCCGTTAATTTTTAACGATCGGGGCTAAATATATATTTTTTCTGTAAATGGTCAGTTCTGATTTTGGGATGTACCTCCCCCCCCCCCACCACCTCACCCCCCCCCCCCCCCCCCCCCCCCCCCCCCCTCCCCCATCACAACATGCAGGTAACATTGCACACGACGGTATTCACTTCTAGGAGTTTAGCCCTTACAATTCTAAAGTAAATTTTATCGTCTGATGTCTATTTTTTTGTTACATTTTTTCTTATCCAAAACATGTTTTTTTACAAATTTTAGAATCAGATTCTGAAGTGGTCAAAACATGTTTTTATAGAGAAAGATGACAAAATATAAATGAACAGCAGACAACAATTTATGATTCCCGCATCCCAAGGGTTAACTGTTAAGGTCAATCTAGAGACATATTTATGTCCTAGGTCAGTTCAGTAATATAGAGTTCCCTTATGGCGCTCGAGTGACATAAAATTATATCAATATTTTAACATATCATACAGGCCTTGTGTATTAAACATTTTACATGTACATAATTGTATTTTTCCCTGTTGGTATTTGTCTCTTAGACCAGCAACATTGATGTTTTATGTACAAATAAGCTGTACTTGTATAGAGATGTGCATTGAAGGTGTTTAGTATGCATGACCAATTTTATCAATATCATTATGTAAATACGCAGATCATTTTTCAGACGGTTGTGCTCTGTGTTCACTAATACATTTTGTGATGACGTTTGTAATAGAAATGTTGCGTTTCTGTTATTAAATTCGGAATGCAGTGCCGTGTTAGTTGAAATGGTGTTCTGTTTGTTCCATTATGGTTGTATAGCCACTAATTACGGTATTATAATTAATTTGTAACAGATGTTATTTTAAGAAATGCAGCTATTTGTCTTATCTATATATATGTGGTGATTTTTAAGATCTGTTTGCATGTTCTTGCCACACGTTTGCTGTAATAAAACTTTTTACACGACAGACAATACATCGTCTGCTAATTCTAGTAGTGTTCCAGTAACACTGAGATTGCTGAAATTGAATATTGCTGTCTGCTTTTGTATTTCAAAAATTGTATTTATCGCCAAAAACATATTTGTCAGAACAATAGACTCGTCTTCCATCGTGATGAACATGATTCTATTGTGCTGGGAAAAAAAATGTTTTTGTTGAGAAAAATGGAGAGAAAAAAATACAACACCAGACAACAAAATTTAATTTAGCATTGTAACAGTCAAAATAGTTTTTGTCTGCACAATAAAATCTTTTCCATATAGATGATTGTCATATTTCTGATCTGAACTTGTGTCCATCTGAAATCAAATAAATACTGTAAAGATAGTGGTCTATTATGACTGACTTGGTATATGCTATGTATGAACATCATTGACATGTAGATTCTTCCTTTTATTGCTGTGGTCCATTTTTATTGTCATTGTCATGAAATTCACAAGAATGAAGACACCAACATTTAATGCATTTATCATGTTTATCTCTGTAAATGTTAGTTATCTCATGTTTATACCCATTTTGTCGCTTAGTAATAATAGAACAGTATTATAGTTGTTTAGTACCACCGTATATAAATATTAGCTTGGCTTGAATAGAAAACATGTCTTTATCAAGTATGCAAGCACGAGTAGAGCACCTTTGTTAACTCTTTCAACATCACAGGTGTCTTATCACAATGTTTGCAAACAGTGTACCGTATATCCAAATGAGCTGGCTGGTGTTGTTTGTTGATTGGTTGGGAGAATGTGAAGCATAAATTTAACGATGGGTTTTATCCTTGACCCTTTTCATGCTGAGGATACGCCATTATGTTTGCGGGAAATCCTAAATATTTTCCTTCTATGCGCTCAGGCCCCGTGCAGGCACCGGGGCGGGATCAACTGATCCTGTTCTAATTTCAGGACTGAATATATATTTTGATTGTAAATATTGAGTTCTGAAGTTGGGATTTACCCCCCTCGGACAGGTGGATACGGGACACGACCCCGTTGACCCGTCTGCGTGTAGACTCCCTGAGGCTTGTACCTCTATGTCAGAAAAGCGGACGTTAAACCCTATTCACTCACTCACTCTATGCGCTCAGAAGTATATGTCGCTACCACCATTTCAACTGTCTCATTAAGATGGTTCAAATGAGTGGTCACAACATATACTTTCATACAGACAAAACAAAAATAAAATATTTAATAAATTTCATACCCATAAAGGTGTATTGCTAAAGGAATGGGTTAACGTAATCCTGATGTCCCTGGTTTGGTTATCGGGTACATTTTTGGCTTCCGGTTGAATCCGGGTATACCCGTTATAAAAGTAGTAAGATTTGTAATAATCATATTACTTTTAGGGAGTGGGGCTAAATGAGTTACAAGCCGTCTCATCAGGATCTGCACTATTTGTGGCCACAAATTTTGTTTCAAGTTTTTGGTTAATTTTTTTTGGTATACTATCAAAGCTAGCGCGAGATGAGGGCCGTGGCCATCTAGTTACAAAATGCATAAATTTATGCATTTTAAAGAACCAGAGAGAACTGTTAATAATAAAAGCCAGCATTCTTGTGGGTGGATTAGAACAGAAAACCTACAGCATTGTGTCTTCTACACAGCTGCATATGAGATGAGGCATGTTTTCTTTAGCATCTCATGTGAGCTGCCAATCTATAAACTGACCCATACTGTATATTTACCAATGGTTACAGTCATAACTCGAAAAGGTGGGACATTTTTAATTTGTCTGCTATTTTCTAATTTGTTTTTATGCCCCCTATGCGATAGCAAGGGGGTCATATTGCATTGCTCTTGAGGTTCCGTACGTTCGTACGCCCATATGTCCGTCTGTCTGTGTATATTTACGTCAAAAAGTTTGTAAGACTCAAACATATAATATCTTCAACAGTACGTGAAGGATTGCCTCGATACTTGGACACTTGAATCACCTGAACATTTGTCACACACTCGCGCCACCATTAACACGACCCCGACCTTGGTCACCTTCAAAATGTCGCTGAAATACTTCGCCATTTTGTTGCATCGAAAAGTTTGTAAGAGTTTTGCTACGTCAAAAAGTTTGTACGAGTTTCTCCAACCTGTAATATCTTCAATATTACGTGCAGGATTGCTTCAATACTTGAGACACTTGATTCACACACTCGCGCCACCATTAACACGACTTTGACCTTGGGCATATCCATGTTTTACATAATGTCTAGTTTTATTTTTATTCAATAAAACATATTTTAGCAGTGTATGGAGCATGTTTGCAAAGATAGATAAATAATTCTGTAGAACAGCAGACGGCATTGAAGGTTTCTCGCCATATAACCATTATATTGCTTTATTAATTTTTGTTGTATGCTGTTTATTTTCCACTTTTCACATCAAAAACATGCTTTGACATCACTTTAAAATGGAAATGATTTTATAAAGTGCTGTCAAACCATGTTTTTATTGAGAAAGAAGTCATTTTAAAACAACAACAGGCCAACAACTTTTGTTTCCCGCATTCTAAGGGTTAAGTGTGGGTGGTTTTGACCAATGTTGGACTAGGTGAACAATACATTGCATATGAATAGCTTGGTCAGATGTCTATTTGTCGACTTCTGCAATATTAAACTTACAATTTTACAATCTTGTACCAAAGATTAGATTGCTTGTAAAGTAGGAAAACTGTCTGCTTTCCACCATAGTTTTATCGCCATAATCATGATTTGGCTACATGCTGGAATCTCACAGATTGCCAAAACATATTTTTGTTGAAATTAACCAATTTCAACACCACAGGCCTGTATAGTGGTATTGGCAAACAGTGTAGATCCAGATGAGCCAGCTCAGGACAAGCCGTCTCATCAGGTTCTGCACTTTTTGTAAGTAATTTTCATATTTTTGGGAACAAGAATGTACTAGTCTGAAAATCATTTGTGACGGTTGGATTGGTTGCAAAAGTAACATATCAAATTCCATTCCAATTACTTTAGGGGTGAAAGGGTTAACTAAAGGAGAGCAGACAAATAATTGGTGACAGGTTATGATTACTAATACTTATGGTACCTTCAGTCGAACAATATACTCTGCTCCTCCTATAGTGTTTGTCATATATTTAGGTGAAAACATTCATAAGTAGTTTGTGGGTGGCAGGTGGGAGCATGTGATGGGTAATTAAACGATTGGGATTCATCCTTACCGGAATCCCGACTAGAGACCTGGTTTGGCCCTCACATACGTCTTTGGCATTTTGTATGTGACAAGTTGAATCTGGTTATACCCCTTATGTGATTATTCGTAATCCTATTTTAGGGGAAGGGGCCAAGTGACTTTGGTGTGGTATGGACCTGGCACCAGGTCCGGTTATTCTAATTTCAGGGCGAATATATTTTTTCTCGATGTAAATATTCCGTTCTGATTTTGGGATTTTCATCCCCCAATGCAGCAGGTTAAAATGGGATCGAACCCGTTTGCCCGGCCTTACATGACCTTAGCTGTTGATAGGCCGTTAAACACCAATAAACAAACATTCATAAGTAGTTTTTTTCATTTCTAATGGAATGTATATATTGTTACCAAGACAGTTAAATGAGGGGTAACAAAATATACGTCTAGTGATATAGAAAATACGGTGACAATAATTTGACATTTTGCACAGATGGATTATATATACCGGTACATACAATATGGCACAACAATGATTAATAGCACTGTTTATTTTGAGCTACCATCTCCATTATTGTATTTAATCTGTATTCAACATCTCAGGAATTCATGTTGATAAACGTATGTTACCAAGATCCACTCGTAAATGTCATATCTCTATAATATCAGAACTGTCGTGGTGTAAAATATTTGTGTGGATATATATTCCGTGTCCTTTGTATACTGTAGATTTCTTGTACAGTAACAATTGAATTACATTTATTGTTATGAAATACACTGTAAGTGGTAAATGTTTTGCAGTTGTCGCAAAAAAAAATCCACAAAACAACAACAACAAAACGACAACAACACGACAGCAGAATCTTATTGTGTTTTTAACCAGTATAATCCTGTGAAGATTTGAAATTGCATTGGCCTATCTGTGAGATATGTGATAACTACATGTATTTACAAGACAAACCGTATGCTTGTAACTTGAATGGTTTACGTGCAGATCAATCCATATTTACGCCCCGTGCAGGCACCGGGGCGGGATCAACTGATCCTGAGAATAGTGCTGCAGTAGCCATTGCTTGTCGTAAAAGGCGACTAAACTGGCTTAACGATTGGGTTCATACTTTCCGGAACCCACTATACCGGATTTGGCCCTCATGTACATTTTTGGCTTTCTTGTATGTGAGAGTTGAGTCAGGCTATGCCCCATATATAAAAGTAAGATTAGCGCCAATCCTATTACTTTTAGGGGATGGGATAAATGATGCTGGTGTGGCGAGGGCCTGGCACCAGATCAGGTTGTTCTAATTTCAGGACTGAATATATATTTTGATTGTAAATATTGAGTTCTGAAGTTGGGATTTACCCCCCTCGGACAGGTGGATACGGGACTCGACCCCGTTGACCCGTCTGCGTGTAGACTCCCTGAGGCTTGTACCTCTATGTCAGAAAAGCGGACGTTAAACCCTATTCACTCACTCACTCACTCAATCCATATTTTTGCTGGTCACAAAGGCAATAGAGCCCATTTTGTCATAATGCGACAGTTGTCAGACATATGTAATGAACATAATTATGACATGTCTCGCACGTTGGGCTTGTTGCTATATGGAAGGTTGTATTTCTACAGCTGGTCTCTTGTCGTGTCTTGCGCTTTAACCCTTTGAACCCGAAAGCCCGCTATAGCGGTTTATGTAAACAGTGCAGATCCAGATAAGCTGGCTCGTAATGAGCCGTCTCATCGGGATCTGCACTTTTTGCAAGTAAATTTCATATTTTTGAGAACAAAAACACTCCCTTTTAATAAATGGACGAGCCTGAAAATCATTTTGTGACGATTTAATATCAAATTCCAGTTACTTTGGGGTGAAAGGGTTAAGGATGGGGATTGGCTCTAAGACTGACCTTCCTTTCAGTGGATAGTTTCCTGCGACATGGATGTAAAATAACATTTAGTCTGTCGGCTGATCAAACGACACATTATGATGATGTGCCTAATATGTGTCTTGGTGTGGAACATTGCGACTGAATTTGCTCAGTTTAGATTTTCACCTAATATGATTATTTTTTATTTTTTCTCGCCAAAAGTGTGTGTTGAACCGTCTCGACGAGACGGTTCAACTAAGTGGTAACAACATATACTTTTGGTGAGAAATAAGAAAAATGGCAGAAAAAAAGTTATTTATATTTTAGAAAAGTTGACGATTAATGTATGTCTCATTTACAATAGAGAATTGACTCCGTGAATACATAAATCCTGGATCCGCCGCTGGACACCAGGTTCCACAGCATTCCACATAGCTTCTTACAATGTCTCTTATTTTCGCAGCCAGATTTTTTTTGGTTAGCTAGTTGATGTTTGAAACAGGCAATAGCTTGAGGCGTGGCTGATTGAAACATATGTTTGCAATCCTGAGTTTATTTTGGACACAATTGCCAAAGGTAGTTTTTCTGAGCCATGTTCTGCTTTCACGTACATTAACAATCATTACGGTGTTGTCTTGTTCTGTGTAGACGTTTGTGTAGCGATGTTTTTCGTCGAGGTAGCACTTCATACATAGTAAACGTATATTGTCGTGTAACAGTGTGGCGTCCGTTCTGTAACGTTATGTAAACAAGTGCTACACGATTAAATCAATGTGATTGTTGTCACATGCATATATTGCCTATCATCTATTGCCATTGTGATAAACATTGAATAGTCTATGGAGCTTTTATGTTATATCACGTGTGGAATTTTTCCAAAAATGACTTTAAATGAAATGTGATTCTGACTGGAGAAATGTGGCTAATGGGTTTTGCTATCAGTGTAGCTCTGCACTGTTGGCCATTCCATCAATGAAACACCCGTTATACTTCTAACAAGCATTCTACAGGGGTATACTATTTGCACACGATATTATGCTTATTTTCCTACGTACATGTATAAAGTGAGGTCTTTTTCAGTCTCTATCGTTCTTTTTCCTCCTGGTTGGTCAGGAGCATACGAAGGGTGAATTTAATGATGTATTCATCCTTACCGCAGTCTCAATATCCCTGGTTTGGCACTCGGGTACATTTTATTTTTGGCTTTCTGAACTGATCTGGATCTACACTGGTCGCAAAACCTATAAGCCCCATTTCGTCCGTCACAGCCACTTATGTGATGTAATACATTTCATGGAAGAAGCCATTTGTGCATATATTATGCCATACTATAGTCGTGTTTCACTGTGTATATCTGCAGATGTACACAAGTTAGAATAATGTTAGGTTCCACATATTTGTCAGTTGTTCCATACACCATAGATTCATTGAGAAAATTGAAAACACATGTACATATTTTACTTTGACCGGTTTTATGAACTTAGAGCGTAAGCGTTTTAAGACCGGTTAAGTTACAGATGTAGGCACATTCTTCTGAAAATTGTCAGCCTTCATTCAAGGTACATGTTGCCACTTGGGGCCAAGCGATCAGGGGCCCGTTTCACTTAACTGTGTACAACTAAAATGTTTGTAAGTGCAAATTTAGGATTGTCTGGAAATTTCAATTAATGGATTTACATAATAAATGTAAATCCAATAATTGTGTACAAGAAAATATTGTTAGTGTGAAATTTACAGACTATCAGACTTTTGCACTTGCGAACATTTTAGTTGTACAAAGTGTAGTGAAATGGCCCCCTGGTGTAGTTATGGTAAGGGTACCTAGCACCAGATGAGGATATTGTGATTTCAGTGCTGAAGAGCTAATTTCGGTGGTGAAAATGCAATGCTCTTACTATACATGTGTATCCCTGTCCGTGTAAGACCTTGTAGCCAGTTTAACCTTGTATTCATGCAACAGTGACCTCAATGTGGCACTGGCCTGGATTCCTTGGATAGAGGACTCGAATTTAAGATGGTGTCCAAGATGGCCACCAAAAATGATAATCTTTCATCTACTTGATAATTTAAATGAAATAAAAGTAAACATGTCATGTGCATGCAAATTGTTTTACTCTATTTAATTGACAGAGCTGCACATTCTTCTCGAAATTGTATGGTCAACTTCTCGATCATGTGCCTAGATCCATGTAGATATTGGAAACTTCTGATGCCATATTACCTCACATATTTTAAAAATCTTAGGGGTGTATGTCACCCAAATAATAGCATGTGCTACTAACATTATTATGCATGGTTGACAGTTTTGAGTATGCATGCAAATCTTTATGAGTCTTTATAATACTTGCACACTATTGCTTTATTGACTTTTACAGATTTTGGTTTTCCTTTAGAAAAAGCCAAGATATGGAATTACCTTCATTCTAATTCAACTAATTCTTACTTACGTATTTTCTATAATGGCACAAAATATTAAAATATATTTATTGGACACCGTTTATATGGTAACACACTTATATCATTGTCATGTCACAAATGAGACACGCTCTGTGATTTTGTACCTTCGGACATCTGCATAATTTCATTAAATACGTTTACAAAATTTACAATATTTTTCATAAATATAGTCAAAAGTTGACAAAAAAATTGTCAATTTTTAATGCCACATTACGCAAACATTGTATTAGCGATCATACCTCACTATACCCCCAGTTACCTATGTAAACAGGGGTATGATGAGGTACCCGCGCAATAGGTAATGCGGTCAAATAGGTCACGATGCAGTGACTATTTTCGATCAATAACTTTTGCCCCATGCAGGCACCGGGGCGGGATCAACTGATCCTGAGAATAGTGCTGCAGTAGCCATTGCTTGTCGTAAAAGGCGACTAAACTGGCTTAACGATTGTGTTCATACTTTCCGGAACCCACTATACCGGATTTGGCCCTCATGTACATTTTTGGCTTTCTTGTATGTGAGAGTTGAGTCAGGCTATGCCCCATATATAAAAGTAAGATTAGCGCTAATCCTATTACTTTTAGGGGATGGGATAAATGATGCTGGTGTGGCGAGGGCCTGGCACCAGATCAGGTTGTTCTAATTTCAGGACTGAATATATATTTTGATTGTAAATATTGAGTTCTGAAGTTGGGATTTACCCCCCTTGGACAGGTGGATACGGGACACGACCCCGTTGACCCGTCTGCGTGTAGACTCCCTGAGGCTTGTACCTCTATGTCAGAAAATCGGACGTTAAACCCTATTCACTCACTCACTCACTCACTCGATCAATAACTTATGTTGTAAGCGATTGTAATGTGTATTTTCAATATTTATATTATTAAAATGTATCATATCGATACCCCTTTAAGTAATATTTGTATATTTTAAATGTATTGATGTTCTCATGAAGCGCATGAATATATGTATTAATTAATCCAGCTTATATTGAGGCAAATCACACAGCCTTAAAACATAGTGCTGGAGTATAAACCATAGTATCGTATATTATTCATAAGTATATCACTATTAAACATTAATTACAATATGTATGCATATTATTAAAACAGTAGATGCTACCGCTGTTTCGCTATATGTGATATTTATAACAAATCTTTTTTTGTATTCGTCCGCGTACGGATTTCTGTCGCACAAAGCGCCATTTTCAGTTCATATTTTGACCTGTGCATATGAACAGGACTAAGTTTAAACAACGCTCGATTCCGTCCTATTCAAATTTCTTTGCAGAATGTTCAGACTAACTACATAAATAATGCTGCTAAATAAGTGTTAACGGAACATGGTCATCACTAAAAGGAAGAAACCACAGTCGTATTATTTAAAAATAAGATTTACCCGAGACCTCATGTAGGCCGCCATTAATCCAGTGTAAACAATAGACCGTGTGATCCCATTCCCTGAGTAGCCGCTGCTTAGTGAAACGGTGTGCTAATCATGATATTATTTTCCCCAATAATTGGAAACGGTTTGAATTTCTCGGTAAAAACTACGAACAAAATAACGATGTATATTTAACATTGGATATGCGTAAACGGTATTACTCTCTCTCATCGGATCGTCAGTTGTCGTCGATAGTGATTTAACGTACTGATCTGGTCTTAATTTATTGTCAACTTTCAACGCCATTTACAGAATATATGGCTAATTTTGGAAATAAATAACGGCAAATTACGATGACGTCTGCTCTGGAATATCTGTAATTTAAGGAAATCGATTATATTTTAAGGCTACATCTGTGACTAATTAGGAACTTATGTATGGTCTTTGGCTACACCCGACACATTACACAGATCTAGTTGTAAATACACGTCGCTTTGTGTGGGGAAAAAATCGATAATGCGTAGTTGTGTGTGACGAGGTGTTGATCTGATGACACTACACACAGCTGTGACCCTTAGGCAATGTTTTGATGTGTGCCGCAACACCTCACTGTCGGAGACAACATGACAATTAACGATATACTCTCGATTATACACAGATCTATTAGACGGCTGGTTATTTAAAATAAAGAGTAGTTCAGTACACCTTCGCCGATATTGTTTTTAGAAAATCAGTAATATTTTCCGTAAATGGTGTTGAAAAGTTGACAAAAATTCTATCACCGTATTTAGTTGTGCCGATATTGTTTTAAAAAATCAGTAATTTTTTTCCGTAAATGGTGTTGAAAATTGACAAAATATATAGCCGCATTTCTCCGATATTCGTTTAGAAAATCACCAATATTTTCTGTAAATGGTGTTGACACAAAATGCAGCGTTCACGCAGAATTCAAATAAAATAAAAAATAATAATTTAATAAATAGACGCCGATGGCTACTGTGTTTGCGGTCAGTGAATTATGGTCGTGGTAGCCACAGGCGCAGTTCGAACAGTGTTGTGAGCAGATGGAGGACACTAATTATTTCAAATTCATAAAAAAATGTTTGCTGTCCGAAAATTAATTAATTGTGACAGCCAAAAAATAGATTTTGGAACAGTAAAACATTATATGGTATAGACAGTACCTCAAACTTAAAAAAAACAGTAACAAACTGTCTGTGTATATATTACTTTTAAACTTAAAAAAACAGTAACAAACTGTCTGTGTATATATTACTTAAAGACAGACACTTTCATTGTTGGTAAGTTTCTATCAATTTATAGGTATTTTTATTAAAATCATAAAATTGTGAAAATATTAAAATCACAAAAATAATATACCTTAACCTCACGACTATTGCGCCATTTATGACAATCACAGTTATACAGAAGTGCTATCAGTATTACGCAACCATTTGAACGTAATAATTATTAAATTATTTGCAACTCATCTACAACGATACCTTTACAGAGATACGCTATTGAAACAACATGTATTAGTACCCATAACATAACAAAGTAGGAGATAGCTTAAAACTATATATACTAGTCATAAACAGAACAATCCGCTTGGCTCGTATGAAAATAGTTCGCGTGATATTGATTATCTCCCTTGCCGAAAGTAGTTCAGTGATTTATTAATTCCAAATAAGACGTGTTTGCGTAATGTTTACGGAAAATATTGTAAATTTTGTAAACGTATTTCATGAAATTACGCAGATGTCCGAAGGTACAAAATCACAGGGCGTGTCTCAAATGTGTGTCCCAATCTATAAACGTATTACTGTAGTACACATTTATCTGAAATTGTTTTTTATAACGTACTAAGATAGTGGTTTAAAAGTGTTAAAATGAAGATTTTGGTACATTATTGTTTGGCAACGTACTAAGATAGTTGTTTAAAAGTTGTGTGAAAATGAAGGGAAATTCTGTATCTAGCAAGCATACAATTTATTTGAGATTACAACATCCCCAAACCCTTTGATGTATTTCATGATGCAGATATTTTTCTACAGAGCATATCAATGTGCAATGGCCGCAGGAAAGGTTCTTATGATCAGTGATTATTCTAGTCACGAGACCATCAGATACTTTTTGTTGGCTTGTTGCACAAAAGGTTGTGGTTGCCGTACAATCAAACTTGCTGGAGAATCAAAATTCAGCCAAATGTCACATGTCCATATTGGGCATAGTCAAGAAGTGTAAATTGCGTTTCTGATATAAACAAAATCGTAACAATGTAAATTTGATGTCGGTATACTTGTTTGTGACTGTGACTGGAGAATTTGTGCTGATGGCCTTTGCGACCAGTGTAAACGTTGATCAGACTGTGCTTTTACACAGTCTGATCAGGGTTTGCACTGTTTGCCATTGGATCAATGAAAAGCCCAGCATGCTTCTAACGAACTGGATATATTCAGCTGCAAGAGTGTACTAACAGATCTGGAGTTCATTTCTCCAGTCACACTGGCGTAAAAGCTGTAGATATTGATTTACAAAGTTTCCTACTTCTGTCAGGGTAAATGCCCATTTATTTTTGCTGATGTTACTGCTTTGATGTTACTGGTCTAACAGGAGGCAACTTTGCACATCATTGAAATTTAGAAAACTAGCCCAATTCAAGCTTTTCTGACCTGGGGCATAGGACCAGTGGCTTATCGTGAAGACTGTACTCGATGTAACAAGGTTTATTTATATCCAGCAGTTTCTTTGCGCATGCTGTCTATGGACCTGGCACCAGGTCAGGATATTCTGTAAATATTCTGTTCTAATTTCAGGGCTGAATATATATTCCGTTTTGATTTTGGGATTTTCCCCCAAATGCAGCAGTTTACATATGGGGATCGAACCCATTGGCCCGGCCTTAAATGACCTCAGCTTGTGATAGGCCGTTCAACACCAATCAATAAATCAATTACACATGATGTGGAATTAAATATTTTTGCAAGTTACAGAATTCAATTTCCACAATCTTCACAGGGTGCATTTTGTGGGCCAGTGGTTCAATTATGTTACCCGTTCAGTTAATCAGATCCTAATGTATCCCCAGAAAAATGAAATTTGGTTGTAGCTGGTTGCCGTAGGGACATTATAGCTTGAGATCAGTAGCCTATTTTACCAACCTTGCAAAGTATATTTTTCTTGCTAAGTACACTCTGAGGGATAAATTTTCAATTTAAGGATAAATTTATTAATTTTTATTATATTGAATTTATTACATTATCACAGCCATTTGGCTAAAATAAATGATTACTCCCTTAAAGTTTACTTTGCTAGATAAGTATAGTTTGCAATGTTGGTTAAATAGGCTACTGGACTATGTACTTAGTTTTAGCCTGTAACCACACAGCAGCTGTATCTATGAGCCAAACATTCTTGCTGGAATGCAAAGTGAATTGTTTCACCTATAAAAAAATAAGTCTGTTTCACGAAAGCTGCCCAAATTTTACGGCCATATAAACAATTCAAAAACAATATTTTTTTCAATAGTATTAAATTAATTAAGAATGAGCCTTCTTTTTTAACAAAATTTCCCCATGTTAAATCCCCATACAAGACATCTTCAGTCTGTGAAGATGTCTATAGGGATTTAACATGGGGAATTCTTTTAGAATTTCAGTAATCCTGGACCGATTTTCAAAATTTAACTTTTGTTTTCTTAGATCATTTCCAAGCTATCTAGCTAGGTTTCGGAGTCAATTTCCCATAGAGAAATTTTTCGTAATAAAATCAATATTTGACCAAATTTCACGAAGTAAAAAGAAGGTTGATTCTTAAAGTTTCCTTTAATTTAATATTATCAAAAAAAATATTGTTTCTGAATTGTTTATATGGCCGTAAAATTTGGGCAGCTTTCGCGAAACAGACAGTAGGTTGCTTGTTAGACACATCCCAGGACAGTAGTGTGATAGCCAGAACATGTGGGTTATTGTATCTAGTCCGGAGCAGAATCAATCAAAACGTATACATTGTTTCATATAGACAGGTCAATTGTTGAACTACATAATTATGTATGTACAATGTGACCAAGAGGGTAGATTTTCAAGATTTAACTATATATATATATCGACATTCATCTGAGAAAGTGGGTGGCAGGTGGGAGCATGTGAGGTATTGTAACAATTGGGGTTCATCCTTGCCGGATTCCGACTGGAGACCTGGTTTTCCCTCACATGTCTTTGGTATTTTGTATGTGACAGTTGAATTGTATGTGACAGTTGAATCTGGTTACACCCCTTATGTGAATATTACGATTATTTGTAATCCTAATTTACGGGAAGGGGCCAAGTGACTTTGGTGTGGTATGGACCTGGCACCAGATCAGGTTATTCTAATTTCAGGGCTGAATATATTTTTTCTCGATGTAAATACATGTATTCCGTTCTGATTTTGGGATTTTCCCCCAATGCAGCAGGTTGTAACGGAATAGAACCAGTTTTCATGGCCTTACATAACCTTAGCTGTTGATAGGCCGTTAAACACCAATAAACAAACAAGCAAAATCATCTGAGAAAATATAAATGTACCTTACAGAATATGCAACCAGCATAGTCCCTGATCAGCCTGCGCACACATATAATTATAATTTTCTGTGACTGTAGACACAAAGAAAGGTTATATATTGCATGAATATGTCTGCAGATGATTAACTTTATTTTCTTGTAGTACAAGAAACACACAACTGGTGGCTGTTTCACTAAACTTTGTATGACTAAAATGTTCGTAAGTGCAAATTGAGAATCGTCTGGAAATTTCAATTGACGGATTTACATTTATTGAGCATAGCAGCCTATTCTCAATAAATGTAAATCCAATAATTGTGTACAAGAAAACATTGTTAATGTGAAATTTACAGACTATCATTAGTTTGCATACATTTTAGTTGTACAAAGTTTAATATTTACAACTTCTATAAATTCATAATGCAAACGCCCATTCGACATACTGCGTGCCCCGTGCAGGCACCTGGGCGGGATCAACTGATCCTGAGAATAGTGCTGCAGTAGCCATTGCTTGTCGTAAAAGGCGACTAAACTGGCTTAACGATTGGGTTCATACTTTCCGGAACCCACTATACCGGATTTGGCCCTCATGTACATTTTTGGCTTTGTTGTATGTGAGAGTTGAGTCGGGCTATGCCCCATATATAAAAGTAAGATTAGTGCTAATCCTATTACTTTTAGGGGATGGGATAAATGATGCTGGTGTGGCGAGGGCCTGGCACCAGATCAGGTTGTTCTAATTTCAGGACTGAATATATATTTTGATTGTAAATATTGAGTTCTGAAGTTGGGATTTACCCCCCTCGGACAGGTGGATACGGGACACGACCCCGTTGACCCGTCTGCGTGTAGACTCCCTGAGGCTTGTACCTCTATGTCAGAAAAGCGGACGTTAAACCCTATTCACTCACTCACTCACTCGACATACTGCGTTTACAGCTCAATAGAATACATTAGACCCACGTGCTGTCGAGCCATGCTGTTGATTTATTAAAGTTCGTTTGACGTCCATAAATTTCACGAGGTTGTCAATAACTGCTCGCTATTGACCGGCAACGTCGCTGTTTCAGGAATTGCGACAAATTGACGTAAAACATTATTATTCTTAATTTTAACGCCATATTTGATTATTTACATTTTTGAAATTATCAGAAAATGCAGTTTAAATATAAGTAATAAAACCATGGGCTGTTGCTTTTACTGGGGTGTGTAATACATTTTGTCTGTTTAAAGTTTGTGAGGAGTCCTTCGGACCAAATGTATTGTACACCCCAGGCAACGCAACAACGCATAGTTTTATTCCTTAAGTGAAACGGTCCCCTGTTCTTTTACCTGTATCCCTGGCTGAACAATTATAAAACTTTGAACATATATCAAAGGATATACGGTACAGCGAGACTCTAGCTGTATATCCTTTGATACATGCTGAAAGTCTAGCTGCTAGAGAAGTTTGACTGAATGTGCTTGAGCTGCTGATGCTCACCTGACCCAAATGTTAGATTTCCAGTTGAAAGTTGAGTGTATATGAGCGTGTAGTTAAACGGACATTCAATTCCATTTCATGCAAGGCTCTAAGTCACAGGTATCAACATTTACCAATTTCAAATTTATTCATGAAAGTATATGTCGTTACCACTCATTTGAAGCGTCTCTGTAACAACATATACTTCGTGCAGAAAAAAAGCAAATTATTTTAAAAAATATGCCACAAAAAGTGTGTATCTGTTGCATGAAAAGGAATGATCAATCAAAGTTCATAATCAATGCTCAAAGAGATATATAGTCGTTGATCTGGGTAGTGTGCTTATACAATTTTTCCACAATGTCACTAGTTTACTTCTCATAAACAGTTTGATCAGCTATGCTCAGGCTCAACCAATCAAAATACTTATTTCAGCAAAAATGATAATAACCTCAGTGATTGGTTGTTTTCGTTCATTACTGCGTCATTTGTTGCTGGTTTTTATGGACGTGTATTTTGTATATTGTTTTATGGTTCTCGGTGATAACATGTTTGCTATGTTTTATTTTGTGATTTGAAAGTGAATTGTCGGACGTGGACAATACTAAGTGTTTATTAGGTGGTAGGTTGGGAGCATGTGAAGGGTAAGTTTAACGCTGGATTTCTTCCTTGTCGGAATCCCAATATTCCTGGTTTAACCCTCAGGTACATTTTTGGCTTTCTGGTACGTGAGAGTTTAATCCGGTTATACCCATTATAAAAGTAATAAGAATAGTACTAATTATATTACGTTTGAGGAGTGGGGCTAAGTGACTGGTGTGTTGAGGACCTGGCACCAGGTCTGGTTATTCTAATTTCAGGGCTGAATATATCATTTTTTTCTGTAAATATTCAGTTCTGATTTTGGGATTTATCCCCCATCGTAAGAAGTAACATGGGATTCGACCCCGTTAACCCAGCCTAAAATGACCTTAGCTGTTGACAGGCATAAGTCAAATCAAATAAGTGTTTAATTTTAATACAGTGTCATACATGTGACATTACATTCTTAGAATTCAACATTTTGGGTATGGAAAATTACAAGCATGTTACTGCCTCTTACAGAAATCATATACTGTGACCACCATTTGAACCGTCTCGTTGAGCTGGTTCAAATAGTGGTCACAATATATGCTTTAGGTGAGAAATAAAAGAAATGTTAGAAAAATAATTTGTAATTTGCATATACCAAATATTGTATTCTACATGTAATGGTGATTATAATTACTAATACATTTAGCAAATACTAAAGGAAAACAATGGTACGCTATCGGCTGCCGGTGAGCGTTTTGAGTTGCCTATTGGTGAGCCGATGTCGTTCTATAGTTTTTACATCATTTCATATGTCGGAGACATCATAAATTTGGTTTTAACGTTCATTTCACATACAAGTGGTGTGGTATTGGAACAGCCAGGCGTGACTCATAAGGAAATAGATAAATTCATTTATTTTCTGAAACTTGATGTACCGTAATGACACAGTGTGTGTGGACCATGTTGTTGAACAGACATGAAACTTATTCTAGTATCAATCAAGCAATCTATAACAAAATGATTGGATAGTGTAGTGGAACCTCTCTAAACCAGACACCCTGGGAGGTCCCCAGGGTGTCCGGTTTAGAGATGTTCCACCGTAAAATCAGACTATGCCATGGTATGCCATGGTATTCGGCTGTGCTTTGCGAACTTGAACAGGCATTATCACCATAACTATACACCAATGAAATCCATAAAATTAAGGATACACTGCCTGCGTGTCTGGTTTAGAGAGGTGCTACTGTTTCCTGTCGTGATAATTGTACAGTGGAGCCTCTCTAAACCGGAGTCACTTAGAGGTCCCAAGAGCGTCGGTTTTGAGGCTCAGCTGTAGTGGAATTCTCATTTACGAGCACTGCAAACTAGAGAACAATATACCCAATAGAAACCGGTGAACCTGTGAATACAAAGTCAAATACAATACCACAATAGTAACAACACATGCACAGGGGTGGTAGATGAACGCCACAAACATGCACACTACGACAGCTTTGTAGAGTGTCCCAGGAAATCACATTTGGAAAGGTGTTATTGTAATTGAGGGGGACCTCCCAGAGTGTCCGGTTTGGCGAGGTTTCACTGTACTTGAGTGAATTAGGTGAATATAGGTTGATCTTTTTTATTGCACAAATTGTTGTCTTTTGTCACTGTAATAACGCGGTGTATTAAAAATTGTAATTAACATGTGTTTTAGCAGTTTGTAAATATGCAAATTTACAGACAACACATTAGGTGATAATTACACCATATATCCGAACTCCGAGATAAAAATGCGCCCACTCTGGAAAAAAATCTCAACAGAATCGCTTCAAAAATATGGACTTTACTTTACTTCCGGATTTTCATAAATCGCGCACTTTCTTTTCACGAAACACGCATGTGCATGTGCGTGATTTGATCGACCCGATTTTTGTATGTATAAGACCCACTGTGTACTCAATTTGTGATATTATTTTTATCACATCGTTGATACATTTTCCAGTTTTGTTTCTACATTCACACAACACATGGTCAATGTTTGGACACGAGGACACAGTTCAGTAAATCACGTTCATCCATATGTATGATCGATAATCCACTCGCTAAAGTTTGTGGGTTATCTCCTCGTAAATGCGGCGAACCGTGATCTATCTGTGGCATGAATGTTAATTCACCATTAAGAAATGTCAAGTTCAATTGACTTGACTGCCACGTCGTTTACTTATTCAGGGCTCCAGATAAGCTTTGTGTCTAAAGTGTATATACATGTATATATACCCCCTGATTTCAAAATCATTGTGTATTTTACTTTTACAAATGGATCATTGATTTTCTTCATTACTAAATAGGGAACAAATGATAAAAGAAATGTAACAAATTTAAACATTCACTTATTTGAGCTGCAAAAAGCAAACTAAGTGAATTTTCAACTTTATGATAGTATTTTCACTACTCAATTTGAAAATCAATGCGTATTTTCACATTGCTGAGCGTGATCCGTGTCCTCCCACTTTTGATAATCAATGCGTATTCAGCTAAAATAATTGCGTAAAATACGCTAATACGCACCTTATCTGGAGCCCTGTCTTATTTTTATGTTTGCAACTTTTAACACACACTTGAGCGGCGGAATTATTTCTATAGATGTGTGAAAACTTACCTGAGATGATCTCGTTGATTCAGACTTAATTTTCACATCGACTTATCAGAATACGAATGTGAAAGAAACGTACTATCCGGACCGGATTTCCACTTCGACTAAAGCGAAATATCGACATTTCCGATATTGATTTATCATGATCTATATAGGGAATTTGGGCGGGACCTCAGAAGTATTTCGATATAAGCAGGTATATCGAGGTAAGCGATATCAAGATAACGAGAATCAGCTGTATATGATTCGTTGCTTTGTGTGATGATTTCATAGGGTATTTATTGAGTTTGTTGAATGATTTCAAAGAAACTCTGTATAGACTCGTTTCTTATGAAATCAGTAAACTTGTTTAATAAATATCATATTATTTTATCACACGTGCAATATCCTCTATATCACATTTGCACGAAGGGTAGAACAAATAAAACAATATTTTCGTCAAAATAAAACGTGTAATAATTACGGTAATTGTTTAATACTTGATGTTTACATTGATACATGTCTAGCTGTTCCATTACACCGCTCTGCCATACAGTTCACCAGTATTTGGTTGGATATGTTTGTGTTATGATTAAAATGTTGTCGTGGATTTCCATTGTACAGACTAAATATGGCATTAAAGCATTGAAATCAAGATGAGATTATTGTTCTGTGTTTCATGTTACCTATATGCAGACATCATTCTCTGACTAACTGGGGTGGGTGGCAGGTGGGAGCATGCGATGGGTAATTTAACGATTCATCCTTACGGGAATCCCGACCAGACCTGGTTTGGCCCTCAGTTACGTATTTGGAATTTTTTTATGTGATAGTTGAATTTGGTTATACCTTATATGAGTAATACGATTATTCGTAATCCTATTACTTTTAGGGGAAGTGACTTTGGTGAGGTATGGACCTGGCACCCTGGTCCGGTTATTCTAATTTCAGGGCTGAATATATTTATTTCCATGTAAATATTTAGCGTTATTACGGTGCAGCAGATCACTTGGCAGTAACGTCACCATTAAGGTATGAAACATTAAGGATGGATTCATCATTACGATATGCATACCCTCATACCCTACAGTTAGCAGCAGGTTAAATACGGCCTGGCCTTAAATAACCCTAGGTGTTGATAGGCCGTTAAATACTATTAAACAAACACATTGACTAACTGTAGGATATGAGGGTATGCATATCGTAATGATGAATCCATCCTTAATGTTTCATACCTTAATGGTGACGTTACTGCCAAGTGATCTGCTGCACCGTGATAACGCTAAATATTTTGACACAGTTTGCTTTGGGAAACACAAAATAAATTGTATCACTACCTGCGGGGGACCTCCCAGTGTGTCCGGTTTGGAGAGGTGTCAGTGTACTTGGGAGTGTGGGGGACGTTCCAGGGTGTCCAATTTGGAGAGATGTCGCTGTACTTGCGGGGTACCTCGCAGGGTGTGTGATTTGGATAGGTGTCACTGTACTTGTGGGGGACCTCCCAGTGTGTCCGATTTGGAGAGATGTCACTGTACTTACGGAGGACCTCACAGAGTGTGTGGTTTGGAAACGTGTCGCTGTACTGGCGGGTGACTTCCCAGAGTGTGTAGTTTGGAAACGTGTCCCTGTACTGGCGGGGGACCTCCCAGGGTGTCCGATATAGAGAGATGTCACTGTACTGGCGGGGGACCTCCCAGTGTGTCAAATTTGGAGAGGTGTCACTACTTGCGGGGGACCTCACAGAGTTTTGAAACTTGTCGCTGTACTGGCGGGGGACTTCCCAGAGTGTGTGGTTTGGAAACGTGTCCCTGTACTGGTGGGGGACCTCCCAGAGTGTGCTGTTTGGAAACGTGTCGCTGTACTTGCGGGGGACTTCCCAGAGTGTGCGGTTTGGAAACGTGTCGCTGTACTTGCGGGGGACTTCCCAGAGTGTGCTGTTTGGAAACGTGTCGCTGTACTGGCGGGGGACCTCCCATAGTGTGCGGTTTGGAAACGTGTCACTACTTGTGGGGGACCTCCCATAGTGTGCGGTTTGGAAACGTGTCGCTGTACTAGCGGGGGACCTCGCAGAATGTGCGGTTTGGAAACGTGTCGCTGTACTGGCGGGGGACCTCCCAGAGTGTGCATTTTGGAAACGTGTCGCTACTGGCGGGGGACCTCCCAGAGTGTGCATTTTGGAAACGTGTCGCTGTACTGGCGGGGGCCTCCCAGAGTGCGGTTTGGAAACGTGTCGCTGTACTGGCGGGGGACCTCATAGAGTGCATTTTGGAAACGTGTCACTGTACTTAGGGGGGACCTCCCAGAGTGTTCGATTTGGAAACGTGTCACTGTACTGGCGGGGGACCTACCAGAGTGCAGTTTGGAAACGTGTCGCTGTACTTGCGTGGGACCTCCCAGTGTGTCAAATTTGGAGAGGTGTCGCTGTACTTGCGGGGTACTTCCCAGAGTGCGGTTTGGAAACGTGTCCATGTACTGGCGGGGGACCTCCCAGAGTGTGCTGTTTGGAAACGTGTCACTACTTGTGGGGGAACTCCCATAGTGTGCGGTTTTGAAACGTGTCGCTGTACTTACGGGGATATCCCAGAGTGTGCTGTTGGGAAACGTGTCACTACTTGTTGGGGAACTCCATAGTGTGCGGTTTTGAAATGTCGCTGTACTGGCGGGGCACCTCACAGAGTGTGCAGTTTGGAAACGTGTCGCTGTACTGGCGGGGGACATCCCAGAGTGTGCGGTTTGGAAACGTGTCGCTGTACTGGCAGGGGAACTCCAGAGAGTGCAGTTTGGAAACGTGTCACTGTACTGGCGGGGGACCTCCCAGAGTGTGCGGTTTGGAAACGTGTCGCTGTACTGGCGGGGGACCTCCCAGAGTGTGCGGTTTGGAAACGTGTCGCTGTACTGGCAGGGGATCTCCCAGAGAGTGCAGTTTGGAAATGTGTCGATGTACTTGCGGTGGACTTCCCAGAGTGCGGTTTGGAAACGTGTCGCTGTACTGGCGGGGGACCTCCCAGAGTGTGCGGTTTGGAAACGTGTCGCTGTACTTGTGGTAAACGTGTCACTATACTTACGGGGGACTTCGCAGAGTGTTCGATTTGGAAACGTGTCGCTGTACTTGCGGGAGACCTCCCAGAGTGTGCGGTTTGGAAACGTGTCACTGTACTGGCGGGGGCCCTCCCAGATTGTGCGGTTTGGAAACGTGTCACTGTACTTACGGGGACCTACCATAGTGTGCTGTTTGGAAACGTGTCACTGTACTTAGGGGGGACCTCCCAGAGTGTTCGATTTGGAAACGTGTCACTGTACTGGCGGGGGACCTCCCAGAGTGCGGTTTGGAAACGTGTCGCTGTACTTGCGTGGGACCTCCCAATGTGTCAAATTTGGAGAGGTGTCGCTGTACTTGCGGGGTACTTCCCAGAGTGCGGTTTGGAAACGTGTCCCTGTACTTAGGGGGGACCTCCCAGAGTGTTCGATTTGGAAACGTGTCACTGTACTTACGGGGACCTACCATAGTGTGCTGTTTGGAAACGTGTCACTGTACTTAGGGGGGACCTCCCAGAGTATTCGATTTGGAAACGTGTCACTGTACTGGCGGGGGACCTCCCAGAGTGCGGTTTGGAAACGTGTCGCTGTACTTGCGTGGGACCTCCCAGTGTGTCAGATTTGGAGAGGTGTCGCTGTACTTGCGGGGTACTTCCCAGAGTGCGGTTTGGAAACGTGTCCCTGTACTTAGGGGGGACCTCCCAGAGTGTTCGATTTGGAAACGTGTCACTGTACTTGCGTGGGACCTCCCAGTGTGTCAAATTTGGAGAGGTGTCGCTGTACTTGCGGGGTACTTCCCAGAGTGCAGTTTGGAAACGTGTCCCTGTACTTAGGGGGGACCTCCCAGAGTGTTCGATTTGGAAACGTGTCGCTGTACTTGCGTGGGACCTCCCAGTGTGTCAAATTTGGAGAGGTGTCGCTGTACTTGCGGGGTACTTCCCAGAGTGCGGTTTGGGAACGTGTCCCTGTACTTAGGGGGGACCTCCCAGAGTGTTTGATTTGGAAACGTGTCACTGTACTTGCGGGGGACCTCCCAGAGTGTGCGGTTTGGAAACGTGTCACTGTACTGGCGGGGGCCCTCCCAGAGTGTGCAGTTTGGAAACGTGTCGCTGTACTTGTGGTAAACGTGTCACTGTACTTACGGGGGACCTCCCATAGTGTGCTGTTTGGAAACGGGTCACTGTACTTAAGGGGGACCTCCCAGAGTGTTCGATTTGGAAACGTGTCACTGTACTTGCGGGGGACCTCCCAGAGTGTGCGGTTTGGAAACGTGTCGCTGTACTTGTGGTAAACGTGTCACTGTACTTGCGGGGGACTTCCCAGAGTGTGCGGTTTGGAAACGTGTCGCTGTACTTGCGTGGGACCTCCCAGTGTGTCAAATTTGGAGAGGTGTCGCTGTACTTGCGGGGTACTTCCCAGAGTGCGGTTTGGAAACGTGTCCCTGTAGTTAGGGGGGACCTCCCAGAGTGTTCGATTTGGAAACGTGTCACTGTACTTGCGTGGGACCTCCCAGTGTGTCAAATTTGGAGAGGTGTCGCTGTACTTGCGGGGTACTTCCCAGAGTGCGGTTTGGAAACGTGTCCCTGTACTTAGCGGGGACCTCCTAGAGTGTTCGATTTGGAAACGTGTCGCTGTACTTGCGTGGGACCTCCCAGTGTGTCAAATTTGGAGAGGTGTCGCTGTACTTGCAGGGTACTTCCCAGAGTGCGGTTTGAGAACGTGTCCCTGTACTTAGGGGGGACCTCCCAGAGTGTTCGATTTGGAAACGTGTCACTGTACTTGCGGGGGACCTCCCAGAGTGTGCGGTTTGGAAACGTGTCACTGTACTGGCGGGGGCCCTCCCAGAGTGTGCAGTTTGGAAACGTGTCACTGTACTTGCGGGGGACCTCCCAGAGTGTGCGGTTTGGAAACGTGTCACTGTACTGGCGGGGGCCCTCCCAGAGTGTGCAGTTTGGAAACGTGTCGCTGTACTTGTGGTAAATGTGTCACTGTACTTACGGGGGACCTCCCATAGTGTGCTGTTTGGAAACATGTCACTGTACTTAGGGGGGACCTCCCAGAGTGTTCGATTTGGAAACGTGTCACTGTACTGGCGGGGGACCTACCAGAGTGCAGTTTGGAAACGTGTCGCTGTACTTGCGTGGGACCTCCCAGTGTGTCAAATTTGGAGAGGTGTCGCTGTACTTGCGGGGTACTTCCCAGAGTGCGGTTTGGAAACGTGTCCATGTACTGGCGGGGGACCTCCCAGAGTGTGCTGTTTGGAAACGTGTCACTACTTGTGGGGGAACTCCCATAGTGTGCGGTTTTGAAACGTGTCGCTGTACTTGCGGGGATATCCCAGAGTGTGCTGTTGGGAAACGTGTCACTACTTGTTGGGGAACTCCCATAGTGTGCGGTTTTGAAACGTCGCTGTACTGGCGGGGGACCTCACAGAGTGCAGTTTGGAAACGTGTCGCTGTACTGGCGGGGGACATCCCAGAGTGTGCGGTTTGGAAACGTGTCGCTGTACTGGCAGGGGACCTCCCAGAGAGTGCAGTTTGGAAACGTGTCACTGTACTGGCGGGGGACCTCCCAGAGTGTGCGGTTTGGAAACGTGTCGCTGTACTGGCGGGGGACCTCCCAGAGTGTGCGGTTTGGAAACGTGTCGCTGTACTGGCAGGGGATCTCCCAGAGAGTGCAGTTTGGAAATGTGTCGATGTACTTGCGGTGGACTTCCCAGAGTGCGGTTTGGAAACGTGTCGCTGTACTGGCGGGGGACCTCCCAGAGTGTGCGGTTTGGAAACGTGTCGCTGTACTTGTGGTAAACGTGTCACTATACTTACGGGGGACTTCGCAGAGTGTTCGATTTGGAAACGTGTCGCTGTACTTGCGGGAGACCTCCCAGAGTGTGCGGTTTGGAAACGTGTCGCTGTACTTGTGGTAAACGTGTCACTGTACTTGCTGGGGACTTCCCAGAGTGTGCGGTTTGGAAACGTGTCACTGTACTGGCGGGGGCCCTCCCAGATTGTGCGGTTTGGAAACGTGTCACTGTACTTACGGGGACCTACCATAGTGTGCTGTTTGGAAACGTGTCACTGTACTTAGGGGGGACCTCCCAGAGTGTTCGATTTGGAAACGTGTCACTGTACTGGCGGGGGACCTCCCAGAGTGCGGTTTGGAAACGTGTCGCTGTACTTGCGTGGGACCTCCCAATGTGTCAAATTTGGAGAGGTGTCGCTGTACTTGCGGGGTACTTCCCAGAGTGCGGTTTGGAAACGTGTCCCTGTACTTAGGGGGGGACCTCCCAGAGTGTTCGATTTGGAAACGTGTCACTGTACTTACGGGGACCTACCATAGTGTGCTGTTTGGAAACGTGTCACTGTACTTAGGGGGGACCTCCCAGAGTATTCGATTTGGAAACGTGTCACTGTACTGGCGGGGGACCTCCCAGAGTGCGGTTTGGAAACGTGTCGCTGTACTTGCGTGGGACCTCCCAGTGTGTCAGATTTGGAGAGGTGTCGCTGTACTTGCGGGGTACTTCCCAGAGTGCGGTTTGGAAACGTGTCCCTGTACTTAGGGGGGACCTCCCGAGTGTTCGATTTGGAAACGTGTCACTGTACTTGCGTGGGACCTCCCAGTGTGTCAAATTTGGAGAGGTGTCGCTGTACTTGCGGGGTACTTCCCAGAGTGCAGTTTGGAAACGTGTCCCTGTACTTAGGGGGGACCTCCCAGAGTGTTCGATTTGGAAACGTGTCGCTGTACTTGCGTGGGACCTCCCAGTGTGTCAAATTTGGAGAGGTGTCGCTGTACTTGCGGTACTTCCCAGAGTGCGGTTTGGGAACGTGTCCCTGTACTTAGGGGGGACCTCCCAGAGTGTTTGATTTGGAAACGTGTCACTGTACTTGCGGGGGACCTCCCAGAGTGTGCGGTTTGGAAACGTGTCACTGTACTGGCGGGGGCCCTCCCAGAGTGTGCAGTTTGGAAACGTGTCGCTGTACTTGTGGTAAACGTGTCACTGTACTTACGGGGGACCTCCCATAGTGTGCTGTTTGGAACGGGTCACTGTACTTAAGGGGGACCCCCCAGAGTGTTCGATTTGGAAACGTGTCACTGTACTTGCGGGGGACCTCCCAGAGTGTGCGGTTTGGAAACGTGTCGCTGTACTTGTGGTAAACGTGTCACTGTACTTGCGGGGGACTTCCCAGAGTGTGCGGTTTGGAAACGTGTCGCTGTACTTGCGTGGGACCTCCCAGTGTGTCAAATTTGGAGAGGTGTCGCTGTACTTGCGGGGTACTTCCCAGAGTGCGGTTTGGAAACGTGTCCCTGTAGTTAGGGGGGACCTCCCAGAGTGTTCGATTTGGAAACGTGTCACTGTACTTGCGTGGGACCTCCCAGTGTGTCAAATTTGGAGAGGTGTCGCTGTACTTGCGGGGTACTTCCCAGAGTGCGGTTTGGAAACGTGTCCCTGTACTTAGGGGGGACCTCCTAGAGTGTTCGATTTGGAAACGTGTCGCTGTACTTGCGTGGGACCTCCCAGTGTGTCAAATTTGGAGAGGTGTCGCTGTACTTGCGGGGTACTTCCCAGAGTGCGGTTTGAGAACGTGTCCCTGTACTTAGGGGGGACCTCCCAGAGTGTTCGATTTGGAAACGTGTCACTGTACTTGCGGGGGACCTCCCAGAGTGTGTCGGTTTGGAAACGTGTCACTGTACTGGCGGGGGCCCTCCCAGAGTGTGCAGTTTGGAAACGTGTCGCTGTACTTGTGGTAAACGTGTCACTGTACTTACGGGGGACCTCCCATAGTGTGCTGTTTGGAAACGGGTCACTGTACTTAAGGGGGACCTCCCAGAGTGTTCGATTTGGAAACGTGTCACTGTACTTGCGGGGGACCTCCCAGAGTGTGCGGTTTGGAAACGTGTCGCTGTACTTGTGGTAAACGTGTCACTGTACTTGCGGGGGACTTCCCAGAGTGTGCGGTTTGGAAACGTGTCGCTGTACTGGCGGGGGACCTCCCTGAGTGTCCAATTTGGAGAGGTGTCACTGTACTTGTGGTGGACCGCCCATAGTGTCCGATATGGAGAGATGTCGCTGCACCTATACGTGACATCACAGTGTGTCCGGTTTGGAGAGGTGTCACTGTACTTGTGGGGTACCTCCCAGCGTGTCCGGTTTGGAGCACAGGTGGAAGACTCGGACCTATGACACCAAAATAAATGCCTATTAACAAAATCCCACTACCCCACCCACTTGGTCTCGTACAGTACCATATATGCTATATAAAGGTGGGTATAAATAGGGCTATTATAGAAAGAGCCCTCTCTTTTCCGGCTCGCACAAACACAATAAACATCGATTAAATGTATGACTTCTGTCTCTGGCAATCGATAAAGGTATTAGGTGTGTGAATATACTCACTTCAAATCGCTGTTTCCAGCATTTATTCAGTTATTCGCATTTTGTATACCCCATCCAAAGCGAAATTTGCGTGTACGAAAGAATCACAGGGTGTCCGATATAGATGGATGTCACTGTACTTGCGGGGGACCTCCCAGTGTGTCATATTTGGAGAGGTGTCGCTGTTCTTGTGGGGGACCTCCCAGTGTGTCCGATTTGGAGAGGTGTCACTATACTTGCGGGAGGACCTCCCAGAGTGTGCGGTTTGGAAACGTGTCGCTGTACTTGCCGGAAACTTCCAGGGTGTCCGATATGGAGAGATGACAGAGTTGAAGACACTGAGTGTTGAAGACAATATTTACTTCACATGTCGTACAATACTTGCCTCCCAGTTCGAGAACTTGCGCAGGCGGTGACCGTGTACATAGACACGTGCCTTCTGGTCCACCACCACCATTGATGTTTCCTGTATAATCTAACCAATGACCGCACGTTTTGCTATTCTCTGCTACTTTAATTTTCGTATGGATGTTGCGGGACCTGTTTTCCCATAACCTGACCCATTCTGCTCTGGATATTCACTAATTAAAATATACTGAAAGGATAAAGAAACGCGGGGTAAACATTTGAGGTGATTTAAAGTGATGTGTTTGCTGTTATATACTTTATTTTATATGAGTATTAAAAAAACATCTTTACCAAAATTGCATTAGGTTTTGACCGATAATTCATTAGTAATTGAATCACAATTGACGGTACCCCCCCATATCGCACAGTGAAATCCACTGTTTTGTCAGTATCTCGTATGCCCCCCTCGCGCATCTGTTACAGCCCTGATTCTCTTGTGCATGGAATTCATCAGTGCATTTATCCTTCTTATTGGGATATTGTTCCACTCTTCCAACAATGCAGTCCTTAGTTGGTCGAGATTAGAAGGGGTATTCCGACACCTTCTTATCCTCCTGTCAAGTTCGTCCCACAGATGTTCGATTGTGGACAAATCGGGACTGTACGCTGGCCAGTCGAATGGGTTAATGTTATGGTCAGCGAGAAAGTATTGACAAACTCTGGCTACATGGGGCCGGGCATTATCATGCTGGAAAATTAGTTGACGCTGTTGCACAAATGGAACAACAACCGGGCGGAGGATTTCATCCCTATATCTTACGGCGGTTAAATTCCCGGCTACCACAATCAACGGTGACTTTACCCCGTGAGATATCCCTCCCCAGACCATAACCGAGCCACCCCCAAACCTATCCCTCTCAAGAACGCAAGCGTCGGCGAAGCGTTCCCCACGACGTCGGTATACACGACGTCGACCGTCCGGACGAAAAAGAGTGAACCGGGACTCATCTGTGAAAAAGACTTGTCTCCATTGCCTCATTGGAAATCGTCTGGGAGCATGTGCCGCCGACCAAGCCATACGACGCGCGCGACGTGCACGAGTGAGAGGCAGACCAACGTAGGGACGACGTGCTCGCAGACCAACCTCGCGCAATCGATTTCTTACAGTTTTGGGGTGAATGTGTTAATAGCGGTTTCAGTGGCAGTAACGTGGCGGTTACGTAGGTGGGCGAGACGAATAGCCCTGTCTTGACGTCGCGACGTTACGCGCGGACGTCCCGATCTCGGTCGGTCGGCAACCCTTCCGGTCTCTCTCAGACGACGGACAAGACGTTCTATGGTGGAAACATTCACACCGAACTGCATACCAACCTGCTGTTGCGTTTGACCTTGCATTAGCAATGCAATAGCCTGACCCCTCTGAACTTCCGTCAGACGTACCATGATTGTGAGAGCTATAAATTCAGTGTAAATAGCGGAAAACGATGTGTATACCTCAAGCGTATCAAGTGGTATGACAAAGTGTTTTGACGAACTTATCATCATCATGCTGCACGTGTTTTTAGCATTTTATCACTTTCTCTACGTGGTACGGTGCATTACACGGTTGAGTAACTTTAGGCACCGGTTTGGGTGCACAGTGACCAATTTAGTCGCCTGACCGGTTTTCATAATTTTAGGCCAAGAATTAAATAATTATTGCGTATATTGTTACCCTGCGTTTCTGTATCCTTTCCGTATATAAGTTTAATTATTGTTCAAAAAGATAAATTTAATCTCCTGTGACCATCTTGATTGTGACGCAAAATGTCAGCGGCTGGAATTGAAACCGACTTACAAAATAATCCCAAAGCATATGCTTGAAACTGATGTAAATTATACTTTTTTTTGTTTTAGCTTATATTTAACGGCGGTACTGGCTCTATGACCTTGCATGCCGTCTCCCAAGAATGGGAGAAAGAACGGAGGTAGAGATATTTTGAGAGAAGCCGGTAATTCGTATTTACAGAGCAGCTACGAATTATCGGTACCCATTTACAGCTGGGTGAACTGGAGCAGTGTGGATAAAGTGTCTTGCTCAAGGACACAACGCACACCGCTAGTCAAGCGGTGTGCGTTGTGTCCTTGAGCAACTTGAGCACTGTAAATGATACATTATCATGCATGTGAAGTAGATTAGTACATCGATTGACAGGTTTTTGCAAGAAAAGAGTATCTATCGCTTAACAAATCTCGATTGGTTTCTTTAACGTGCTACCCGCGCATGAATATCTGATGATTTAATGCGGTTAAACCTTCTGTAACAGTGTCTCTTCTGATGTTTCCATGTCTTCTATATGTCACCAGCGCACACTAAGTATATATGTTCACGTGAATATTTTATGTTAATTTGCACAAATATTCTCTCTTTTTACCGGACCGGTAATTTTTAATATCAAATTCGCAACATCGATTTCTTACGGCAGCCCATTAGTGCCACATAGAGTAACTTTTTTTTCGTTTTTTTTTTTTTTTTTTTTCGTTTTTCGTAGAGTAACTTTTTCTTATCTCATTCGTTTTTCGAGAGTAACTTTTTTTTTATCTCGTAATTACGAGATAACATATTCGTTTTTCGTAGAGTAACTTTTTTTTATCTCGTAATTACGAGATAACATATTCGTTTTTCGAGAGTACCTTTTTTTTTATCTCGTAATTACGAGATAACATATTCGTTTTTCGTAGAGTAACTTTTTTTTATCTCGTAATTACGAGATAACATATTCGTTTTTCGTAGAGTAACTTTTTTTTATCTCGTTACGATAACATATTCGTTTTTGAGAGAACTTTTTTTTTATCTCGTAATACGATAACTATTCGTTTTTCGTAGAGTAACTTTTTTTTTTATCTCGTAATTACGAGATAACATATTCGTTTTTCGAGAGTAACTTTTTTTTTTACAAATGGAGACGGTAGTTCTGCAAGGGGGATAACTGTGTCTGGTCGTTTCGCTCTAATCGGTTCGCACTGAGTCGTTTCGCACTGAGTCGTTGCGCACTGGGTCGTTTCGCTCTCATTATTGTCCTGGGCATGCATATACACAGTTTCAAATCAATCCGAGTAAGATGGATATTAATTTCTAATCAACGAACAATGCACTAATGTTCTAGCATGTTTAACTAACATTTGATAATTTGTCATTTCCATAAATCCAATATGGCCGCCAAAAATCACTAATATTGTAATAATCGTTAAAGTTAAACACTAGTTTTCAATTAAACCGCAAGTATATACCTAATTGACCGACTATAATAGCTTAGCCCTACATGTATCTTGATGTGGTATATTGACATTTTGTGGAATGTGTGCAAATACCACTTCATTAACATGATGTGAATCCTGCATTAAACATATCTGGCTATATTGGAGCAGCAGATTGCCATCTACAACACCTAGGTGTCAGGCAATAAAACCAGCAATAAATATCTCATCACCAAACTGCCCACTGACCATTCACTGACCATTGTGCTGTAATTACCTGTAGCCGTAATTACCTTTCTGGCCTACACATGTCCAGGTCACATGGGAATAGAGCATGTTATGTGTGCACATGTGTGTATTACATCTGTTTCTCTACATGAATTCCTACTAATCCTAGATCAGTTACAAGTCTGACCATTCACAATAGTGAGATTTGCAAACATACTGTTATGATTAACTTTTATGGTACAACTCTAAACCGGACAGAAAATGTGATATCCATCCTGACTTTCAGTGGTTCAATTTTCAGTGGAAACTCTCTAAACCAGACACATTGTGGATGTTATATGAGCCAGGATCTGAGATAACCACCCTTATCACATCACCGTATTTCGCCGATACTGATTTCGTAAAATCGCCATAGTTTTCGTAAATGTTGCTGCAACTGGAGAAAGGGGTCTTATGGGCTTATTGATTAATCTACATCTTTATCTGCTGCAAGGCTCTTGTTGCTTGATATTGATCTATGTTGTCATCTAGAGGTATGCTTGCTATATCATTGGCTGAATGGTGAACATCGTAGGCCCTGATCAGACTGCGCGGATGCGCAGGCTGATCTGGGGCTACGCTGGTTGCATAACCCATAAGACCCCTATCTGCAGTCACAGCCACAAATGACATCGAAAATTGACACAGATTTCAGATCTCATGCAGAATTAAATTCCGCATGAGCTCTGAAATTTGTGTCATTTTTAGCCAGGTTTTTTTGAAAAAAAAATCCAGGCTATTGGATTGGCGAAAGCCGGGCGGGCGGGCGGGCGGCGGGCGGCGTCCACAATCAATGTTAAGTTTTCGTGTTTGAGTCCATTTCTTTGTTACTGTACCACCTAGGACCACTTTCACAGCTTCATAATCAAGGGGTGCCCACCACATATCACTATCTAACATGTTACTTTTTTTTTAACTTCACCCATTTTTTCCGCGTAATCGACTTAGCCATTTTCAATGTTAAGTTTTCGCGTTTACAATGTTAAGTTTTCGTGTTTAAGTCCATTTCTTTCGTACTGTACCACCTAGGACCACCACACTTTCACAGCTTCATAATCAAGGGGTACCCACCACATATCACTATCCAATATGTTACTCTTTTTTTTAACTTCACCCATTTTTTCCGCGCATTCGACTTAGCCATTTTCAATGTTAAGTTTTCGCGTTTACAATGTTAAGTTTTCGTGTTTAAGTCCATTTCTTTGGTACTGTACCACCTAGGACCACCAAACTTTCACAGCTTCATAACCAAGGGGTGCCTACCACATACAACTATCCAACATGTGACCATTTTTTTACCTTCACCTATTATTTCTACGTAATTGACTTAGCCATTTTCAACGTTAACTTTTTAACGTACGTCTGGTTAGAGTTTTTTGGTTAAAACTTTTTCGTTATACTATATCTCTGCAACTGCTTCGCCCATCACCTTGAAACTTCACATGCGTGTTTATCATCATCAATATTTTCATTCTAACCCCCAACCGTGCGGCCCCTGTGCCCAATGTCAAGGTCAAATTACTTTGAATTTTTTTGTTAAACTTTTTTCGTGTACTATATCTCTGCAACTGCTTCACCCAATACCTTGATACTTCACATGGGTGCTTATCATCATTGTCGCACCTGCTTGCGGAAAGCGCGATCCTGTGCCCAATGTCAAGGTCAAATTACTTTGAATTTTTTTTGTTAAAGTTTTTTCGTGTACTATATCTCTGCAACTGCTTCACCCAATACCTTGATACTTCACATGGGTGCTTATCATCATTGTCGCACCTGCTTGCGGAAAGCGCGATCCTGTGCCCAATGTCAAGGTCAAATTACTTTGATTTTTTTTGTTAAAGTTTTTTCGTGTACTATATCTCTGCAACTGCTTCACCCAATACCTTGATACTTCACATGGGTGCTTATCATTATTGTCACACCTGCGTGCGGAAAGCGCGATCCTGTGCCCAATTTCAAGGTCAAATTACTTTGAATTTTTTTGTTAAAGTTTTTTCCTGTACTATGTCTCTGCAACTGCTTCACCCAATACCTTGATACTTCACATGGGTGTTTATCATCATTGTCGCACCTGCTTGCGGAAAGCGCGATTCTGTGCCCTATGTCAAGTTCAAATTACTTTGAATTTTTTTGTTAAATTTTTTTCGTACTGCTCACCCAATACCTTGATACTCACTACCTGGGTGTTTATCATCATTGTCACACCTGCTTGTGGAAAGCGCGATATCGTCAGCATTTTGGCATACGTCCGTCCGTTCGTCCGTGTGTCCGGTTAAAGTTTTTTGGTTAAAGTTTTTCCATCTACTATATCTATTTTTTTAGTGTCCATGCCTCGCCCCAAGGCGCGACATGCAGGCCACGGCCATCTAGTCTACAAAAAGTGGGTATAATTATGTTATCCAAGTGTCTATGCTTGGAAAAAACCTGGCCTTCGTGGCTTTGCCTCGTTTCTTGTCTATGTTATTTACGGAAAAGTACTTGATTTAGATAAACCAAATTTTATGCTGACACATATTCACATGTCTTTGTCTAATAGAATGTATTAATACGTGTGCCTTCTTCAAGACCATGATAGCCAGATAGCTATAGGCCAATTTAATAATCGAAATATTCAAAAAGCTTATTTCTGAACGGATTTTCATTTTTTAAAAAAACGGGCATAGCTATATTTTTCTGAAAAACATAATTATGTTGGTTGTTTTTTCATCCCTGGGGGAAATGTACATTTAAAAAAAGCACACCAATGTCCACTACTCTTAATTGCTGGCTATAAAATCAGATAACCCTTTGAATGTCTGTAGGGACTACATGTAACATCTGGGTATAATGGAAAAAGCTCACCACAGGGGTCGATGGTAAAAGGTTGCATTTCAACCTCATCTACGTTCTTCTAGATGAGGTTAGACTTTTAATGCAATGTTTACAGCATGAACTGGGTCGGTACAAATACATGTTGCAAAACACATGAATGTATTTGTAATTATCAATAGCTAAGAGATTTTAAGGCAGACTCAATGAGTGTTTATTACTAAATATGATATGCTACCTGTACATCTGAGGGGAGGGGAGTCATAACAATCCTCATCTAAATAATTATATAAGAATATAAGACACTCCAGCCATTGAGGGCTAACACATTTGCGCACAACACATGTAAATATCAACAGAGTTGTTTGCATTGTGAACAGCATAGGTCCAGGAAAGAGAATATATTATATATATATATATATATCAGAAAGTAAAACATTACTGATCATGAATTGCGCATAAATTAACAGAAGAGAAAGGAAATATCTTGAGAGACGTTACTGTGATAAATATATAATTGTCAGTCGGAATGACAAGTGCATGGGGCAGGTTAATAGGTGGACATACATCAGGGCGTGGAATAGAACACAGAAAGGCTTGTGACCGCTCAGACAGTACATACATACACACATCATGAAGGAGCATCATTGTGGATGATGCAAAATGGGGTGAAAATACAAGTGCATACACTATATTAGTACTTTATGAATCTTAATAGCATTATCCTTTTTGCGGACACAATAATTATGTTCATAATCATATGACACAGATGAAGGATATGATAAATGTCTGAAATCAGAACGGACATGTAACTGGAAAGCCAACTTTTATATACTACTCAACATTTGATTTATATTGAATGCTAGTTTTGTATTGTATGGTTTATAGAAGCTATTTAATTTTACGGCCAATTGCATATGTGAAGAACACTGAATTTTGAGGCCCGCATATAGACATTTATTTTGGTACTACATGTATACAATTGAAGCCTTGTTTGATAAATGACTAATCATTTAGCGTGAAAGAAGTGATCGTTATAAAATTTTGAGTATTATATATTTAATGAAATGTTACTTTACTCTGTAATATGGGGTACAGAAAATATATTTGTGTAAATTCGCAAGACATGGCATCGCTTGAAAACTACCTCCTGATATGTTCCATCACTTCACAGTGGATCTTCCTGGTGTGTGTAGACCGGTCGGTGCTGGATGGGTCATTCAAATTCCCTATACCTAGTATCTGAACAAGTGCATATATGCGAAGCATGGCGGCTTGCCAATGCTTAGCATCAGGGTGATGGTTGCTGTTATCCCAATTTATATTTTATTGGTGCACCCACTCCGGTCAGTGGTGATTATTTCAATAATACATCAAGCTAATGTCAAATATAGTGTAACTGATCATAAACAAAGTCCATTAGAAAATATGCCAATGACATGTAAACTTTTAGAGTATGTAGATAACAGACGTCCATTAATAAGTGACTAAATCATTACAACTGATAAAATCCAACACCGTATGTACAGAGTACATGTATGTGAATGAAGGTAGATTGCTTTCTATAGTATCCTACCATGCATTGGTTATTGCTCATTACACGTTTGCAGTGGGCGTACATGCTATCGCCACTGGATCGATATACAACAAATGTGAAAGACAGTGGACAAACACACACTACTAGCATGAATATCACACAATCTGTAAGAACGGTCTTATGAAATACATTCCAATTATTGATGCTATATTAGCATATTAAAATCATCAATTAAGAAGAAATTGTTTGTAAAACGTAGGTGATGCCGGAAATGATAATATCAAATGAATATAAATTTTGATATTAAAATTATAATCATATTCTGATGTGCCACAGTTGCTGTAGAACATGTATGTGTTACAATGGCTGACAGGCAACTTCAATAAGAATATGTACTATAGAAAATGACCAAACAAATTAAGCTGGCAAAGATGATGAAGGTCACACATAGGAGATGTTGAATGTTGATGCATATCACTTGCTGATTATTTTGTATATGTTTGGTGCATACATAGACAGAGAATGCCATTTAAGCTGGAAAGGTAGGTCACTGTCAAATGAACATGATATGAGCTATTTTTGTTTCTGATATACACCAATATTTTATAATGCTGTCCATGTTTGGCAGTTTTAGGTGTTACAGTGGCTGATAAAACATACATAACAACAGTGTGAACATTAAATATCATGTAAGGCCAGATGTATTGCACCAATGAAACAGATGGTCATGTGTAAAACATGCCCCTCCCAACTTGACTTACCATCATTGGCGCATAAAATGTATCATAAGACTCAACACAAAATGCTTCATCCATAAAATAGTAAAACATTCACTAATATACAACATCAAAAGCAGTTGTGGATATAAAGGGTGTTGTTGTGGGTGTTGCACCCCACTTCTCAGTCGCATGGTTTTCATAGACCTAAAGTGATTTAACGGTGCATATGGTGTCCACACTGGGTAACATAGAGTACGTTATAAAAAAGGAAAACCAGATAAAAAACACGCCAGTGAATTTAAGGACATATAATATATTAAAATGTTCCGGGGGAGGCGAGACATGTTCGACGATATGAAAACACACTATTCCTAAACTGCTTGATTCACCATTTTAATGTGAAATGTCCCTTTCCATGAAACGAACATGAGTATGACTGGGAAACTATTGCAGCATGTTTACAAATAAAATGTGCATAGTGATAATATGGAATTACATATTTTAAAAATTCGGTCGATTACTGTGATTCAAGACACTGTCACTATGCAAATGAGATTATTATCTTAAAAACAACATTAACTTTCTGGTTTCAATAATGTTATTAGCATGTTATAAAGTATGATTATTACATAATGAATATGAATTTAGAAAGTAAATAGCGGCGTCCATTAATATATCACGCCGGGTTATTAACTGTTGAGAATTATCACACCGGAACTGGAAAGTGAATACATGTATTTATATAATTTAAAAGTACCGATAAATATGTCTGATAGTGGTATATGAATGTTTATTTTGTTGAAAATGTCATCGTTTTGATATGTAGCACACAACAATTATTGCATGCACTTATATTACAACATTGGATGTCAGTAATGCAATTTTAGCAACATTCAGCGTAATTCCAATAACCAACATAAGACTCATTTTGTATTATTTTGATAGTACTCACCCCAATATGCAAAACTAAAATAACATTAAAATAAATTACAACCAAGTTCCCAATTCTGACAGAATTAGGTTGAAAATATAATGAATATTTGCATTACAAAGCGCTATTTGTTAACGTAGTTAATGCAGAATATATCATATTTCCTTAATTGGCGGCCATCTTGGATTTTTATGTAACGTATCACTAGTTCAGATAGAACAAATGTCTTTTAAAAGCAACTTGTCAATGTAAAGAACAAATTCCAAGCATGCTAATTGCCAAATATGTTGAAATTGGAACAATATTTCAATATAATTTGAATTTTGGCGGCCATTTTGAAATATGCAAAATTTACAACTTTCGCAGGGGTAGATTTTGGCATATTTTGGATATGTTAACCTTGGGTGCTTACTAGACTACTTAGCGAAGGAAAAATAAAATGTTGCAATTTGTGGTGGGTCTACGTGTATATTGACAGGACTAAACGCCGTGTATCCAATCGCTATGGTGGTTTGATAGTAAAAAATGACTAAGTCCTTGGTTGGCATTGACCGTAGGGATGTAGGTCATATGTTGAACAGTGCACAATACCTAGACACACATTGTGACCAAATATTATTTAAATCTGACAAGAACCGACAAAGTTATTAGAGAAACATCGGAGCTAAACGCATTTGCTAAACGCAGAAAAAAAACAAATTTTTAAGTGACCTTGACCTTGTTGACCTTGACTATATGGAGGTGGGTCATATGTGGTACAGTGCGCAATACCTAGACACACATTGTGACAAAATATTATTGAAATCCGACAAGAACTGACAAAGTTATTAGAGAAACATCGGAGCTAAACGCATTTGCTAAACGCAGGTGTGACAGAAGGACAGACGGACGGACAGAAGACTTTTGTATCCCTATATCCAATTTTCGTACGCGATGGCATAAAAACTGATACAACAGCCAATTCTGACATTCTGTGTGCTCCAAGAAAATATAGAAACTGTCGACGGAAAACTGTGACATAAATTTTGCTGTCGTTACGAAGCTGTCACGACATCGTCTAGAAGCTGTTACATCCAGTAAATGAAAATCCACTGTTTTCCTCTATACGAGGGTCAGTCAACATTAAATGACTTTTATATAACATTGTTCGAGTAATAAGGCTGCTCTCACTTAATGTTGACTGACCCTCATATATATTGCTTTTGGTATACTTTTAAGTCCGTATTTCGATTGTAATCACCAAGTGAAGCATATAAAATAGAAAAATAACGGCCAAAAGGTGTTTTATTGAGCATTTGCTTTAATTGCTGTAATTCATCGATTTGTGCGCTGATCTGCATATTTAAAACATGATTTATGACATGATATGCATAAATAATGGGACATGATAAAGGAAAACACAAAAATCTGGCATATGCCTCGTCCTGAAACTGTCACAATCAGTCCAGCTGTCGCATTCCGTCTAGAAGCTGTCGCGCTTTGCTCCCGAAGCTGTGACGAGCTGTCGTCCAGAACTACTTGCCGCTGTAACAGAGTTCCCTAACCGTGGAGTAAGGATGGCAGAATTATAATCAATTGTGCAAAAGTTAAGTTTTGATCACGGACGGACGGACGGAATGCCGGACGGAATGATACGCTGATTCCAGTATACCCCCCTCCCCCACAAAAAAGTTATGCATGCCCAGGACAATAATGAGAGCGAAACGACCCAGTGCGAAACGACTCAATGCGAACCGGATTAGAGCGAAACGACCAGACACAGTTATCCCCCTTGCAGAACTACCGTCTCCATTTGTAAAAAAAAGTTACTCTCGAAAAACGAATATACGAGATAAAAAAAAAGTTACTCTACGAAAAACGAATATGTTAAAAAAAAAGTTACTCTCGAAAAACGAATATGTTATCTCGTAATTACGAGATAAAAAAAAGTTACTCTACGAAAAACGAATATGTTATCTCGTAATTACGAGATAAAAAAAAAGTTACTCTCGAAAAACGAATAACGAGATAAAAAAAAGTTACTCTACGAAAAACGAAAAAAAAATAAAACGAAAAACGAAAAAAAAGTTACTCTATGTGGCACTAATGGGCTTCCGTAATTTCTTACTCCCAAAAAGGTAAACCAATATTGTAATTAATATTTTCAAAAACTGTCAACAGCACTACAGTAACTGTTAAAAGCAGAAATACACGAACACAATCATACCGACCAACATACATACCGGTTCTGGGGGGAATTACCGTTTGCGACAGAGAATAGCGTACGCAGGCCCTGATCAGACTGCGCGGATGGTCAGGCTGACCTGGGGCTACGCTGATTGTATACGTCATAAAGTACATTTTCTCTACCAGAGTTCCAAGTTTATATATTAGTACTCCGGACTATTTCCTCAGCGTCCATGGATAGACCGAAACACAATCATATCCAACTTTCGCGGCCACTTTACCTGTAGAAAATCTGCATCAATAGCGGCGAGTTTTATATATAATAGGAGACTATTACCATTTCTTACGTAACTTTTAAACTACACAACCGATTAAAAATGCACAAGTCACATTTTAAACTTCAATTATTGTACTTTATGATGATGTTTCGATCGTGTTTTTAAAATAAAAATATTTTGGTCCCTTTTAGCTTTAAACATAGTCGGTAGTTTTTATATGATTTATATAGCAAATTGTGATTTTTCTTCTCGATTTTCGTTGGGAAAATTGCAAAATCTCTTTTTATAAGAATAGTGACACAAAATGCACAGGTATTTTCAATTAGCTCATTCATTTTTCTAGCTATTGATATAAAAATTATGTTTCTAAGTTAATATTATTTTGGTCCTTTTTAGATAATAATAATGACACCATCTGTTTTCATTTTCCAGTTAGCGTATCACGGAAATCTTCGGTAATTTCCGTGATATTCGTTGAAACGGGCACCTGCTTACATATGTTGAAGTAACGGACCGAGGTCTATAAATACATTAAATATGCCTAAAAGCATCAATAAATGAAGATTTTTTTTTTTACCCCCTCCATATAATTCATTATACCAAGGTTAATAACTTTTTAATAGGCCGAACCCGGACGGCCTCGAAACAACGGACTCTCACGAAACGTCAACCGAGTTATATCATTGTCGCCTATTGCAGAAGTTGGGACAATGTTAGTATTCCGCAAAGATATATTCCCCATTGCGCTATGTCAACGCGTTTTCGAGCTATCGATTGTTTTGTTGTACACAAATTATCATCATTGCTAGGTCGGGAAAGAACGGACACATTTCCGAGGCCGATACTGCTATATAAAGGAGTAAACATCGGGTTAAAAATACACTTTTACGTCGTCCCGGCCCGTAAAGAAACATTTTGCATAGAGAAAACCTTGCTTCCAATCGAACATTTGATCAAACCTACATTTATACCCGTCCTGTGCGTCACGACATTTCTGAAAAAGGGGTGTTTGGTTCTCAAATATATGAAAATTACTTGAAAAAAGTGTAAATCCTTATGAGACGACTCGCCACGAGCCGGCTCATCTGAATCTACACTGTCAATACCAGTATACAGGTATGTAGTGTTTAAACGGTTAACAAGTCTAATGGTATTAGTGAGAACTGGTGCTGACTTCATGTGCGGCCAATCGTGCTCATGATCCGCTGACTATACTGTTTGTTAGAAGAATGACGAGTATTTCAATGAATGACGAACTGATCAGATTGTGAGGATGATCAGGCTGATGTGGGTCTACTCGACGCAAACGCCATAAACGTCATTTCTCCAGTTACACACTACTGTCTGTTCCTCGTTGTTCTGCATACGAACGGTCGGCTAGTAAACACATTAAAGGTACATGATCACTCAGTAGGCACACATTGTTCTTTATAGGAATTAAAGAAATGTATAATTATGTCACTATTCCATCAGTTCTAAACATTACGAGTGCCCACTATACATATATAATCAGTTAGTAATATTTATTTTACTGATAGTGACATACTAATTAAATGCGTCACCTGAAAAAATAATATTTTCGACAGACTATAAAGTATGATCATTGCACATTAAAAAATAAATACAGATAATGAATAGTAATGTCCGTTAACATGTTAAAGGAACACCGTTATCGCCCCTGATATCAGTGTGGAAATTTAGGTCCGATATAAAATGTATATTAATGCCAATCAATACGTGGGGTAATGGTGAATGAATATTTATTTTGCCAGAAAATGTCTCAGATGATGTCTCTGATAAAAACAATATTTTGTACCTACCGAGTGGGCATGTACCTTTAAATCTAAAAACAATATTTAAATGTCAGTACCTGTTCATCAATAACAAAAAAGTCACCCTTCCATAAAAAATTGTTGATGAAATTCCATCAAATAATGATTTTAGGGCGAAAAAAAAGTTTCCTATGTGAATTTAAAATGGGTGGCTAAAATATATTTTTTTAGATCGAATCCGGACGAACGTTCGGCCGTGGATTCGTCTCCTATAATCACACGGAAGCGGAAGTGCTGGTCATGCGCATTGCCTAAAAACCACAAAGGCTACATATGTCACAAAGGCCACAATGGGTATACGTACGTTACCAGCTACACATTATACGGTACATTGTCACTGAACTGACTGAATTATCATGTTTTATTATGATTTTCAGAAGTTTAATAGATTTATATAAAATATTAACAACAAATATATGTGTTTTGCGAATTTTCTAAACGCGCACCTGACAGCATCCTTTGTGGAATTTGGTCTGATTTGTGCACGTTCACATGTCATTTACATGACGTCGCATCTTGCTACAATGTAAGGTAAGTATTGCTCTAAGACGTATTGTTTATTTAATTACACGTATGTGTCATTAATACATTATCGAACATCTGCTAACCGACATTTATGCTTAGGAATGGTACGATGTTCCCTTTTCCGTCATGTGCCTATTTTCGGCACAGTTGGTTAATCTACTAACTTTAATACTTAATAACTGTTAACGACTTGCGAGACGAGTCATGAGCAGGCGATTTTTTTTCATGCAGCCGAAATCAACACCAAAATTATCTAATTGCGTAAAAGTAAAAAAATGAGGGACGCGGGTGTGTACATGTGTGCGTTACCAGCCACGGTTCCACCAGTTTTAAACAATATGAGTGCAAGGTTCCAGGTCCTGACATTACTTTTTAAAGTTGATTGCCCAAATTAAGTTTTTACTTGCCCGAATATGTACAGTCGCAAATTATTTCAATATGTATTCCTACACCAGTAGTAAAGGAGTGCATTAGAAATAGGTTAACCGCATTGTAATTTTGAAATTTGCGGCGTATATCGGAAAATGATAGGTCAGTAAACATGTTTAATGGCTCCGCTAGCGCGTCGCCATTAAACAGATTTTCTGACCTATCATTTTCTGATTTACGCCGCAAATTTGAAAATTACATTACAGTTAACCCTATAATATGTGCATTGGCCATGTGGTTCCCACGTAGTTGCGGGATGTTACTCTGCAGAATACTCCCGTATCATCCGTACCCAGAGTTTCGATGCTCTCCATAGGTTTCCCATGCAGAGTAGCGAATCAGATATGATATAATAAGGTGTTTTTTTTGTGTTTTGTTTTTGCTTTACAAATATGAAAATTACTTCACCGTTTGCAAACACTGCTACATTGATCTATCCATTACCTTACTAGCGATTTCCCCTGTACGTTTGTTCATCCGACTATCTGTCTTTGAACGGAAAGGTCACACGTGGTTTGGTCCGTTCATCACATTTGGGTGCTCCTCAATTCTATACGGCCTTCATTTGACATCGATCTGTTTTCACTTGCTTTAAAGGAGATATAACAAGCTTCTGTTTTCGCGATACGCTTATGTAGTCATCATTTATATATCAAATAAAACAAATTGTACAGTAATCCGACCAGCATGTGCCGTTCTTTTACGCATTTCATATTCCGGAAAATCAGTTTTTCCAGCCGTCACTGCATGACTAACTTCCCCTTATTTTGCTTACCACAGTTATTAGCTCGACTATTCGAAGAATAAGTAGAGCTTATGTTGTCACCCCGGCGTCGGCGTCGGCGTCGGCGTCGGCGTCGGCGTCACGCCTTGGTTAAGGTTTTTAGTCAAGCTTGTATATGGAATACTACTGGCCCTACACCCACCATACTTGGACAACTTCATCTCCTAGTGATGTACATCAATAACCCCTCATCTATATTTGACCTTGACCTACATTTCCTCTTGAATTACTTGGTTAATTCCCCTTGGTTAAGGTTTTTAGTTAACCTTGGTTAAGGTTTTTAGTCAAGTTTGTATATGCAATACTACTGGCCCTACACCCACCATACTTGTACAACTTCATCTCCTAGTGATGCACGTCAATAACCCCTCATCTATATTTGACCTTGACCTACATTTCCTCTTGAATTACTTACTTAATTCCCCTTGGTTAAGTTTTTAGTCAACCTTGGTTAAGGTTTTTTTTCAAGCTTGTACATTGAATACTATTGTGCATCCAGACACCATACTTCGACAACCTTTTCTCATAGGTATGTACATCAATAACCCCTGATCTATATTCGACCTTGACCTACATTTCCTCTTCAATTACTTACTTAATTCCTTTTGGTTAAGGTTTTTAGTCAACCTTCTATATGGAATACTACTGGCCCTACACCCACCATACTTGGACAAAACTTCATCTCCTAGTGATGTACATCAACAACCCCTGATCTATATTTGACCTTGACCTACATTTCCTCTTGAATTACTTAATTCCCCTTGGTTAACGTTTTTAGTCAAGCTTGTAGATGGAATACTCCTGGCCCTACACCAACCATACTTGGACAACTTCATCTCCTAGTGATGTACATCAACAACCCCTGACCTATATTTGACCTTGACCTACATTTAACCTTAAATTACTTACTTAATTCCCCTTGGTTAAGGTTTTTACTCAACCTTGGTTAAGGTTTTTAGTCAAGCATGTAGATGGAATACTATTGTGCATACAGACACCATACTTGGATAACTTTTTCTCATAGGGATGTACATCAATAACCCCTGACCTTTATTTTACCTTCACCTACATTTAACCTTCAATTACTTGGTTAATGTTTATAGTCAAGCTTGTATATGGAATACTTCTGGGCCTACATCAACCATACTTGGACAACTTCATCTCCTAGTGATGTACATCAATAATCCCTGACCTATATTTGACCTTGACCTACTTTTATCCTTGGATTACTTAGTTATCTCCCCTTGGTTACGTTTTTCACTCAAGCTTGTATATGGAATACTCCTGGGCCTACAGCAACCATACTTGGAAAACCACGCACCTACGTCCAAGGTCAAGGTCACTGTTGAAGGTCAAAGGTCAAACCTATTGAAATTCCCTTCCGCTCTATATCTTCTACACCGATGCATGGATTATCAAATGGCTTGGCACAAATGTTTCTCATGATGAGAAGGTGTGTCACGATCAATAACCACGCACCTACGTCCAAGGTCAAGGTCACACTTGAAGGTCAAAGGTCAAACCTATTGAAATTCCCTTCCGCTCTATATCTTCTACACCAATGCATGGATTATCAAATTGCTAACCACGCACCTACGTCCAAGGTCACAGTTGAAGGTCAAAGGTCAAACCTATTGAAATTCCCTTCCGCTCTATATCTTCTACACCGATGCATGGATTATCAAATGCCTTGGCACAAATGTTTCTCAGGATGAGAAGGTGTGTCGCGATCAATAACCACGCACCTACATCCAAGGTCAAGGTCACAGTTGAAGGTCAAAGGTCAACAATATTGAAATTCCCAAATGGCTTGGCACAAATGTTTCTCACGATGAGAAGGTGTGTCGCAATCAATAACCACGCACCTACGTCCAAGGTCAAGGTCACAGTTGAAGGTCAAAGGTCAAACCTATTGAAATTCCCTTCCTCTCTATGTCTTCTACACCGATGCATGGATTATCAAATGGCTTGGCACAAATGTTTCTCATGATGAGAAGGTGTGTCGCGATCAATAACCACGCACCTACGTCCAAGGTCAAGGTCACAGTTGAAGGTCAAAGGTCAAACCTATTGAAATTCCCTTCCGCTCTATATCTTCTACACTGATGCATGGATTATCAAATTGCTAACCACGCACCTACGTCCAAGGTCACAGTTGAAGGTCAAACCTATTGAAATTCCCTTCCGCTCTATATCTTCTACATCGATTCATGGATTATCAAATGGCTTGGCCCAAATGTTTCTCATGATGAGAAGGTGTGTCGCAATCAATAACCACGCACCTACGTCCAAGGTCAAGGTCACAGTTGAAGGTCAAAGGTCAAACCTATTGAAATTCCCTTCCTCTCTATGTCTTCTACACCGATGCATGGATTATCAAATGGCTTGGCACAAATGTTTCTCATGATGAGAAGGTGTGTCGCGATCAATAACCACGCACCTACGTCCAAGGTCAAGGTCACAGTTGAAGGTCAAAGGTCAAACCTATTGAAATTCCCTTCCGCTCTATATCTTCTACACTGATGCATGGATTATCAAATTGCTAACCACGCACCTACGTCCAAGGTCACAGTTGAAGGTCAAACCTATTGAAATTCCCTTCCGCTCTATATCTTCTACATCGATTCATGGATTATCAAATGGCTTGGCCCAAATGTTTCTCATGATGAGAAGGTGTGTCGCAATCAATAACCACGCACCTACGTCCAAGGTCAAGGTCACAGTTGAAGGTCAAAGGTCAAACCTATTGAAATTCCCTTCCGCTCTATATCTTCTACACCGATGCATGGATTATCAAATGCCTTGGCACAAATGTTTCTCAGGATGAGAAGGTGTGTCTCGATCAATAACCACGCACCTACGTCCAAGGTCAATGTCATAGTTGAAGGTCAAAGGTCAAACCTATTGAAATTCCCTTCCGCTCTATATCTTCTACACCGATGCATGGATTATCACACTATGCCCAGGGTCAAGGTCACAGACTTGATGCGTTTGAAACCTTAACGCTCGGCTAAATGGTTTATAATCAAAAATGCCTCGTTTTCTTTGGCTGCCAGTGGGGGTATTCGTGTGCCGACAGGCCACATTTCTAGTTTCCCTTGGTTAATGTTTTTAGTCAACCTTGGTTAAGGTTTGTATGCAGGCCACAGCCACCTTCTTTGTCAAGCTATGTGTACATCGACAACCCTCGTAGTCGAGCTATGCTGTTCTCCTACAGCTCTTGTTTCCCTTTGCGGTCACGTGGGTGTATGACGTATCAGTAGAACTTCCGAAATGTATGCATAATACGATTATTACACGTAATAGTTCAACAGACTACCTAGAACTCCAGTTTATTAGACCGCTGATATAACTATATGGGACTGTACTGTACTGTACTGTAAAAATATAAGAATGACCTAGTTACAAACTACATAATGAAATGCGACAGTGGGTGACAAAATGGACATACTGTGCACTTTTCAACAGCTGCAGGATACCAGTCTGTATATACATTTATTTATATTTACATCGTCAGGTTACAATCTATGTTTTCCCCGATTAGTACTTATATATAATGCTTAATCAGACGGGCAACAGAGTAGACACTTATCAGAGCTGTCAGGTGCATAGCTGGATCTGGTGCTATGCTGGTCAAACTGTCATAACTTCATTATTGTAGGTCATTGTCCACTTACAATGAAACAATGCTGTACATGGGGTCAATTAAGGAAAGCCCGGGGTGACAGGAGTGGGAAAATTAGTCGCTCTAATTGCCACGGGGGTGGGGTGTTGTTTGAAGATTGTGTCAACATCTGCTGTACACTGCGACTGAGAAGGTGCAATAAGCCAAACACAACACGGGGCTTATAGGGCGTTTGCGACCAGTGTAGATCCAGTTGAGCCTGTACATTCGCACAGTCTGAACAGGATCTGCACTTTTGGGCATTCCTTCATAAAACACAATAACTTGCAATCTAGATCGTATTTAGACTACAGGAGTGTTATATTTGATTATGACCTACGCTAGTCACAAATCACAAGAACCCCATTTCTCCAGTCACAGCCACATATACGACCGAGCTTCGACGTAACCCCCATTTGACAAAACAACGATTTTCTTCTGGAAAACGTCTTTAGTTTTGAACATCAAGTCCAAACATTTTCTATTTATTTGAAACGTAGGAAAATAGATTAGAAATAGTAAAGAATTTACTGTACATGTGAAAATTGAATATATACTTTTAATTTTTTTTATCTGTCAACGAACAAAATATGTGATTTAGTTATATTTTAGTATTCGAAAACAGTATTTACGGAAAAATAAACGAGTGGACATGCAAGGTACACAATTTTAGTCCTGCAATATAACATTCATCCATGTATAAAAACAAACACATCAAGATTGGATTTTCGGAACTGTAGAAAGCACCCTGATGTGCACAGTGTATCTATTCTACCATGTCTGTCAAATTGGACTCAACCAATCAGCTTGGCATAGGTGTGGCCTCGCGGATTCAATATGCACCTGTCGCATTATTGTTCACATCCGTTTGAACGTAGCTTCACACGTCTGTCACTGACTAGGACAGATAAACAAAATGGATTCAACCAATCAGCATAGAATAGGTGTGGCTTCATTGAATTCAGAATACACCTGTCCCAAGATCCACTTCCCTATTTGCCTGCGGTCAAATCATCGGATAAGTTATTTGCGTGTCACTGATTATTTCAACTCGAAATTGTCAAAGCACAAGTATGCTGAAGTAACATTCTGCAAAGCATTGCAGAATCAATTTACGAAATGTCGGAGATTAGCATTACATTTTTGTAAAAAAGATATAACATTTAATTTCACATTTTTTTCTGATTCTGGCTCTGCTGTCTGTTTGACCGTGGATTACAACCCACTTCCGCACAGATAGTCGTCGCCGACGATTGCAACCAACGTATAAATAAGTATAACTATTAACGTATATATTAAACGACAAAAACGAAGAAAATATGCAACAAATACATGATGTCCGTAAATCCAAACTATATTATATAAGAAACCTTCATCCACCAATCAGGTAAGCTGTTCTACTGCTACGTCATAGCGATTATTTTTACAGCGTCACCTCGCGCCTGTAGGTCGCAGTAACAGGAGAGATAAGCAATGACCAATTCATTGTATGGCTCTGGATAGGTGTCAGATAAGGTGCGATATGAGAAATCTCAATATAACGAAAAATACAAACGAACCGGAAATCGGTTATTAGGGTCAACGTTGTTGTTTTTAGCGCGTTTTGAAGTAAATAAGTTATAGTTTGTAAGTGTATTTAATTGCTCCTGACCTAAAATTTAAGTCTTCGATCCAGTTGCTGTACATTTTTTAAAGACAGCGTTTCTGTCAGTTTCTTGTTTAAAATAATTTCATGAATTTTTGGACCGATTTTCGAAATTATGTTTTCTTGGTTATATCATTTCACAGATATCTAGCCAGTTTCGATATCAATTTCCATTTTTGTTTCGTTTTTTGACTCCTCCCCAGCTCCTCCATCTCTTTTCCCCCCATGGGAAAATTGTTTGTTTTTTTTTCGCAACAAAATCTTAATAATAAAAATAATGGGAAGGTTATTTTTTGTTATTGATGAAAAAGTTCTTACATTTAAAGTAGAAATAAAACATGGTTTACATGCCTATATTATTACAGAAACTAACAGAAAATGGAACTTAAAAACAAAATGTCGAAACTCATACATAAATATTCCACCTCAGTGACCAGTTATACACTCGTCAGGTTTAAATAATTGTTTTATTCATGAAAATTTTGTTCCTAATTAAAACAGATATTTTCAGAAACATTTCTAACTAGAGCAAGTGAGCAGAGGCTCACGGATACCACCGGCCGCCGCCTAGCGCAAATCTTACAACTAGAGCAAGTGAGCAGAGGCTCACTGATACCCCCGGCAGCCGCCTAGCGCAAATCTTACGACCGACGGACTGAATGACGAAAACTATATACACATCGACATACTTCGTATAACGGCTGAATACTAAAATTGAAGCGATTTGGAATAAATGTTGGTTTTGTTAAGTTTAGCATTGTATTTCAAGAAAACAATTATAATAATAATCAAAGTACTGAAAGTACTGACTGGCGGGAGACAAGTAGCCACTTGTGAATTTGCATACTCAGAAATTCCTTGTTAGAAATATATTCGATGTATGTTGATTATTGGATGTACAATCTGCAAATTTGGAGAACTTGATCAGTTACTGGTGTTTGTAAAATACAGCCTGCTCTAAACACAAATAGGTTGATGAAGCAAAGGCTCACAGGCATCACGGGATGCGACACCATTTTTTTTAGCTCACCTGAGCAAAGCTCATGTGAGCTATTGTTACCGCAATGTGTCCGTCGTCGTCGTCCGTCGTCCGTGAACATTCTTCTCCTCGGTAACCATTGGGCCTATAGTCACCAAACTTCATGGTCATGGTCCTTAGGTAGGGGGATTGCAAAATTGTTAAAATGACATCATTACGTAATACAAGATGGCCGCCGTCTAAAAATAGCACAAATTCTTCAAAAATCTTCTTCTCAAGAACCGCCAACCGGATTTCGACAAAACTTGGTAGGAATGATCAAAGTTGTTAAAATGATTTCAAAATTCTTCTTCACATGAACCGCTTGTCCCATGGTAGCCAAACTTAAAAGTTATGGTCCATGGGTGAAGCCTTTTCAGATTTGTTAAAATGGAGGTCATCGCTAATCCAAGCATGAATTCTTAAAAAATCTTCTTTTCATGAATCGCCAACCGGATTTCGACGAAACTTGTTAAAATGGAGGTCATCGCTAATCCAAGATGGCCGCCGTCTTAAAATAGCATGAATTATTAAAAAAATCTTCTTTTCATGAACCGCTAGCCGGATTTCGACGAAACTTGGTAGGAATGATCGATGTACAATGCTCTTTCAAAGTTGTTAAAATGGTGACCCCGGGGTCAAAAATAGGCGTGACCCGTGGGGTCAAATTGGGGTCAAATTTTATTTTTGACCGAATATGGTCATGTCATATATCAAATCGAAGGTATCAATGAGGCGATCACTCTGGTACATTTTTTGTCGAAATTGGATTGTTATGTCATCCAAGATGGCCGCCGAAATGTCAAAAGGTTCTTTTATTAGAGATTTCAAAATTCTTCTTCACATGAACCGCTTGTCCCATGGTAGCCAAACTTAAAAGTTATGGTCCATGGGTGAAGCCTTTTCAGATTTGTCATCGCTAATCCAAGCATAAATTCTTAAAAAATCTTCTCATGAACCACTGGCCGGATTTCGACTAAACTTGGTAGGAATGATCGATTGACAATGCTCTTTCAAAGTTGTTAAAATGGTAACCCCACGGTCAAAAATAGGCATGGCCCGTGGGGTCAAATTGGGGTCAAATTTTATTTTTGACCGAATATGCTCATGTCATCTATCAAATTGAAGGTATTGATGAGGCGATTGCTCTGGTGCAATATTTGTCGGAATCGAATGATTATGTCATCCATGATGGCCACCAAAAGGTCCATTTATTCAAGATTTTGAACGTCATTTTCTCAGGAGCCACATGGCCGATGCTGGCCAAACTTCATAGGAAGTTAAGATCCTTGGGTGAAGCATTTTCAGATTTGGTAAAATGAGAGTCATCGCTTAATCAAAGATGACCGCCATCTAAAAATAGCACAATTTTTTTAAAACACATGAACTCAATGTTACATTCCCCTCTGGTGTTCATGGAGTCAGGTGAGCGAATTAGGGCCATCATGGCCCTCTTGTTTATTTCTTGGTTTACGAGACCCACCGACGGATGTTTAAAAAAAATTAAGTGGATGTTTTTTTTTCTGTCTCAAGTTGACGCCCACTCTGATAGAACGTGGTTGGTCTGTTCCAGCTCATTTTGCCGATGCAATTTGGACAAACAAACATAACGTTATTCTATTGTCTGTTTCAACTGAAAGCGCCGATGGATAATACGAAAAAACTTTTTTTTTTAGAAATTAATCTCGAAACCTGGCGAGATAGCTCGGAAATGATCTAACTAACAACAAACAATTATTATGTGAAAGTCGGCCCAGTAAAACAAAAATTATGGAAGAAAATTTATTTATAGATCTCATCTCCCATAGAGAATGATGCCCATAAAATCAATATTTGATCGATTTTGTTCAAAAAATATTTTTGGCAGCATAGGTTTTTCGTAATGTGAAGAAAAAAAACGGGGAAATTTTCATATTTTTAGTATGTTTATTTGGCCAAAATCAATCGGCACTTTGCAGAATAGGGATACAAACCGAGTAATCCAAATTGCATACCCAACAGGAACTCTGGAGGTGTGACATAATATTATGTGAAATCTTTTCAAAATTATGACTGGGCGTAGGCCTACATACGTGTATGCTGCATGAACGGCAAACTGTTTTCATTAATTTTGAGCATTGCCGTTGCTATTAATAACTTGCTTTCAGTTCACTCGCTGACTTTAAATGTCACCTGACTGTTGTTAATTGCGAACGCAAATTGAGCCTATTGAGACGTCCCCCGATGAACAGAGAGCCACTTCCGAAAGCAGTAGACCCGTGCAAACGATCCCAATAGCGTGGAGACAGTATGTCTCCCGCCAAAAACTAATATGAAGAATTTGAAATTCAATTGTGTAATATGCAATTTCGTCTAAGATGTCATAGAGGCCTTTACATAATTAACAATATACCTATTCCTTAAACTTTAATAAAATAATTCCTTTTGTAGAACACTAGACTAAGTATGCTTTCTCATTTTTATAATGTTTTAAACTGTGCAATAATGTTAATACAAAATTATACCAAAAGTTGGTATTCCATTTTTAATAAATAAATTTAAAATAATTTATGCTCTTACCTCTTCGACGTCATCACAGTTCTGCAGTTGTTCATGCATACATTTTGCATACATTAAAAACATAAAACCTATGCAACATTTTACTAACTTAGCGGTTTACCATTCGCTATCATTCTAAATAATAAACCACAAAATGAATGTTTATAACATTTGTTTAGCGTGTTTCATAGACAAACGTTCGTCTGCAGCAAAATGTGGAACAGACAATAGAAGTGTTATTTGCCAATTCATTGTCATGGAACTATGGGATTGTTTTGGTAAGTAAAATATTTGAGAAAATATGGATTGACTGTTATATTTACATGTACATGTAGTAGTCTGGATGCCAAAACTGGTATTTTGGCTGAACCCTGACCCGACTGATACAGTTTGTTTCTTGGTGGTTCTGAACCACATCATGCCACCTAAACAGAAACTGCCTGGTGGAGTTACCATTGAGCATTTCTTAAAATCCAAGATGGCCGCCAAGATGGCAGCCAAAGCGAGTTGTCTACCGAAATGGTGAACCACTTGTCAGATTCTGGCATAAAAAGTCACGGTCACGATATACGATCAAGGTAAAGGGGCTTGTTGGCCACTAAATGGTGAATATCGTCTCAGAATCAAATGATAAAACAACGATCAGTCATTAGTTTTCAGTCATATGGCTGACAATTTCCCATTAATATAGTGTCAGATGATGAGTTAAGCAGCATTACTCGTTTCCAGCAATATATGTATGTACCAGAAATGAACAATTGTCAGATGAGTGTGTTTTCGAACCCGTGCTTGGCAAGTGCCCAGCCAACGCGAAACTTTCACAAAGTAGAACTGATGGTGATAGTATCCGGTATGACGACTCATTACATGTCGGTCTACAGGACCAAATACACATTGATGACATATTGTAAGTATATTACCACAGACATTGTATCTCCACATATCTAGCCTGTGCACCAGCCTATCGTCTGTCGGTTGATATATAGTGTCCGCCTACTAAGCGAATAGGACGCTCTAACATTCCGATCTTTCAATTCCGAGAACATTGTTTCTACTGTGTGATTAAAAAGGATACGAAGAATCCTAATCGATGGGTATCAGCACATCTAGTGACGGAGGTCGACATGAACTTGATGAATTGGGGAAACCCGTAACGATCAAGAACATGATACTGAATCAGTGTGACGTGTGGCAGGACACGTGGGCAGACGAGTTGAGGTTGCGTGTCCGTGACAGCTCATAACGCAGCTCATCACGATCAAATCGCGCAAAAGTATGCTATTCAGTGGAATTGCAGTGAAGATTTACAGAAATAGTGGGTAGCTTCATCAAACGATCAGATTTGCTGAGGTTTCAAAATGTTCAGGATATGGCCATTATCTCGGCACATGGGTACCGCAAGCTCATCATATTGTCAGACGCGTAAATGCAGAGGTAGTCGAAATAGTCTATGAAAAGGACAAGTACCATCGACGAATCTCCAAGCTATTGTCGCTGAATATATTTCCCGTACCCTCCAGTTGCTGGTTATCAGTGTGTTACGCAAACACCCGACTCCTCTCCAAATTGCTTTAATTTCATTTGTTGGGAGACTCCAGCCTACCGGTGACATCATATGACCAGATGATTGAGGCGGAAGCTCGATCCATCCTTGCCTGCTACAACCAGACTAGCAAGAAGACCCTGAAAGTCGATGCATGGAAGATAACGATGAGACGGGGTGCTCTCGAACACCCCCAAGCTATGCTCGCTTCCCCTAACCTCAGAGCCATTTCGACAAAATTCCCTCCGAGCCCACTACCAGTGAGCGGTATGACGCAACGCACGTGAGCCCAATCCATCTTCACTTTACCCCACTGACCATGGGTGATCACGTACCGAGGGCTCCACGAAGCTTATCCCCACAATCGTCCCACTTCACAATGATTTGGCCCCAGTGTAATGCGTTGATGCAAGTATCACCGTGCCACATGCACACTTTTCTGTGTTTGAAAGGGCAAGGACGCCCACGGGTGTTTGAACAGATGGTCAGTATGTTTGTTGTCATATGGGTATTTTGGTAAAATTTGGGTAGATTTGGGTGGATTTCGTTGGTTTTGGGTACTTTACATAGTTTTGTGCAACTGCTAATGCCCAATCATTACACACGACATAAATCGTAAATTATCTACACATTCACCGTTCAGAGCTTTCGGACCACTTTTATAATGTTAAAATACCCACCATGGAACAAATTAATGAAAGCTTTTTCAATATTTGGCCAATAAAATGTCCTTTCAGACCGATTATATCATCAATTTTCAACCACACACTCCAAATTCGGGTTCTATCGATTCAGACGACATATATCAATCTGCTGATGCTGATAGAATACATGAACTGCAGTTATCTGTTCCTAAATTTAAGACATTAAAAGTCATACAATTGTGCGAGTTTCTAACAAGGCCTGAAAGCGGGGATTACTCGCGTGGTGCGCCATTTGATTGGATAGCCTTTTCCCGTGATGTATCAAATCCACTATAACAACCTCCGTCACGCTATTATTAGATGTCAGCCAATGAGCGTCGTGATGTAAAGAGGTTTACACGTCTATGCAAGGATGTGTAACCAACTTTCACCGCTGCGAGAGCTCGACCATCTATCCGAGACTGTTTACGTTTTTCAGACGATAAATAAATGTTTGACGTGCATTGGTGGTTCATGTCCATTACATACATTTGGGACTGGTTTTATTGTTTCGGTTAACAAATAATGGTATTATTGGTTAAAAACGTACGCGGGTCGTAGCTCACTTTCATACGTTTGTATTACCGTACTTCGTACTTCGCGGGAGGTGACGTAAATTGTATGTTGGTAATAATGCAACCAAACCACCAGATATAATAACCCATAAAACACAGAACTGTTAGCCGTTCTTGTGGGGACGCCTGCAGAAACAAGAGTGGGTCTATTTCAAAACCATATATATGGAGTATAAATCATCAGAAACCGAAAAAAAACGGCGATAGGATCGTCAAACTCTTCATAATATTTGTTGACTATGTTTATTCTAAGTCTAAAATGAAAATAATAGGAACTGTTTGGCATAATGACTAAAACGTAAAGACTGATATTTTGTTTATCCTTTGATTCCGAGACGATATTCACCATTTAGTGGCAAACAAGCCCTTTTACCTTGATCGTATATCGTGAACTTGACTTTGTATGCCAAAATAACCATGATAAATACATCGGGCATCATTGACAGCCTACAAATTGACACTAAGATCACCAGAATCTGACAAGTTGTTCACCATTTAGGTAGATAATTCGCTTTGATGGCTGTCTTGGCGGTCATCTTGGATTTGGGAAATGCTCAAGGATAGCTTCAATTTACCAGGCAGTTTCTGTTTGTGTGGCATGTTGTGCTTCATAATCAGTCGAGAAACAAACTATAGCAGTCAAGTCACCATATAGTGGTCTGGTCACCAGACTATAGTAGCAATTACGCTAGTGAAAAACACATGAAGCACCGTTTTCCAATGTCGTGCCGCAAACTATATCACTACATTACGTATCGTGTATGTGGTGTATTGATCATACCTTTTTTCAGAATATATGCATGTTTTATTAATTATGCTGCTGTCTTTGGTCTCTTAAATTTTGCGGGTTTTTGTTTCTTCTTTTTACCATTTATCACCTTTTCAGCATCGGTAAGTGAGTCCTTTCTTTGAGAGTGAACAGTTTTGCCGGGAAACATGGAATTTCGACTTCTCGGTCTTGCAGTGGCAGTATTTGGTCGACTCGGCTGTACAGGCTCCATTCCAAGCTTGTCAAAATCTTTAAGAAGTTCCTTGTGTAGCGTTGGTTCGGATTTCGGTCGGTAATCCTTTGGTTTCGTGGAGCTTAGCCCCCTCGTGAACGTAGAATTGTTCACACGAGATTGTCCTAGAATCAGATTGTTTGCGTTTATGTATTTAGCGTTATGTTTTCTTTGACAGGAACTACAGGCGCGGGGAAATGGTGGTTTTATCGTTACTACCGTCATCTCATCAGTTCGCGGCTGACGCATGCGCTGTTCATATTTCACTTCCTTGCACGTGCCTGTGCAGAACGACTGGCGACAGAAATCACACGTGTTGGATTGCACATGTTTCTCGGGACAGTCACCGTAGCAGGTTGCCTGTAGGCACTGACTGCAACACCGTCTGTCTTTTGATTTGGCACTGTTACTGCGTCGCGACACGGCCCTTTTCATCTGACTTGCCCGCTTTTGTTCCCACTCAATCGTATCCATCTGCAGCCGTTCCAACTCCACCATTCTATCTAGTACTCCGTCCAAACAAGGGTCTCGTGTGCCTGTTTTAGTTCGTAAATGATTTCGCCAGTTCCAGTTTAACTTCGCCATCTGCTTCAAGCTCACTTCTTCCATGTAACTTGGTAGCGGGTTCTGAAACTCATACGCCGGTAGATCTAAATTCGCCATATCAAAGTCAAACTGACGCCATCCTCGCATGGCCTCAGGCACGTATATTGCATCAAGCTTTTCTGGTCTCAAGTTAAGTTCCGGTATATGCCGCTCTGAATCGAGTTCCGGTTCATCAAAATCGTCGCTTTCCTCGTCCGAGGTTTGGCTGTCGTAGTTGGACGCCGCGCTCTCTATACCGGAAGTTGTGCTTGCGTCGTCATTTCTGTCAACCAGCTGTTTGGATTCTGATGCAATGACGGCCAGCAATGGCGACCGGTTGTCGGGGCTTTCGCCGAAGTCTGACGGCGACCGCTCTACCGATCCCATGAACTCGGCGAGGACATTGGGACTCAGCGTATCGTATTTGTCGGCCCCGGCGGCGGGCGTTGTATCGGCCGGCGCTGTACCGGGTCGTAGGGACCGGGAAGGTACGGATTTTTGTCGCCGTAGCCGGGTCGGCGTCTCCGAACGTTGACTGAGTGAGGTGGATGGTCTGCAACAAATAATACGATAGTTAATGTACGCCAAACACATCGGTTATATAGGCCCCCTTCCACATACTGATACATTGACTTGTATTTAGCCAATTACCATCGGGGTTGGACGTGTAAATGGCTGTTACTGGATAAATGGGGCTTATGGCATTTCCGGTTAGTCTAGATCCTGATCTCCCAGCACATTACTGTATTCTGATATAGATATACATGTTAGAAGGTAATTTATTGCCTGCATGGCAAACAGTGTAGAACCTGATCAGACCAGTATGCCCAATTTGTCCAGTTACAGCCACATATCACTTGCAAATGATATGGCCATAATTACTTTATCCGCTTAGGACTTAACCTCAGAAAACTTACACTCATTTAAGCAAGACGTCTAGAGATTACTCCTGAACGGCTACAGTAATGACGAGGGCGATTCAAACATGTAATAGCATGTGATTTCCCGAGATGCCTGCTCGTTATCACATTATAATCACCCACTGAGGGATCGTAGCTAGGTATTCCCATTTGCAAATCTATTTATAGAGATCCGGTCCTGCGCTGTATTTCAGCGTTTATTTCTAACTGAATAACACAAACATTGAGTTTTCCGAACAGAGTTGACCAAGAGCAGACTCAGTCTACACTGATTGCAATAAATTAATAAGTGTGAAACTATGAATCTGGCAAATAATGTACATTGCGCAGATATGTAGGATGATCTGGGTCAACACTAATCGAAATCACTATAATTGCTCCTTTTTTATAACGAACCATGCACCATTCGCCCTTTTGTCAAGCAATAAGGTCAGAAACTACACAATTTGGACCGGATTTCTATAAATAAATTCAACTGGAGATACCTAGTTACGATCCCTCATTAGCCGCTAATGTACAGGTATACAGCTACAAATGTATAGGTTGAATTGGGTCAAACTATATTGGAGCACGGTTGGTTCGCATGCATGACGAGATAATCTGTGAGATGCAATAATTGACCCACCCTCATATCCATAGTATATCTAGTTCTCCTCATATAATAACACGGGTAAACTCACGGGAATATTAGTCGGTGTCATAAAGTGACATTTAAAGTGATATTTGCTATAGCCTTCGGAAATGTGTTTTTATGACAGAGTATGTGACATTGTACAAACAACTAATTGGTACCATTTTTTTCAGTTACAAAATGGCCGCCATTCAAGATCCATATCTTAATTTTTGTAAAAAGAATAAACATATATTTACCTCAATTTAGTCAAATTATGATTGGATATATTCATAAAATGAAATAATAACATTTCTGTTCCAAAACAGGTCTGTCTGGCATTTTAAAATTCAAAATAGCCGCCATAACAATACATTTTGTGTTTATTTTCAATTGAACACAAGCAATTTCGTTGGTAACATTATTATTATCTACAGAATCATGCAGTAAATTAAATATTTCATTGCAACCTCTATGTCACATACTGAAATTAGATGTTGTTTATTTGTATTTCAAAATGGCCACCGTTTTAATCAAACAGTTTTATCAGAAAGAGAATAAAAATGGTTTGGACTAAAAAGGTGGCCTGGTTATGTATGATATTGATTGAACAACTATATTAGCCACATTTGTATGAAATAACATTTATCTCTGTCGTTTTAAAATTAAAATCGCCGCCATATTTAACATATTTTTATGTGTTCCAACTGGGTACCTGCATTTTAAATAAGCAATATCATTATTTATGAGGGCAGGCAGAAAATGATGGAATATATGTGTTTGACTATGCAATATTGACATTGATATGATATTTAACCATGACAGCCAGGACTCACCACATGACACATATGACACATTCATATAGCATACACACCTTGTACAATGCCATTTATGTTCTTGTGATGACCACTCTGTTGGTCAACACTACTGTACATTTATTTATATGTATGACCTATAAATTCATTGTAAATGATAGTCTTATAACAGGCAATATCTGATTGCTGGCCTATACTTCCTTGTCAAACATTGGCATACGTCCGCCCTAACTCATAGTTAATGAAATATAAAATGCACATGTAGTTGTATACAAGAATATAACGTTTTATCTTGATATTCAGATTTAATGTCAGGCTGGTATACCTGTTCACATCAAATCACTTTTACAAACTCAAATAATTATTGTAACGCAAATCTTCATTACCTTTTTATTCTGTGTTATTCCTTTCACTTGTGTTTAATGGCATGTTAACAACTACGGTAATTTTAGGCCGGTTAGGCCTGCCTGCCTGCATTTATGTTTGGAAGTTTTTGTAAGAGTTTCTCGAACCACCTATCATTAGTACATGCATACTTACTATGTCTACCCCATACATTACATCCATATGTAATCATGTGGTGTATGTATGTAGTTGTATGACCCACTTTAGTCGAATGTTAGACAGAGCTGTCACACTTTTGGCCTGCTCTGTCGATGGCATCAACCGTTTTGGACATACATGTACATTGGGATATTGCATTCATGTAACTTCTGATATGTTAGCCATGGATCTGGCTAAGCACCCTGTGCCATCAACCTACTATGTTATAGAAGAGATACTACTCTTCTCGATGACCACCTTATTTTACATAAAATCGCCTTCTCCTACTTCAACCATTTGTTTTTATTTATTTATTTTAAAGTATAATACATATACAGTCAAACTTGCACAAGCGACCACGTGCATTAAGCGACTTTTGACTTGCGATCACTTTCAATTACCCCGGACCATTTGGTCTATATAATGACAGTGTATTATTGTTAAACGACTTTTCCTTAACGCGACCAGCGGCCAAATATTTTGTAACCGAAATAAATGATCTTTTGTATTAAGCGACCATTAATTGACATGATGTTACTTTCTCGAGGTGAAATTAGCATCAAGCGTGTGACAAACAAAGGAAACAAATCCCCTGTCGCTGTCAAAGTGTGAATGGTGCATTGTTTATGATTATTGACCTGAAACCTCGTTCTGATTCGCTCGTTTCCTTAGTGATTACTAAAGGGGATTAACTCATCGTCGCTTAGCACATGGGAACAACAGGACTGGTCGCTTAGCACATGGGAATACATCTGCGTATTTCACTAATTTAATAAAGCAAATACTTTTTGTCGTTGTGTACATAATACGCACAAGCATTTTTATTTCACACAATTCCAATTTTCTTGACGCGTAACGATACTGGTATATACCGAACACTGTGTTAATAAATCATTATTCTATCAGCTGGTTTGGTTGTCAGTCAACGACTGGTAAAAACCACCGTCTGGTCCGAAGTGATCGCTTCTGTCTATTTGCGATTTCAGCTGGGCGATTTTATTTCGCAATAACATTAAAATTATTTCATCTAAATGTATTAGAATTGGTTCTGTTTGAGTTTATTTTAAATTTATATGTATATTATGTAAAATAAAAATGGAGTGCGAGGAAGTACTGATTGATGATGGGGGTAAAGTAAATAATGATGAAGGTGAAATAAATAATGACCACTTAAAACAACGATTGTCTGCGATTATTTCTGGCGGGAAAGCTGTTCAATATTTTGGTAAAGATATAACTATTTCACAATTAGAAGAGTTACCAAATGAACACATATTAAAATTGTATACTATATATGAAAGTAGACTAGGTGCTTCTAGATTAAACAAAATAATCCTAAACGAGTTGAGGCGGTTAAAAATGGTGCAGCTGCAAGAAAGGTCAAACAAGAAAGCCTATTACATATGGTGCATAAACAAAAAGTAAATATACCACGTGAAGAGTGTACAACTATAAATATAAAGCTACAGTGAAAGTTCATAAAACTACGTCAAATGTTATATATTTGATTGTTGGAATATGTATAAGTGCAGATGCTTTATTCGGTTGAAAATTGATTGTTTTGCCGTCCAGCGGTAGCAAAGGAAACATACCTAGAGTCAGTGATGTAAAACACAATCCACATTTTATGGAGTGAATAATTCAATTAAATACATAAACAATAATAACGGCGCTTGAAATAGGTTATGCACAAATAATAAATCAAATTATTAAATAAACAGTTCCAAAACTTCAACCTCGTTCTAATATGTTTATGATTATGTTGGATACTGGACTTGCTATTGCTACTAGAGATATGTTGGTAATAGTCGGGACGTTATAGGGTTGAACCTTGCACTAAGGTACTACTAACGTTTTTTGATGAATTATTGTCCCTGACGATGTACTTATTCGAAATCCGTCGGATGACACTTTTTCATCCTTGAGCATTTCTTAAAATTCAAGATGGCGTCCAAGATGGCCGCCATTTTCCTAATAATTCTATATTTGCGGAAAAGACACTATTTTCTTCCGCAAAACGTTCACAATTCATTTAAACACGGTGCTGAGCTATTTAGAAAAGCAATCAATTCATTTTCCATATATAAATTCAAGATGGCGTCCAAGATGGCCGCCAATTTCGGCAGAATTTCTTATTTGTAGAAAATATTTTTCTTTTCATATTTTTAGTTCGAAAACGGTGCTGGGCTATTCAAAACAACAATAAATGTATTTACCACATATAAATTCAAGATGGCGTGCAACAATTATGCATCTTGCATGTTCCTGTCAATTAAATGAAAACTGAAAAAAACCCTGAAACTACAACTAATTTGCCATGTTCGCTATTACTAACCACTTTACACATTACATGATAAGCCACTGACTTTATTACTCATCACGACCTTCATCATTTTCGTCGTCTGTGTCGGTCTCTTCTGGTTTGGTGTGTGGGTTGTTACACATTCCAAGGGAGATACATTTACAGAATGACGTGCATGATAGTGCTGCTCCATGACATGAACATGAATGCCTGGAACAAGCGGTTTGTGCACTACATCCGCACGCCACAACACGCATCAGTTCTGACGGTGCCACATCAGACACGCCAGTACGTGGCGTGGGTATATTGCCAACTATGTCCCACCCAAAGTCTGATATCTTCACATCGGGTGGTGAGCACTTATCCGATGCCTTCCAAAGCATTGTCTGTAAGTGAGCACGCTTCACGTGTTCGTTCAACGCGGAATCGGTTGGTGGCAGACTCTTAATCTTTGGAGTGGCTATTTTGCTTGTGAATATAGAATGCCGAAGCTGATTCATTGATGATGAAGTGTCTTTGGCTTTGTACAACAAGACCACAAACGTTCCCCCAGCAGCTGTCACTTCATCAAGTGGTGCGTCTGTCTCGCCAAGCAAATCCAGGGAAACATCATGTTTTATCATTGACGTGACGGCAGATGCCTTCCCTTTACCGAACATGTAGCTGACTGTGTCGCATCCTGTAATTGCATGAACGGCTAGCAGTTGAGATGCTTTCGGTCCAAGCATTGCAGCCGTGGCATTGATGTCAACCACTCGTCCATCCGACTTCTTCATGCAGATTTGAACAGGAGTCTGCCACTTCCAGCAAAAGTACACCAACAGTGCAAATATATCGGTATCATCTGAGATGACCTGAATGTGTTGGCACTGCTGTTCCTGAACGAGAGACTTCACACATCTTATTATGATACAATCAGCTTCTTCGTGCGTGTACAGTGTCGTGTCTTCCATGACCATGGTCACATTTGTAGCATTGTTTTCCGCACATATCACTTTTATCACCTCTTTCTTGTTGTGAGAGCGCTCTTCATTATTGTCTCTCTGTTTGGCAAGACCGTCTCTAGAGCGAGATTTACTGTTCGACACACAGTAGAACCAGTTCTTCTAACGCGCTCGTGCGTTTTTATTGAGCCTTCTATATATCTGTCGAAAACAACAACCACGGCGCATCGCTTTTCTACTGCTCGTGTAAAGTTTTGCACAAGATGTCTAACTGTTCCCGTTTTCCGCCAGGTGACGTGATAAAGCATTTCATTCCCATCTACTACTTCTGCGTCAGGGTCAGTGGTTTCCTCCCCCCAAACTGCTAGTCTGTGCAAAAGTTGGGACTTAGAACTCTTTCGCATGCTTCCAAACTCATCAAATAGAGCTGGGGGAAGAGGTGCAAGCTCGTAACACATCAATGTCTCCAAGGAAATGTCTCTTCTCTGGGAAATTACAAGTAGTCGTGCGTACAGCTTTTCCATGTCGTATATGGTTCTATCTGCAAGTTTCACCCCTTTCTTCATGGTTTCCATCGTTACTACCTTGGAATGAATGACATTGTAAAATCCAGAGGGTAGGTGTGATTTGATATCGGCTGCCATTGATTCACCAATGGCTACAGCTGAGTGAACATTCACCTTTTCATCGGCAACTTGTTCATTTACGATGTTCACCAGTACGTCCGTGTCATGTTGTTCTAATGGATGGGGGTATTTCGACAATTCCTGCTGTATTTTATGCCGGTCAATCATGAATTCCATTAGATGCCATGTGATGTACCTGGCATAATTCCAGTGTCCAGCTGCGAAGAAATATGGAAGCATCCTACTCATACAATACATGTGTAGTGCATACTTCCCTTCACGTTCAGCCCTAACAAACAGATGTGCTAGGATTGTGGGATATATAAAACAATCCACCCAAAGCTGACCTGTTCCTGATGAGCAAGCTGAAGCTAGCATATCATCCATTTCTACTGTTGTCCTTGCACCAGAGAGAATGTTGCGTTTGAGAAGTCCCACAACAACCATACGAAATCCTCTCAGAGCCTTAGGCCATGCTTTACCGAGCATCATGGAGTTAATGCCTTTATATGCGACACTCAATATCTCGATCAATCCTGAACCTTTCATCAGGGTTCCAATGCAGCCAAGAAATGACATCAATGTGTGCATTGCACCAGGTCTGACCAACAAATACTTCCACCGTGTCGGGTTCGCCCATTTTATTTGAATGGCTACGTTGAACAATTGAAGGTCTGTTACCAGGTGTACATACTGCTGCCCATCCGATCTAAGAAAATCTTCTATATAAACTAAACTGGTGAGTACTGTGTCTGGGTGACTGGGCGGTGAGTCAATCAGTGGGCCATACATGTATTTGGTGGCCTTTGCCACAAATCCATTCTCTCTTGCCAAATGTGTCATGTGGCCTGACCACTCAACAGGCACAGTATCATCATCATGTGCTGCTATGTTTGTGAGCCAGTCCAAATCTGCTTTGAGTGATGAGCTAATATCATCCATTATCTGTGTCACAACGTTGTATGGAACACCAGAGTGCACATTGACGGCAGGTGGAAGTGGATTTTTAGGACCGTCGTAATGTTGAACTTCAATGGGCGACAATTCACTGAGCTTTGCGCTGCTCATTTCCGCCAAACTGACCCTTGGTATGGCAGGGTGTGATGTGTTGCTATCAGTTTCATCCTCCTTATCAACATCATTGGTGGGCTGTTGCGTGACTTCTACAACCAACGCATGAGTTTCCCTACACCCATTTGGCATGGCTATATTCAGATCATAGTTGTCTATCCAGGACGCCAACTCTCCACCGTCGTCTACATTCAGTCCTCTAAGTGTATACGGCTGCGAACCTGTGTATATTGCTGCCGACGTACGGAATCTTAGAACCTCGTCATATGTAACTGTGATCCCAATTTCGTGCAATAAATACACCAGTTCCTTAGATCCGAATCGATGGTGTACTTTCAAGGCCAAGCCCAACGTTGTTTGATTGTATGACTTTGTTATGTGAGCTTGGATCGATTGCGCGAGGGTAATAGAGGCTCTACTTATCTTGCCATTAGAAACTAGGCCTGATATGAACGAAAGAAGTGTGGAGCTTGTGTTTTCTATGGTCTTTGATTTTCTGAACATGCCGATGTCATAGTTTTGTGTTCGCGGCAAATCGCGACATTCGGCAGTGATTTTATCTGTAAGTTTAGCCATCATAACTTTCTCCTCATTGTCATCCACTTTCTCTAATCGAAGATTACCAGGCAAGTGATCTTTGAAACAGAATAGACTTGCACAACCGCAAATATCGAGTTTCACCAAACGGTTGCCGAAGTGGTTCTGTAGTTTCGTAATGATCTCCCTGCGACTGAGTGCATCAATTTCCATGCTCAACTCATTATACCGGTTGTGAAGTTCAACAGATGTCCATATATGACTTGGATCATCATTCATTATCTCCACAAGACGAAGAAAAACTCCATCATTGTCGGCAATTTGGTTGGCATACATGTTAGATTGTGTCGCCTTAACATTTTTCTCCTGCATAAATAATAGATAACACTCCCTGTGATATTGTGCGTCTGCGGCGTGAAGATCGGATGATGCGCCAAGGATTCTTATTCTTACATCAGGAGCCTGAGAATCGCCCCTGTCCTCACAAACTTGCAAAATCTTAGATTGCATGCACATCCCTCCGGGAATGTCTGTAGTACTGCACTGTACTACTTCTCTCCATCTCGATGGGTTCTTTTTGTCGCGTGGCACACATGGACCACCGCAAAATAAACAGTGCCTTCTGAATTCAAATGATTGCAACTCTGACCGTCTGCGTCTGATAGGAGGTGCGCTGTGACACCGCTCTTCCATGCGACCATGTCTCTTATTAGACCTGCTGATATGCTGTTTCGAAGTGTATGTAGTTACACACGATTTGTGACATTTTATGTTCAAATCGGGATTGTTCTCAAGTTAATTTTCAATAGTTAAATGAAGGGTGTCACCCCGCGACTTACTTGCCGCTATTATTGTCCGTATTCTCTGTGGACCTGACGATATAAGACAACTGTCCCCCTGCGTGCAGTTTGGAAAGATGCATACCGTAGTAGACATTGTGATAGAAGAATGTGACACAAAAACAACGCTTTCGCGACTATAACTACCGCTTTCGCGGCTTAGTATTGAATATGCCAAGGGTTTATCCTTCGAACGTTGTACCGTCTGGATACGCACTTGCGGATTTCAAGTTTTGTTTATGTACTTAATACGAATACGTAGATTATAATACAAAGCAATGCAATATATGTGTCGATGCAATAACGCATGTCTACATAATAGCGCCAAATGATGTTCATCAGCACATATTTGACACTGTTATATCGTTGTGATTGTATAGTTGACCTGAACAACGCCGTGATTTTATAGTTGACTTGAACAACACTGGGAATTACTAGTAATATTTGACTATAACAACGCTGTGATTTTATAGCTGTATTTTCATAGCATGCAGTTGTATGGGTACACTACCAGCTGCGTTAATCGTACCATATATGCAAAACGCGAGTAAATCGACACTAGATGTGAATTTAGAGTAGTAGTAGGCCTACAGCATTTGTATAATTTGCCGTCCCCGAGCACGGCTCATGCCCATCCAGTTAACTTGTCCGAGTATGATTTCTCAACAATTCATTCATATATATAGTATTTAGTGCTTGAGATAAAAGTACAACCAAAGTTATATTCATATAACAGCTATCTAATCTAGTACGTATTTATCAGTAATATAATATGTGTGCATTTTACAAAAAAAAATAAAATATTTTGGTGACCATTTTCAAACGACGATAAAAAAAAAAGTGTCATCCGGCGGATTCTGTTTAAGGACATATTAAAGTACCGAAATCCATCAAAAAAACGTTAGTAGTACCTTAGTGCAAGGTTGGCCCATTTTTGGGGGTCCCACGTCTCGACTATAAAGCAGGGTATAATTCCAGATACTATTTTGAAGTAATACAATTATTATATAAAAAATGGCGGGAATATCTATGATGGTTGGTGGCGCATTAGTTAATGCATTAGCATTTACTGGTAGTAATTTCTTATTTAGTTCATTAGGTAGTAATTCTGATAATGAAGAGGCATGCTAAAGCAATAGACAATTTGCAAAAGGCACAAGCCAAATTTGCAGAAAAAAGAACGGAGAGATTATATTGGATTAATAATGACATCAGAAAGCAGAACCACGCTGCTAAGACGTTTGATGATGTAGATGAGGCTATACGAGAATATAATGCAGTAACAGCTCCAGTGGCAGGTGCACAACAATTACAAGCATTTGACAGAGAGCCAACATTGAGTGATTTTTATACACATTCACGAAGTCAAAAAGATAGAGTATGTGTGTTTATTGTTGGTGGAATGACAGTTATTGGGTTCATTGCGTATATATTGGCTTAATTTTAATGCTGGCGGTTTATTCCATAATCATAATTTAGTATGTTTAAACAATTTTTTTACTTCCACTTCCGGTCCTGAAAGTCTGCGAGGATTCCAACTTAACCCCCTACTAGCAATTTTAGTACATTTTTTATACAGAAAGCTGTACATTTTTTTGGTACAACAAGTTGTATTGTACAGAAAGTTGTATTGTTTATTTTTAAAACAATAAGACGTAATATAATTTTTTGGTTGTCTAGGTTGTTTCTGGACCATTTTTCTTTTAATATGGCCCTATATCGCTCACCTGTGCAATGTCACAAAAATTAAGCAAATACTGGTATGTAAAGTTGTCACTACATATACAGTCTACATTCGTTTACTCGAAGTCCGTCGGACTGTGATAAATACTTCGAGTAAACCGAAGTTCGACGTAACGAAATGTGAACAGGAGCTCGAAATATTGCCATACACGTTACGGGACGCAACTTGCATACGACCTGTGACACACGGAGTTACACTTTTGCAACTCTAATATGTTTACTTGCGTTTGCCTATACACGCATGTGTGTAGTAGAACTAAGTATACACATCTGTATTATCAGGGTGGAACAAGAAAAGACAAAACAAAGCAGTAAAGTAACATTTTATTATGTTTAATAAATAAAGCATGTACACCGGAAATTAACAAGTTGTTGTGCATACCGGTCTTGATTATATATACACACAACATTTATCAATCGGAGGGTGCTCAAACGGCCCTGGTCCAATTCGGCCCCAGTTCGAAACGGCCCACGTTGGTCACAGTTTACACTCTGTCCGACTCGGTAATATCCGCCTTCCGGAAAAAGTCAGCAATGTTCGATTGTTTGTTGTGAATTTGAGAAAGTTGTATTGTTTATTTTTAAAACAATAAGACGTAATATAATTTATTGGTTGTCTATGTTGTTTCTGGTCCATTTTGTTTTTAATACAAGAGGGCCATGATGGCCCTATATCGCTCACCTGTGCAATGTCACACAAATCAAGCAAATACTGGTATGTAAAGTTGTCACTACATATACACATGTACATCAAAATAAGCCCATGACAGGCACAAAATGTTAATGCGACGAACTTAAGAAGTCACCAGGGTAGGAGTTGTCTCGCGATATGTACAGATATATCTTACACAATTTTGAGAGGCTTGGAGACCACAACAGCCTACTTTTTATTGCAATCCTTAGATTTTATGTACTATATAACCATATTCCGTAGAAAAGTTGACCCCTATTTGACCACCGGGCCATGCCATTTTTGACCCAGAGGCCACCATTTTAACAGCTTTGAAAAAGCATTGCACATCGATCGGTCTGGTGGTTCGCGAGAAGATATCTTGGATTAACGACGATCGCCATTTTAACAAAACTGAAAAGGCTTTACCAATGAACCATAACTGCGAAGTTTGGCCACCAATGGCCAAGCGGTTTGTATGAAGAAGACATTTGAAATCTCTAATAAAAGAATGACCTTTTGACCTTTCGGCGGCCATCTTGGATGATGTAATCATCCGATTCGATGAAAACAGCACCACAGCGATCGCCTCATCAATACGTTTGATGTGATACATTATAAGACCATATTCCGTCAAAAATGAAATTTGACCCCAATTTGACCCCATTTTTGACCCAACAAATTTGAAAAAGTATTGTACATCGATCATTTCTGCCAAGTTTCGTAGAAATCGGTCTGGTGGTTCGTGAGAAGAAGAATTTTTAACAAAACTGAAAAGGCTTTACCAATGGACCATAACTGCGAAGTTTGCTACCAATGGCCAAGCGGTTTGTATGAAGAAGACGTTTGAAATCTCCAATAAATGAACGACATTTTGACCTTTCGGCGGCCATCTCGGATGATGTAATCATCTGATTTCGACAAAAATGCTCCTAAGTGATCGTTTCGTCCATACCTTCGAATTGATACATGACGTGACCATATTCGTTCAAATGTGACATTATTTTACCCCTACTTGACCCCTCCTGCCCCGCCCATTTTTTTACCCGGGGTCCACCATTTGAAGGAATTTGAACCAGCGTTAACTATCGATCATTGATGCCAAGTTTTGTAAAAATCGGCCTTGCAGTTCGCGAGAAGAAGATTTTTTAAGAATTTGACCTACTTTTCAACAGCGGCCATCTTTGATTTCGCGATGACCACCATTTAAACAAAAATGAAAATGCTTGACCGAAAAACCATTACCGTGAAGTTTGGCCAATATCGGCCAAGCGGTTCACGAGAACAAGACGTTTGAAATCTTTATTAAAATAACGACCTTTTGACCTTTCGGCGGCCATCTTGGATGACATGACCATCCAATTTCGACAAAAAATGTACCAGAGCGATCGCCTCTTTGATATCTTCGATTTGATATAAACACGACCATATTCGGTCAAAAATAAAATTTGACCCCAATTTGACCCCACGGGCCAGGCCCATTTTTGACCCCGGGGCCACCATTTTAACAACTTTGAAAGAGCATTGTACATCGATCATTTCTGCCAAGTTTCGTCGAAATCCGGCCAGCGGTTCATGAAAGGAATTTTTTTTAAGAATTTATGCTATTTTTAGACGGCGGCCATCTTGGATTACGTAATGACGTCATTTTAACAATTTGTAATCCGCCTACCTAAAGACCATGACCTTGAAGTTTGGTGACTATAGGCCCAATGATTACCGAGGAGACGGACGACGGACGACGGACACAATAGCAATAACAATAGCTCACATGAGCTTCGCTCAGGTGAGCTAATACAAAATAAGTGTTTTTTATGCATTTTTCGGTTGGTCCAGAGGGTAAGTGTGTTAGTATTTTTTTACAATTTTGAAAAAATAAGGGTTTATTTGAGCCAAACAAAAATGGTGTTGGGTTGGTCCAGACCGCCCATTATGTATATAGTAAATATATGGTTAGTGCTGTCGAATATAAAATATATTAGGTTGAGCCTTAGACTGCTTTATTGGGGCAAGCTTTAATAGCGAGCCCCAATAAAGTTGTCGTGGCGAAACAGAAAACATTTTATATTCGACGGCACTGATCGTATATTTAATTTATACGCATACTGAACATAATTGTTTGAACGTGCGTGACGTCATGTTTTGACGTCATTCTCTCGCCATACGTCACAAATCTATCTACGTCATTCAAAGCAAAATGGCGGTGTCCACGTTAGGTAGATTAAATCTTTGATTTATTTACGATGAGCTTCGATATTGGCTGGCTTTAGACTCCACAGTTGTCATAATAAGCGATAAAATCATGACGGACGTGTGATCTGTGTCGTTGGTTACGTCGCATATACTGTAAAAATGAACAAGATTCAGCCGAATCGACAGGGATTTCGATTTTAAATATGCCGCCATCTTGAATTTGCTGTTCAGACTGACCAATCAGAGGCCACGATTAGGGGTCAAAGGTGAAAAAATAAATGCAAATTCGGCACTGCATGTATATTAGGTTACTTCAGATATAAATAAAATTTATTTAACCCCATTTATTATGCTAAATGGAGAAATGGTCGCCACCATTGCTCCATGTAGCATAATAAAGGGGGTTGAATAAATGTTGTTTATATTTGAAGTAACCTAATATACCTGAAGTAGCCTAATATACATGCAGTGCCGAATTTGCCTTTATTTTTTCACCTTTGACCCCTAATCGTGGCCTCGGATTGGTCAGTCTCAACAGCAAATTCAAGATGGCGGCGGATTTTAAAATCGAAATCGCTGTCGATTCAGCTGATCTTTGTTAAATTGTACAGTATATATGATTTTTTTCTCATACAATATTTAATTCATGAATTGCCTACATGAATTGCCTATTAGGTTCATGAATTGCCTATTAGGTAGTTTTTATTAATCTCAGATTGTTTTCACTTGTATTTATCGCATGTAAAATGGATTGAAGTAATTATGCACTGTACCATACCATACCCCACCTTTAATAATTATTAGTTCTGTTATTTGGAGGTGGAACCTCTCGAAACCGGACACCCTATGGACCTCCTTATACTAGTTTTGGACAGTGTAACTATCAGTGTAACTGCAGTCAGATAAGGGTCTAGGATGTTTCTGAGAATCACGACTGGCGTTTCACTAACTGATATGGCAAACAGTTCAGAACCTGACAGTGCATATGCGCAGATTGATCTTCACCCGCCGCATATGCCATACAGCCCATCTCTCCCGTTTCGAGATGTCGACATACTTTATTGCAACATGTCGACATAAGTATCACGACATGTGAACATAACGTGAAACTATGTCGACATGTTGAGATAAATTATATCGACGTGTTGAGATAACATATCCCATTATGTCGATATAATGTGTTAAACTATCACGCTATGTCGAATTATCACGATAACTTATCACATTATGTCGACATATTGTGCTAACTTATCACGTTATGTTGACATGTTGTGTTAAACAATCACGGTATGTCGATTTGTTGTGGTAACAAATCATATTATGTTGACTTGTTGTGATAACTTATCACGTTATGTCAACATAATTTGTCTCAACATGTCAACATAGTTTCACGTTATTTCGACATGTCGTGATAGTTATGTCGACATGTTGCAACACATTATGTCAGCATCTCGATGACAACTATATACCACCATACAGTCACATATCTGTATCACCCACACTACATTTGTCCACTCTTAAACGTTCATTGATTGCAGTCCATATATTATGCATAACGCCTAAATACATGTAATGAACTCATAGCATGTTAGTGAGAACAGTTACCCAGTATACATAGCATAAACGGGACATTTGTCAGTTTCCAACCAGTATAGGCTGCATACAATAATACCCTTAGCATGCGGGAAACAATAAGTAGTGTCTGCTGTTGTTTTATATTCTGTCTTCTTTCTCAATAAAAAACATATTTTGGCAGCACTTAAGAATCATGCCATTGGAAATGATTCTAAAGTGTTGTCAAAGCATATGTTGATGATAAAAATGAAAGATAAAAAATAAACAGCAGACACCACAACTTGGTGCATGGACTGTGCTAGTAAGGTCACAGTGTACATACATAATTTATAATGTACTGTTGGTTTCCGATACATTGGCAAGGGAACGTGACGTCACGGGGTCAGCGGACTATGTCTATTATAGCCTTCTAGGGATGTAGCCGTTTGTAGCCATTTTAGGTGGCCGAATCGACGCCTTATCTAGAGCAATTTATAGCTTGAAGATGCATGTTGCCGATAGCTTAGGAGATAATTTAAATTACCAACTGGTTGACTGGTGAAACAGGCGATTGAAAACCACAATAAATGCCATATTTGTAAAAGTAAAACATTTCGATAGTTGATTCATTTTGATTGCCCAGTCGTCCGCAATTATTAGTATTATTGTCCGCACAGCTCAGGTGGTAGAGCGCTGGGTAAACGCATTCGACCTGCGTTCCTTTTGTGCGAGTTCGAGCCTCGGTAAAAATTTTTTTTTATTAATATTACAGATTCAACGTTTTCTCACCTTTACGAAAATGTCTTAGATAGAGTTTGACAAAATGGTACTTATGACGTCTGCACTGTGTTTACAGCGTCACAGATCAGGATGCACATCGCTCACTCAGTCAGATCAGGGCATACGATGTTCACAATTCATTTACTGAATAAATATTTCACTATCAAACAACGTGAAACAAACGATGTAGACACAATCTAAAATTGTCCCCAGTAGGTATTTGTATGTCCGCTGCCACAGAGCGGGGAAAACATTGGTTGCGCGCTTATACATTTTGTCCAGACATAGATATGGATGTAACTAAGACGATTCAAATGACATTATGCAATATACGTGTTTTTTTTAACAAATACAAAAAATATGTTTCTGTAAGTTACATTAACTAATGTTAATACAATAAACGTATAAACTACGGCAGATATCTATCTGGGAGTATAAAGTGAGGGACACAATTCAATAAAAATAGACATCATAGTGATGGTTTCGAACCTACAACCCTCAACGTTGATTAATTAAACAAAAACATAACTGTTACCACTACGCTATATGCATCAGCTACGAACTGTATGTATTGGTCACAGGTTGATATAGGTGCACGTATGTATAACACTGCTTGTATGTTCTAAAATTAGATAATGAAACACAGGTGCATCGTTATCGATTAATATTGACTTGCTCATGCATGCATTTCAAATGAGCCCTTGACGTATGTTGGTGTGATACATATACGAGTCGAGTGCATGTGCTCAATATTTTCTTTTTCAGCAAATACGTAACAACAAAAGTGACAACTTGATTCCATTGACCAAATATGCTTGAACGTTACTTGAATACATTTCGGGCCAACATTGGTGACATGCATGCTACATCGTCATGCTAATATCAGTTTTGCATTTCTAACACACCTACTTTACCTATTATGGTTCAATATGGAATCTCCTGTGACATTTGCCCTTGCCACTTTAGCGGAATTCAACAGTAGTATATATGAATGACAGCATCGTATTCACATCTATACAACCAATCTTCGTTGAAAGTGTTTATTAAAGGTACATGCCCACGTGCCATGTTATAATATAGGGAGGAATATTTTGTGTTCGTCCATTCGTTAGATATAACATTGTTAGGGTAAAATAACTTGAAACAGTCATTAACCATTTCCCGACGATATCATTGTCATCATTATACTTCGTGTATCAAACAAAATTTCCACACTGATATCAGGGGCGATAATCGTGTTTCCTTAAAATGTTAACTGACATTACTATTTATCTCTGTATTTATTTGTTGATGTGCAATGATCACACTTTATAATCTGTTGAAAATATTATTTTGTCAGGCGACTCATTTAATTATTATAAATAATTAAAAAATATCATGCCTCATTTGCATATGAAAATAGCCTGATACCACCGCGCGTCACTATCAGTAAAAACATATTACTAAATGATTATATCTGTGTAGCGGGCACTCATATGTTTTAGAACTGGTGTAATAGTGACACAATTATACACTTATTTAATTCCTATAAAGAACATTTTGTGCCTACTGTGTGGGTATGTACCTTTAACAATTACACTGCTGGACATGAACATATATTGTCGTCTGCCGCGGCTTTATATTTTGATTCTTTTCTCAATAGAAACATGTTTTTACAGCACATTCGAATCATTTCCACTGGCAATGATACTAAAATGCTGACACAACATACTTTGATGACAAAAGTTGAAAAATATGTTGTAAGACGACACAATTTAATTGCTATAATTTAATAGTAGTATAAGGATTGAAAATATACACGTTTTAAGTACCATACTGTGTACATGTATAACTGGCGTTCACATATTTCAGGACGAGACACACATACATATACATATACATATACTGTAGCCTAGACCATGATCCTGTAATATTGTCCACATGGTTTGATCTCGTCCGATGTTAAATGTACATGCCCACTCAGTACGCACAAAATGTTCTTTATAGCAACTAAATTATTTTTTTTAGTGTATAATTGTGTCACTATTCCACCAGTTCTAAAAATTACAAGTGCTGGCTATACAGATATAATCATTTAGTAATACAAATGTATATATTTTAATGATAGTGACTAGCGGTGGTATCAGGCTATTTTCACATGCAGATGAGGCATGATGGTTTTTTTTTTTAAAATTGTTTGTAATAATTAAATGCGGCACCAGAACAAATATTATTTTGGACAGATTATAAAGTATGATCATTGCACATCAAAAAATAAATATAAAAAATAGATAGTAATGTCCGTTAAAATTTTAAAGAAAAACGGTTATCGCTCTTGGTATCAGTGTGGAAATGTACGTCTGATATAAAATGTATATTAATGCCAATACATACGTGGGGTAATGGTGAATGAATGTTTATTTTGCAAGAAAATGTCATATCTACAGAATATACAAAACTATCTGTCTCCCAATATTATAACCTGGCATGTGAGACCCCAGTTTTAATACAAATTGCTGACCTCTTACTTGTTCGTATATTGAAGCGTAGGCGTTTGATTGACTCAGGCTGATTGAACAGATGTAAGTGTCATATGGGTATTTTGGTGGATTTCAGGTAGATTTGGGTGGATTTCGTTGATTTTGGGTAATTTACATAGTTTTGTGCAAATACTAATGCGCAATCAGTACAAGGACAGAAATCGTCAATTACATGTATCCTCATATTCACCGTTCCGAACTTTCAGACCCCTTTGATATTGTCAAAATGCCCACAAAGAAACATTCTAGTTATACGTGTAATTCGTGGGAGGTGACGTAAATTACTATGTTGGTAACAATGCACCCAAACCACCAGATATACCGAAATAACCCATAAAACACCGAAATATGAACCGTTCTTCAAGAACCGGTGAGGCTGATAAATGTATAATGTACATATCCATGCAACATCAGGGTAAACTGATTACTGACTGTTAAAGGCATTGTATCTCAGAAAGGCGCAGAGAGGGATGAATCAGAATGATAAATAGTACAGTGGAACCTCTCTAAACCGGACATAGAGACATGTTAGTTAAATGCCACATACCCCTGATCATAATATATGTTCTTGATCACAAAGTACCCACGCATGTCTTGAGGTAGTCATATATTTGTTTTACAGTGGAACTTATATAAACCGGACACCCTGGGGGTCTCCCTTGGTATCAGGTTTAGAGAGGTTCCACTGTACGTAGGATGCATCGTATTTCCGAACCCAAGTGTGGACATGAATCACACGAACTAAACGTGGGATTAATACAAAATGTTTATAATACTGAACAATATCTAGCATTGCAAACGCTAGTTTTTCTCTAATCGACGGTTACAAATTTATGCTGTAATAAACTGCATTGATTTACAACATATTCTTACTTTATTCATACTTTATTGGATTACAGTGTGTGCTTATGGTATGTGTACATGTATAATAATACAAATAATTATATGTCGTCTCTTGTAATTCTACGTATAATGACAATTGTGCAACGTCTACATGTAAATATACTGTATAATATTATTGTTTTGTACAATTGGTGAATCATAAATAAATAAGTAAATAAATCAAATACTTTACTATGAAATCACCGACTACCGGAAGTTACTACATATAGTAGACATCAAATAATTATCACCTCCAGAACCATCGTTTGGATATGTTTGGGATATGTTTGAAATCTATTCATACCTCGTCTACGGCCGCTGCACATTCGCCCACCCCTACCAAATGGCGAACAAATGACCAAATGAATGTGCATGTACATGTATGCGCATTTATATTCATACTGCAATACAAACGTTACATTTACATTCACATAATTACCTACTTTCCGGAAACCATACACATTGCATCTATTTTGACATCGACTATTATCCACCTGTTCTTCTTCTAATAATGCACGTCTAATCATGGATGGAGTATTTCAACTACCAAACCCAATCCATCCGTGACATCTTTAACACAGACACCACCACATATCCTCTTATTCCGAGAAGAAATCAACTCAATACACAGATCGTAAATCCTATATTTCTGAAGAATGTAAATCGTAACGATCCGTCTCATCAGGATCTTGAGGGTTTGAAAATAGTTTTCAGTTTGAAAAAACAACCACACCAATTTCCGGATGAATAGAGTAATCCAAAGCGTTAATGGAACTGTCCATATGTCGGGGTGAAAACGTTAACAGACAACATGTGTATAATCCAATAATTCACTGTCACACAATATGGATCGTCCGTGGCTGCATACAGCGCTAGAAGTCTCTGTCGACTACACTCCATCGGATACAGATGGTACTGAAAGTGACAGTCATTATGATTGGAGAAACGTGGCATGTGGCCAGTGTAGCTCCTCACCTGCCACACATTGTACGGGTGGGCACAGTTTGCAGCTTGTCCACACAATAACTAGACTTTTATTGACGGATGATGACTAAATTTGCTATACGTGTTTACCACGGCAATATGTAGATCTGAAGCATATCGATTTTAAAAATGTTCGGACGGACGAATTATCTCCCCTTGACGGCAATGTTTAAGTGTCACATTTTGTGTCATTGTCCACGCAATAACAGAATTTCTACTTGACGAATGGTAACCAAATTGCTCACATATCGGAATACATTTAATAGCAAATTATGTCCCTTGTTTATCACCCAGCCTCTGATAGAATAAAATACAAATTCATTTGAAATTGATCAGATTGTGCATTAGTTGATATACATGTATGCCACGTGCAGAAAAAAGTGCGACGCACCATATATTGGATATATGAAGCATAATCTCAGATACCGTTCTTAAACAGAAACACCATTTATTGTCGCTAAATGACATCAAAAATGAAAAATGCTAAGTGCCGTGAAGTTTGTACAAAAAATAAACACACACATACACACACGCACACGCGCGCACACACATACACACACCACACACTGCAAATCCTGATGAGATGGCTATTAGCGAGCCAGCTCAGCCGGATCTACAATGTGTGCTCACATTGCAAACGAGTTTTGTACTGCAGGAGAGTTTTGCAGCGCTGAAATTGTTCCTACAACAGATACAAGGGAAATGGGGTTTATATCATGTGTGGCCAGTCTAGTTCCTGATCTGCCATTGGAGAAACGGGATACGTCAACACTTAACGATTTAATCACACGGTTCTGAACATTTCTATGCGAACTAAGTATACAGCCGATATACACAGTAGTGCGTGATAACTCCAACTGCTAAACAATATTAGAACTATCGATTTCCTGGAAAGAAACTGTTATAATAATTACCAACTATCGCGATAGATCGGGATGATCGATATAATTATGAGGCTACAGTGTCGTACATCACGAATATAGCAGGGTCATTTCCGAGGACTCCCGTGACTCCGTAGCTTACGAATTCGGCCTCTACCGCGGCCAGCCCGCCAGAGGAAGGATAGAAAAAGGACGGTCATTCGGGAAGAGTTCGATCCCCTACCCAAACACAAGCAGAATCTGATAAGCTAAGCGTTCATGACTACCAGAAAAGACATTCAAGTCAATTTTTTTCTTTCATGTATATAGGCCGTCAGCCCAAATTACAAATACAATGTACATGTATATATACAAAACGACATGTGATCATTAGCTCCTCTTCAGACAGATCCATTAGGCAACTGGATGTCCACAACGGACACCCGCTTGAGCCAGACACCAATACATTCATGGAGGAAGGGCGTGTGGCCGAAGATCTAACATAAATTAATGGAAGGTCCTGACACATAATGTGTTAAGTTCCAGTAGAACCTCAAGGTACAGCTCCGGAAATACAACCTCGACGGCAGCGAGGATAACAGCCATCCCGTGCTCAGTCACAAACAATTAGCTGTTCTGCTGGCAAAAGTGGTCAACGAAGCAATGGCCAGGTCCTTCCCCCACATCCAAGAGACGCTCGGAAAATGGACTGAAAAAGGCTGGGATTGGTGGTAGACCGTTGGAGCACAATATGGCTTAACATCGTCCGATACTAGCTTCTGTGGTAGGGGTGGCTCCTGCTTGCGCTTTCCAGTCTCAGCCAGATGACATGCAGACAGGCCACCCAAATATCCAGCAGATGATAATGGTCTGAACCGGAAGAGAATAGAAGCCCTACGCCCTTATCACAGAACGATGCGGTTCAGAGGCAAAACGGTCTAGCCATCAACATATTCGGCTGGGACCGGAGTTTCATTGTCCACATACTTAGCAAGTAGGACGCCGTCATCCCCAGGCTGATAAACCTGGTGTTGACTGACAAGGGGAAAACTAGCTCTATACCTGGATTACAGACCTTAACAATTTGTTCTATGACCGACCGCAAGCAGCGCGAGCGCAAATACTTCGGTGAGTGCTGTCTCCATGGTTACACCAGAGAGGACCTCGTGGAGTCATAAACCGGACTGTCGCGTAATCGGCCAGTAGCATATTTTACCTAAATTGCAAAGTGTACTAATCTGACTCGGTACTCTTTGAGTGAGAAATTTTCAATTTAAGGATACATTTATTAATTTTTATTATACTTAATTTATTATATTATCACAGCTATTTTGGTTGTGATAATGTAATAAATTCAGTATAATAATTCTACATACTTTTAATCATCAAATATATGCAGTCGTTAGTTCAATATGAAAAAAATGCATTTCGGGAAATATAAATGATTACTCCCTCAAAGGATACTTAGCTAGATGTCGTAAGCGGGTAAACAGCATATCAGCTTTGAGAACCACCACAAGCAGTTCCCATCCCCCTACATCATCTACGCTCACTTTGAGGCCCTTACAACTACACAAGGACAGAATGTGCTGTCATTGTGACAGCGTTTTAAAAGAACTAGGTATCAAGCTAGACGGATACAGAAACTATAAAAGACAGATGAAATAGTAAAAGTCATCCATATGGCCGAGATTATTTAAGCTAGATCTCTTGCATTAATTAACCGAATGTTTCGCATGACAACATCCGTGAGCAAACGAGGTCTAACGTCGCAATGACATATTAGTGAGAGCATGAGAGCATAGTCAAATATACTGTCTGTGCATTAGTTGTATACGCATATTTGCATTGTGACATACATGTAAGTGTGTATTATTGTATATGTCATATAATATGCATATACTTTGATATGGGTTTAGTTTGATCAGAGTCTAAATTTAGGCACTCTGACTAACAGTTATATAGTATACATGCATATATGTGCGTGTGTAATCCGTTGATGACCATGTGTACATGCGTATTCATGTGCTTTGTTTAGGTCTCAGACGACGTCCAATGGATGTTTTGTAACATATAATATGTTTTATCATGTTTTATTGGCTACTTGAATGCAGCGATTTACTATACTTAGTTATGGAGTCAGACATCAGAAAACCGTCTCCATAGAATGAACTGGTGGACTGGATTCCAAAGACTATTCTCCGGATATTTATAATATCATTGCAATTAAATTGACTAGAGCATATTATAATTATATATTATGTATACTGTGATTGCCGTTTCAATGTGAAGGCGACGTGGTGATCTTTCATTGAGTAGACATGTTGAGACCATATCCCGGTAGGTTATAGTTATATACTAAATGTGTGTAAATAATGGTTTAGTATGTGTTATATATATTTTTCTATGTTTTGCATTCAATTGTTTTCTGTACTCTCTCTCTCTCTCTCTCTCTCTCTCTCTCTCTCTCTCTCTGTCTGTCTCTCTCTCTCTCTCTCTCTCTGCATCCTCTACCTTTCACATCCACTGTCTGTCATCGTACTTGCATTGTCACATTCTTCACATGTTCGAGGCAACGTGGTAACGTGATTTATAATATATAATCTGTTGATATTAGTATATTAGTGTATATCATAATGTTAGTATTTACGATACTTCATTAACCACGAACACACTCTTCCAACATTTCGGCCCAATGCCTTAATGAAGGAAGTCATTCATACTACATGGTATCCGCTATGTGGCACCCATTTTAGATGTCACAGTCAAAATGGATGCCGCATAGCCAATTGTGGCAATTAGATTGTGATCGTGGGAATTGTATTGCCAATTTAGATTGTGAACCGTTGGAAGAGTGGTTCGTAATTAATGACATATCGTTCAATATATTGTATGTAAGGCTTGCTAGTATTTATACGTGAAAGTAATAGTCCCGAATGTTTCGAACAATAATTGACTAGGTGTTCTTGGCTCCATGTACTGTGCAATAGTATTTAAATAGAAACTTATGCAATGTGTTTCAGAGAGATTTGTTTAGACAATACACATACGACTGGAGAGAAGTTGTTCTCGTAGTTGATTCTACAACGTGTGTAGCCCCAGCATACCACCAGCATGCGCTAGCTGGGAAGAGGTTACGACACAGACTCTGACTGTGGCTCATATATTAATGTAATAATAGACATATATACACATTCAAGTAATAATGTTGCATGACTAAGTTTTGAAACCACTCTTTATTAGTGTATGGGCCCCCGGCTGAGGATATGGACATTATGACGTGGACAGCCAGCTTAGACCCATGTTAGCCTGCGCGACCATGCAGAGCATATACTGGCAGTCAAACAGATAGATAACGTAATCACATGATGAATGTACTATCAGGTCAGATTTGTATTATTGGTATCACAAACTCTGCTGCTATTGTCACTTATACGACTTGGCATACAATGACCCAGTGAACTCGATACAACTATATCGGATTATTTGTCGCTGTAACTGGATACATGAGGTTTATGGGATTTTAGACCAGTGTAGATCCACATCAGCCTGTGCATCCGCGCAGTCTGATCAGGAGCTGCACTGTTTTCTATCCCGTTAATGAAACACGTGTCATGTTTCTAACTAACCCGAATGTTATATCTGTCACGCAGAGCTACAGTAAATCGCCCTGCGTGAAAGCAAGAACATTTGGGTTAGTTTCTAACAAGCAATATACTAGATCGTTAGTAGGCTATAGGAGTGTGCTACATGCACTTGATAAGGAGCGACACCCATATTACCAATAACAAGCTCTGCTGTTATTTGTTAACCACACAGTCCGGTCAACTAATGCGAACATTCTATCACTAGACATACATATGTACATTGGCCCATTAAACTAGATTTACCTCGAGTATTATAACAGAGGCCCAACGTTAATTCATATTACAGATGAAACAAAGACTGACTTGTGAAAGAAAGGTTGTTTTATGTATATTCTATGAATTATATAAGTATATATATATAATATATTTCTTTAAAGTGCAACATACTATAATACGAAGACTACGAAAGCTTACGACGCACTTACACATATATCGCTTAAGAAACAAGAGTTTTAAACAGACGGATACATAATTATAAGAAACAAGAGTTTTAAGCAGACGGATACATAATTATAAGTACATGTACATGTACAGTAGTTGGTATATTGCGGATATTTGGTAATATGACACATACCATTCAGTGCATTACCACATCTACGACCAGTGCAATCTAAGCAGGACCAACCACGGTGGTCGGTGTGGTGATCCTTCTAACTTACACTATGGAAATGAGTAATCATATCGGGAGTGTCGCTGGGCAATTTTCTTAGTGCTCGTTAATAGTTACAACAATAAATGTTTTATGTTGCAGTTACCAAAAGTCACGTGACATGAGTAGCGGTAACATATTTCGGACGCCATCTTAATTGTGGGATTCATGGGGAGTTTTTATATGTAATTACTAATGATATTCTGAACATTTTCTGCCAAAAAAATCAGCGTTGGCTTACAAAAATTCCGATCTCAACCCTAATGCTATTCGCCTAATTATAATAGTTGATTTTTTAAATCAAAGTGTGTATTAATTTGCGAATACGGGACCAATTCAGAACACCTGTACTAGTCTAGCTGTACAACGTGCCATGTATTATAGTAGGGGGGCAAGCACACATAAACATGAATTCTGTTCAACCCGAGAGAGCAAAAGCAACGACTACTTTAAATCAATGCATTATATCATCCTGAACACGAATCGTGTCGGTCAATCAAATCAGGTGGGACAAGGTCATTTTTGGGGTCATTAAGTGCACATGGGTCAAATGAGTGCAAAGCTCACTCTATTTTGATAATACAATATGTACTTGCATAACATTACAGAACAATCCGATAAAGTACATTTTATTGGTGATTATTGTTTTATGGGGCATATACAAAGCAATTCGGTTTGCTCGGACGTTTCTATCGTTGAGAGTATCAACATATTTAAGATGGCCGCCAAGCATCAATATTTAGCCTGAAATGTGTACTTATTTGACGAATGAAAACAAGTAGGCACTTGAATCTTGATCGGACGGACGCAGAAAACCCTTTGAATACCATGCATTAATTTTAAACATATATGGAGGCTATCAAATCCATATGAATCCAAGATGGACGCCAAATATTCATCATTACGCAAACATTGTATTAGCGAGCATACCTCACTATACCCCCAGCTACCTATGTAAACAGTGGGTATGATGAGGTACCCGCGCAATAGGTAATGTGGTCAAATAGGTCACGATGCAGTGACTATTTTCGATCAATAACGTATGTTGTAAACGATTGTAATGTGTATTTTCAATATTTATATTATTAAAATGTATCATATCGGTACCCCTTTAAGTAATATTTGTATATTTTAAATGAATTGATGTTCTCATGAAGCGCATGAATATAAGTATTAATTAATCCAGCTTATATTGAGGCAAATCACACAGCCTTAAAACATAGTGCTGGAGTATAAACCATAGTATCGTATATTATTCATAAGTATATCACTATTAAACATTAATTACAATATGTATGCATATTATTAAAACAGTAGATGCTGCCGCTGTTTCGCTATATGTGATATTTATAACAAAATATTTTTTTTATTCGTCCTCGTACAGATTTCTGTCACACAAAGTGCCATTTTCAGTTCATATTTTGGCCTGTGCATATGAACCGGACTAAGTTTAAACAACGCTCGATTCCGTCCAATTCAAATTTCTCTGCAGAATGTTCAGACTAACTACATAAGTAATGCTGCTAAGTAAGTGTTAACGGCTGGAACATGGTCATCACTAAAAGGAATAAACCACAGTCATATTATTGAAAAATAAGATTTACCTGATACCTCATGGGGACCGCCATTAATCCAGTGTAAACAATAGACCGTGTAATCCCATTCCTGAGTAGCCCCAGCTTAGTGAAACGGTGTGCTAATCATGATATTATGTTCCCCAATAATAGAAACGGTTTGAATTTCTCGGTAAAAACTACGAAAGTCATAAAAAAATAACGATGTATATTTAACATTGGATACGCGTAAACGGTATTACTCTCTCTCATCGGATCGTCAGTTGTCGTCTATAGCGATTTAACGTACTAATCTGGTCTTAATTTATTGTCAACTTTCAACGCCATTTACAGAATATACGGCTAATTTTTGGAAATAAATAACGGCAAATTACGATGACGTCTGCTCTGAAATATCTGTCGACTTGCGGACGTAATTTAAGGAAATCGATTATATTTTAAGGCTACATCTGTGACTAATTACGAATTTATGTATGGTCTTTGGCTACACCCGACACATTACACAGACGTCGCTTTGTGTGGACAAAATCGATAATGCAGTCGTGTGTGACGAGGTGTTGATCTGATGACACCACACAGCTGTAAATGTTGACTGACCCTTAGGCAATGTTTTGAAATTGACGTGTCGTTTTGATGTGTGCCGCAACACCTCACTGTCGGAGACAACATGACAATTAGCGATATACTCTCGAGTATACACAGATCTATTAGACGGCTGGTTATTTAAAAGAAAAAGTAGTTCAGTACACCTTCGCCGATATTGTTTTTAGAAAATCAGTAATAATTTCCGTAAATGGTGTTGAAAAGTCGACACAAATTCTATCACCGTATTTAGTTGTGCCGATATTGTTTTAAAAAATCTTTTTTTTTTTCCGTAAATGGTGTTGAAAATTGACAACAAATATATAGCCGCATTTCTCCGATATTTGTTTAGACAATCACCAATATTTTCGGTAAATGGTGTTGACACAAAATTCAACGCTCACGTGGAATTCAAATAAAATAAAAAATAATAATTTAATAAATAGACGCCAAATTCTGTGTTTGCGGTAAGTGAATTCTGGTCGTGGTAGGCACATGCGCAGTTCCAACAGTGTTGTGATCAGATGGAGGACGTACAATAATTATTTCAAATTCATAAAAAAATGTTTGCTGTCCGAAAATTAAATAGATTTTGGGACAGTAAAAAATTATATGGTATAGACAGTACCTCAAACTTAAAAAAAACTTATTTATAGCTATTTGTATTAAAATCATAAAATTGTGAATATATTAAAATCAGAAAAATAATATATATGGAGAAAATAAATATATACCAAGTCGAGGTTCGAACCCACGACCTTTCGGGAATCGGTAATTAAATCATAAAAGTCGGCGACCTTAACCTCGCGACTATTGCGCCATTTACGACCATTACATTTATACAGAAGTGCTATCAGTAATACGCAACCATTTGAAGTAATAATTATTAAAGTATTTTGCAACTCCATCTACAACGATACCGTTACAGAGATACGCTATTGAAACAACATGTATTACCGTAGTACCCATAACATATCGAAGTAATGTATCATTATATATTACAGGAGATACATTAAAACTATATATACTAATAAACAGAACAATCCGCTTGGCTCACATGAAACTAGTTCGCGTGATATTGATTATCTCCCTTGCCGAAAGTAGTTCACATATTTATTAATTCCAAATAAGACGTGTTTGCGTAATAATCAAGATCAGGCAGATTTATCTACACTGTGGTGGACCATATCTTGGTACTAAGCTAGATATGAACATATTAGTTTGATTTTCATCTGATATACGATATTAACAATATAGATCAATATTTATGCTCTTCTTAAAGAGCGTGTTTAATTCAAAATGGCCGCCATATTTTCCAAAAACATGAAAGTTATTGAATATAATGTTTACTTTTGCTTTACTTATGTATACTACTTCATTCTGTTAGGCGGTTAAATCAGTAAGTTGGACACACTTGATTTTGAAGTCATTTGTAATTGTGTTTATTCAAAATGGTCGCCTCATTTAGGCTATTTTAATATAGTGTGGTACTGGCAATTGCGCGTTTCTTTTCATTTTTGTAAATGTCTTTATAGGACAGATTCACATGTGTTCAGACTAGTAGATCGCTATATATACTAGTAGATTGTATATGCCCCATACTACACTTGGTGATGCTCGAATTAGGTTACACTCGTTGTAGAGTCAGAATATTAAAATATATGTACTGTTTGTTTTAAATATTGTATTTTATTGAGTCTTACGTTATCATATACGTTGTAAATTGCACTATAATGCCACATATGTATACACTACGTATTGTGATTGGTCCATATGCTATAGTTCGGCCATGTTCGCATTACAGTCAGATATCGAACTGTTATATGCTAGTGTGCGGCTAAGTAACATGACGTTTCATTCACTTTATACTTAATTATAACCAAAATAAAACAATTCATGTAAAATACAACACTAATCAAATAGTATGTATTACACTTAAGTTTCTATTTCCGTGAATATCCATACATTCACAAGTGATTATACCCATATGAATACACTTAAATTACACTGAAATATTTAATAATTGTCCCATATAACCATACGTCTGTATAAGGCAGATCAGCATATTCTATTTCAGCAAAACTTTCCGCATGACTGCTTGTATAATCATCGCTGATAAATGGAAATATATTCTCAATTAACATACAATGTATATTCTCATCAACAAAAGTCCCGTCTCCTGCACTGAAATCAATGTTGACAGCGCCTATGCGTGTCACATATATAAAACATAATATGCTGTAACGAATGCTCATGACTTAGAGGCATCAGATCAGCTATGTGTCAATGTTTAGCAAAACACGTTTCGCTTCCAGGTTAGCTCAAACCCGGTTAGTTTAAAATCCAGTCATGGGAATTGCGGTTTTGTACTGAAAAATGGTTGTTTGGTTGATTTGTTTACATTATTTATCCATGAATCGCAATTGCAAGTACCCAAATACGTGCATGTGAAAATAAGTGTCTCTGTTTGGTCTCTTACGATCTTAAGTATATGTCGTTTGTTGGTGTGTATAGACACGGACTGTGTGAACTTTCTGATATAATTTTCTAGATTAGCATAGAATAATCAACCATGTTCATTTTAATGCATTTAAAGTATTATGTATTATATTACACATATGGTTGTGATATTACAATACATAGTTATGACACTTACACATACCATGTAAGGACATTATATGACAACAACATATATGATTACAGTGTATGGTATTCCCCAGAAACAATGCCCTTCATAACTGTGATACATATACATACATATGCATTCAATATACATTGTATTATGACCGCATAATACATTTTTATAACTTTTATTCTTCCTATGTACCAAACAATCTCATGAATGACCTCAACATATGTTCCATCATGAATTCACAACATATTGATCTCGATCGCATTATAGTTTAATATCCATACTTATGTGACTCACAAATACTGACTCATTAAATCATTCCCATGTACATAGTACATGCCTACCTGTATATGACTTCTTGATATTATAGGTCATCCAAACGCGATTGTATTGTTAATAAACACAGCATATGCCGTTTATGAACTGAGATGTAATGGTCTGGATGACACCTTGCATTGAATTCGTAGAATAGAGAGTAATGTGACTATGGCTCACAACTACTGGTTATTTATTCATGCATGTACTTACATGTCCTAGCACATGGCTACCGGCATATGACTACTTAAATGATACGTCATCCAAAAGTTTATTTCATTTTGGGCAATAACAACATCATATGTCGTATATAAACAGAGATTCGATGACCATGATCACACCATTGACTCTACATATATACGATATGTATTTTATGTTATATAATTCCCCAATTTCAAGTAATTGATTATGTCTCTTGCTACACCGACAAGCACACCAAGTTATTGGTATTCCATGTTCATGTTACTGTCGTCAATATTACGAATTTGTTAAAATAATAAATGTGTCGATAAATACTTTTCAGGTATAAATGGTGGGAATATAACGTATGCAAATGCAATTCAGTGTTTTCTATAGCGCACTAATGTGGACATTAGCATAATACTTACATAGCTCAAGATGCGATGGCGTGGTTTCGTTTTCATATCCAAAAAGCTAAGCATACTTATTCGCTATGAAAAAAAACCGCTGCTTTCATTATGTGGGAAGTGAATAATGGTAGTTTTTACGTAGCCAGTCAAGTTCAGAATTCATCAACTTCCCTTTGATATGTCAATCGCTGTGCCTACCTTGTCGTGTACCGCATTAATACATTGGTTATCGTTTTTCATAGATAGATAGTAGGCTTGGTTATTATGGAAAATGACACAATAGCCGCATCCGCATGGAATGTACCGGTATCTCATGGTTTCGAAGTATGCATCGGACCCGTAACCAGACATTTATGAAGCAAGGAGTCTTTTCGATGGCTTGAATGCCACAAGGCAGCTATGGAGTTACGGGGCTATGCTCTCCCAGACAATTGTGAAATCCAGATGGTCTGAAATACTATTTTATATATTCTCAGCAGAAACTGAGCACATACATGTAATACGACTCTCCTCTTTGCATCAATATTATAAAATGACTACGTATTGACAATAATTCTTATTTTAGTGCATGAAAGAGTGGACATGAAGGCACGACGAGGGAGGTTGGGGAGGGGTCGTCCGTTTCGGACCTGTTGAAATAATAAAATGCAACATTTATGTTCATGGTCGTGTTAAAGATAACATGATAGAGTTCCGGTTTAATGTTTAATGGCTTTAAACGGACTATCGACAGTTCATTTCATCTGCATGGATGGGGGCGGGTAACTGAATATTTGCATAAAATTTCCATCCAGCCCTGACATTAGACAAACCGGATCTACTGTCAGGTCTTCACCACACTATAGTAACTTAGCCCCCCCCCTCCACATAAACGTAGTAGGATTACCACTGATCGTATTACTCTTATAACGGGGTTAGCCGGATTCAACTCTCGCCTACAAGAAAGCTGAACATGCGAATAAAGGCCAAGCCAGGGATATCGCGCTCCCCGGCAATTATCAACCCACCATCGTTAATTATATAATAAATTACCATTCACATGCTCCCAACATGCCACTGTATTTTATTTCTATCCGAATACAGGTATTAGACACGGGCATTATGTTGATTCACTCAAATTAATGAATACCTAGATATAATTTTAAATATGTTCCTGTTTCCTTTGACATTGTCAACATGTATTATGTTCCACTTGAAATCCAAGATCGTGACAATGTAGTCGTTTACTAACCATTGTCATGTTACAGCTAGGATATATTGTTATCCATGAGTTGCACCAATATTTTGTTGATAGCTCATATTATAAAACTACGCAATATAGTAGCCATCTTGGTAACTAAAATGGCGGTCATAAAATATTATTCTTTATGTTGTCATCGGAAACACTAAAACATTGATTTTATGGTGTGGCATATGCAATGTCGTTGATGACTACCCTACTTAATATAGATGTGTCAGAATTGTATCCATGTTGGCGGTCATCTTTGATTTACGTTTGTTTGCAGCGACAGATAATTCGGTACAGTTTGGAACACGAGCATCGCACTTTTAAAATATTACAAATTAGATTTTCAATTATGTTTCATTTCTTTACTACTTTGTCGATCAACAGCGCCTAAGAGCTTAATCGATACTTAGCGGCCATCTTGAATATTCCAACATGGTCAAATAATAAGTATATTAGATGAACTCATTCGTTTTTGCAAACAACACATTCAACAATAACAAAAAAGGCCAACAGCTGAAAAATAAATGTGCATGAAAGTGTAGCTATATATTTTTGTTATTCCACACACATTTACTGCACGTCTGTGTGAATATTTGGCGGCCATCTTATATGTATATGAATTTGTCAGTGGTGAATTATTTTTATAAGTTATCAAAACGTATTTCTATGTATGTAAACGCATAATGTAAGTACCAAACGCCATATAATAATCAAGTCAGAATTTATTTAAGACAAAATGTTGATACCTGGCGGCCATCTTGAAAATCGCAAAATACACACCGGTTTGAACAACCATAAAAACGAAGCGTCTCATATATGACCTAAGGAAGAATATTCAACAATTTAAAGAACTTTATCTGATATTTGAAGCATGATATGCACGTACATGTCCATCTACTGATATAAAATATGTTTTTGAACTCATTTGACCTCTTTGCATTTAATGACCTCAAAAGTGACCTTGTCCCACCTAATTTGATTGACCGACACCGGATTCATGTTCAGGAGTGTATGATGTATCAATCTAGCATAGTCGTTGCTTTTGCTCTCTTGAGTTGAACAGAAATCGTTTTTAAGACACTTCTCTTCAAGGTGCCCCTCCACTATTATGTATCTCGACGTTATTCATATGTATTGCAAATTGTTTATCAATGTCTTTTGTTTTATTTAAACAGTAGACAACAAAATGTTATTTATGTCAGAGACGTCATCTGAAACATTTTCTGGCAAAATAAACATTCATTCACCATTACCCCACGTACTGATTGGCATTATTATACATTTTATATCCGACATAAATATCCACACTGATATCAGGGGCGATAACCGGCACCAGTGGGTGCAATGTTTCATTACTTCCGTTCCGTTCCTGAGTCGGCACCAGTGGGTGCAATATTTCATGATTTACTACAAATCAGTGATAGATTCTGGAGTCGGCACCAGTGGGTGCAATGTTTCATTATTTACTACAAGTCAGTGATAGATTCCGGAGTCGGCACAAGTGGGTGCAATATTTCATGATTTACTACCAGTCAGTGATAGGTTCCTGAGTCGGTACCAGTGGGTGCAATATTTCATGGTTTACTACCAGTCAGTGATAGGTTCCTAAGTCGGCACCAGTGGGTGCAGTGTTTCATGATCTATCATGATACCTACCCCAGTGATAGGTTTACTCCAGTCGTACCAAGTGTGCAATATTTTCCATGATTTACTACCAGTCCAGTGATAGGTTCCTAGTCCTGGCACCAGTGGGTGCAATAGTTTCCATGGCTTTACTACCAGTCAGTGTTAGGTTCCTGAGTCGGCAACAGTGCATGTAATGTTTCATTATTTACTACCAGCCAGTGATAGGTTCCTGATTAGGCACCAGTGGGTGCAATGTTTCATTATTTACTACCAGTCAGTGATAGGTTCCTGAGTCAGCACCTGTGGGAGAAATGTTTATTTTTTTACTACCAGTCAGTGATACGTTGTTGAGTTTGCACCAGTGGGTGCAATGTTACATTATTTACTACCAGTCAGTGATAGGTTACGGAGTCGAAACCAGTGTGTGCAATAATTCATTATTTACTATCAGTCAGTGATAGGTTACGGAGTCGGCACCATTGGGTGCAATGTTTCATGTTTCACTACCAGTCAGTGATAGGTACCTGAGTCGGCACAAGTGGGTGCAATGTTTCATGATTTACTACCAGTCAGTGATAGGTTCCTCAGTGGGCACCAGTGGGTGCAATGTTTCATGATTTACTACCATTCAGTGATAGGTTCCTGAGTCGGCACCATTGGATGCAATGTTTCATGGTTTAATACCAGTCAGTGATAGGTTCCTGAGTCGGCACCAGTGGATGCAATGTTTCATGATTTACTACCAGTCAGTGATAGGTTCCTGAGTCGGCACCAGTGGGTGCAATGTTTCATGGTTTACTACCAGTCAGTGATAGGTTCCTGAGTCGCCACGAGTGGGTGCAATGTTTCATGGTTTACTACCAGTCAGTGATAGGTTCCTGAGTCGGCACCAGTGGGTGCAATGTTTCATGATTTACTACCAGTCAGTGATAGGTTCCTGAGTCGCCACGAGTGGGTGCAATGTTTCATGGTTTACTACCAGTTAGTGATAGGTTCCTGAGTCGGCACCAGTGGGTGCAGTGTTTCATGGTTTACTACAGGTCAATGATACGTTCCTGAGTCGGCACCAGTGGGTGCAATGTTTCATGGTTTACTACCAGTCAGTGATAGGTTCCTGAGTCGGCACCAGTGTGTGATATGTTTCATGATTTACTACCTGTCAATGATAGGTTCCTGAGTCGGCACCAGTGGGTGCAATGTTTCTTTGTTTAGTACTAGTCAGTGATAAGTTGCTGAGTCTGCACCAGTGGGTGCAATGTTTCATGATTTACTACCAGTTAGTGATAGGTTCCTGAGTCGACAGCAGTGGGTGCAATGATTCATGATTTATTATCAGTCAGTGACAGGTTCCTGAGTCGACAGCAGTGGGTGCAATGTTTCATGATTTACAACCAGTTAGTGATAGTTTCCTGAGTCGACACCAGTGGGTGAAATGTTTCATGGTTTACTACCAGTCAGTGATAGGTTCCTGAGTCGACACCAGTGGGTGCAATGTTTCATGATTTACTACCAGTCAGTGACTGGTTTCTGTCGACACCACAGGGTAGAATGTTTCATTATTTACTAGCCGTCATGTGATAGGTTCCTGAGTCGGCACCAGTGGGTGCAATGTTTCATGATTTTCTACTAGTCAGTGATAGGCTCCTCAGTGGGCACCAGTGGGTGCAATGTTTCATTATTTACTACCAGTCAGTGATAGGTTCCTGAGTCGGCACCAATGGATGAACTGTTTCATTATTTACTACCAGTCATTGATAGGTTCCTGAGTCGGCACCAGTGTGTGATATGTTTCATGATTTACTACCTGTCAATGATAGGTTCCTGAGTTGACAGCAGTGGGTGCAATGTTTCATGATTTACTACCAGTTGGTGATATTTTCCTGAGTCGGCACCAGTGGGTGCAATGTTTCATGGTTTACTACCAGTCAGTGATAGGTTCCGAAGTCGGCACCAGTGGGTGCTATGTTTCATGATTTACTACCATTCAGTGATAGGTTCCTGAGTCGGCACCAGTGGGTGCTATGTTTCATGATTTACTACCAGTCAGTGATAGGTTCCTGAGTCGGCACCAGTGGGTGCTATGTTTCATGATTTACTACCATTCAGTGATAGGTTCCTGAGTCGGCACCAGTGGGTGCAATGTTTCATGCTTTATTACCAGTCAGTGATAGGTTCCTGAGCCGGCACAAGTGGGTGCAATGTTTCATGATTTACTACCAGTCAGTGACTGGTTTCTCAGCCGGCACCATTGGATAGAATGTATCATTATTTACTAGCCGTCATGTGATAGGTTCCTGAGTCGGCACCAGTGAGTGCAATGTTTCATGATTTACTACCAGTCAGTGATAGGTTCCTGAGTCGGCTCAAGTGGGTGCAATGTTTCATGATTTACTACCAGTCAGTGACTGGTTCCTGAGTCGGCACCATTGGGTAGAATGTTTCATTATTTGCTAGCCGTCATGTGATACGTTCCTGAGTCGGCACCAGTGGGTGCAATGTTTCATGATTTACTACCAGTCAGTGATAGGTTCCTGAGTCGGCACAAGTGGGTGCAATGTTTCATGATTTACTACCAGTCAGTGACTGGTTCCTGAGTCGGCACCATTGGGTAGAATGTTCATTATTTGCTAGCCGTCATGTGATAGGTTCCTGAGTCGGCACCAGTGGGTGCAATGTTTCATTATTTACTACCAGTCAGTGATAGGTTAATGAGTCGGCACCAGTGGGCGTAATGTTTCATGATTTACTACCAGTCAGTGATAGGTTCCTGAGTCGGCACCAGTGGGTGCAATGTTTCATGATTTACTACCAGTCAGTGATTGGTTCCTGAGTCGGTACCAGTGGGTGCAATGTTTCATGATTTACTACCTGTCAGTGATAGGTTAATGAGTCGGCACCAGTGAGCGTAATGTTTCATGATTTACTACCAGTCTGTTATAGGTTCCTGAGTCGGCACCAGTGGGTGCAATGTTTCATTATTTACTACCAGTCAGTGATAGGTTAATGAGTCGGCACCAGTGGGCGTAATGTTTCATGGTTTACTACCAGTCAGTGATAGGTTCCTGAGTCGGCACCAGTGGGTGCTAGTTTCATTATTTACTACCAGTCAGTGATGGGTTCCTGAGTCGGCACCAGTGGGTGCTAGTTTCATTATTTACTACCAGTCAGTGATGGGTTCCTGCACCGGTGGGTGAAATGTTTCATTATTTACTACCAGTCAGTGATAGGTTCCTGAGTCGGCACCAGTGGGTGCTAGTTTCATTATTTACTACCAGTCAGTGATGGGTTCCTGCACCAGTGGGTGAAATGTTTCATTATTTAATACCAGTCAGTGATAGGTTCCTGAGTCGGCACCAGTGGGTGCTAGTTTCATTATTTACTACCAGTCAGTGATGGGTTCCTGCACCAGTGGGTGAAATGTTTCATTATTTACTACCAGTCAGTGATAGGTTCCTTAATCGGCACCAGTGGGTTCAATGTTCCATGATTTACTACCAGTCAGTGATCGGTTCCTGAGTCGGCACCAGTGGGTGCAAAGTTTCATGATTTACTACCAGTCAGTGACTGGTTCCTCAGTCGGCACCATTGGGTAGAATGTTTCATTATTTACTAGCCGTCATGTGATAGGTTCCTGAGTCGGCACCAGTCGGTGAAATGTTTCATGACTTTCTACTAGTCAGTGATAGGTTCCTCAGTCGGCACCAGTGAGTGCAATGTTTCATTATTTACTACAAGTCTGTGATAGGTTCCTGAGTCGGCACCAGTGGGTGCAATGTTTCCTGGTTTTAGCACCAGTCAGTGATATGTTCCGCAGTCGGCACCAGTAGGTACGGGGCGCCAAGTGGGACATGGCTCAATTTTGTCAACAAAATTAATTTTTGTGCCACAAAATTCAATTCTGTGTCACAAAATTCACTCCACAAAATTCAATTCTGTGTCACAAAATTCAATTCTGTCAATTCTGTGTAACAAAATTCAATTCTGCACACGCATGTAAGAAGGACTACCATTGTTCAGAAACTGCACTGGAGAAATGGGTCACGGTCGCCGATCTACACATTCAATGTCGATGATTCATTTCTCACTCTGCCGAGGATTAATTTCTCATTCTGCCATTTTGCTTCAACTATCTCCAAACAGTCAAACGTTGACAAACCCATTCGTATTTTTAAACTCATTTGCGTTATAATTGTACACACAATTCATGTACATGTAGATCTCCCGTGAGTACAGACCTCATTTATTGTGTATCGCATGGTACATCTGCCCCAGTTAAATGAATAATACACGCGCTGTGACCTGTGTTCTGACTGCTGTCTGTGTTTATAAACAGAATGTGTGTATTGGGCCATTTGAGGAAACCATTTGTAGTATTTGTGTAGATACCATGGATACTAAGATGGTGTATACTGTAAATAATGCATGTATACACATAGATGCGAACACGTAACTTCGCAACTAGTAGACACAGACCCAATACCATTTATTTCACAAGGTTAGATCTACTGTTAGAATACGACGTCATATAATGTCATTTTCGAGCATAAAACGTTACCTGATAAATAGAATACCAGGCTAGTGTATTTTAATATCAAGTTTATCAGGCTCGGCTCGGAAACGGTAGGAATTCCTATAGGCATGCTCTCAGGACTAGCTATGTCCCGGCTACTTTATGTTTGACCCTGTTTACATAATTGAGGGAAAATTCTGAATATTTTTCTTATTTCTCCTTCAAAGTATATATGCTTATATGGTGTGACCACTCATTTGTAATCATAATATAATCAAAATAACTGTCCATAAAGAAGTATAATATTGATATATTGGGTTATATTTTCGCATTGAAATATTTAAACCTGCAAGTGTACTCCACCATCTAGTAAAATGGACTAAGACCGATCTCAACCAATCAACGTAGAGATGACATATCCTACGCAAACTAATGTTTGTGGACAAAACTGACTTTTGTGGACAAAACTGAATTCTGTCCCACAAAACTGAATTTTGTTCACAAAACTCAATTCTGTCTTACAAAATTGAATCCTTTATAACAAAAATGAATTTTGTATATTAGAATTTTACATAATTGGATTTTGTGATTTTTGGTGTTACAAAACTCAATCGGACAAAATTGGTTTTGTACACATAATTAACCTGTCCTGCATGGCGCCCCGTAGTAGGTGCAATGTTTCGTTATTTACTACCAGTCAGTGATAGGTTCCCGAGACGGCACCAGTGGGTGCAATGTTTCCTGGTTTTAGTACCAGTCAGTGATGTGTTCCTGAGTCGGCACCAGTAGGTGCAATGTTTCGTTATTTACTACCAGTCTGTGATAGGTTCCTGAGTCAGCACCAGTGGGTGCAATGTTTCATGATTTTCTACCAGTTAGTGATAGCTTTGTTTATTGATATCCAGTTGTATGTATCGTCCTTTCATGTCATTCGCGCATACATCGTGGCTATATGTGGCTGTGACTGGAGAAGTGGGGCTTATAGGTTTTGCGACCATTGTAGATCCAGATCCGTATGCGCATCCACACAGTGTGATCATGAGGATCTGTACTGATCACTATTGCATCAAAGAAGGAGCCGTCGTGTTTCTAACAAACAATTTATTTCGTTATCAGGCTACAGGAATGTGCTATTTGATAAGCAACTACACTGGTCACACATCAGTTCTCCTGTCAGAGTAACATATATACAATGGAAACTATGTTTAGACAGGTTGCACCGCATTACCTCTCGTTGCCGGGCTGGACATGTCTGCATGTATACACGCCTGGTTCGAGGTCTGGGCTGGCGACAGGGCTCCACTGCTTAGGCTGGAAGGCGCGGAGGCTGGACGCCAGCTGACTACGGTAAACCTGATTGGCTGTCTCACCATTCGGACGCTGGTACAGCTTCTGGAAACATAAAACAAGATAAAGGAAACTTAATGACGTGCACACATTAGATAAAGGAAACTTAATGACGTGCACACATTAGATACTTAATGACGTGCACACATTAGATAAAGGAAACTTAATGACGTGCACACATTAGATAAAGGAAACTTAATGTCGTGCACACATTAGATAAAGGATAGTAAATGAATGATGATTTAATTATACTCCCGGCATACGAAGTACATGTATGTCGAGGGGTGTATAGTTTTCGTCATTCCGTCCGTCCGTCAGTCCGTAATATTTGCGTTAACGTTTTCGGGTACCCATTATCTCTGCAACCGTAAGTGAGCTTGACTTGAAACTTCATATACTTTGTTATCATCATCCATAGTTTCATTCTATAGCCAACCCATGTGGCTTTCACGCCAAATGGCAAGGCCAACTGACGTAGAAAGTATTTGTTGGTCTGACAAGGCGTCGGCCAGGGTTATCCGTGAGCCCCTGCTCACTTGCTCTAGTATTGATATACATTATTAAACAAAATTAGTGAGGACTGAGCCAGTATTTTCTTACTCACAGCCTTTAGATACGTGTCAGACTGCGCCAGTATGTGCTGGCGAACGTGAACCTCTATGTAGGTCATCAAATTAACACTCATATGTGCTGTTCACAGCAAAGATGTATTACACGTATACCAAGCAGCACACATCAACAGACAGTGTACACTGCTCAGGCATGGACACGCCCATGTATATGATCCTATCCACCATGTGTATGATCATTTCCACCATGGGTCTGGTCCTATCCATCATGTGTATGATCCTATCCACCATGTGTATGATCATTTCCACCATATGTATGATCATATCCTTCATGGGTCTGGTCCTATCCACCATGTGTATGATCCTATCCACCATGTGTATGATCCTATCCATCATTGTGTTGATCCTATCCCACCATGTGTGTTCATCCCAATACCTTCCATGGGTCTCGGTCCTATCCCACCCAGTGTATGATCCTATCCACATGTGTATGTTCCTATAACAATGTTTATTTGACCTTTTCCACCATGTGTATGATCCTATCCAACATGTGTATCATCCTATCCTTCATGTGTATGATCATATCCACAGTGTGTATGATCCTATCCACCACATGTATGATCCTATCCACCATATGTATGATCCTATCCACTAGAGTGATCCTATCCACCCTCATGTATGTTTTTTTTTTCCCTATCCAATGAGTATGATCCTATCCAAACATGTGTATGATCCTATCCACCATGTGTATGATCCTATCCACCATATGTATGCTATTTCTACCATATGAATGATCTATCACAATGTGTGTTCCTATCCACAAGTGTATTAATCCTATCCACCTGTGTATGATTTTCCTATCACCATGTGTTATGATCCTATCCACCATGTGTATGATCTTTTATCCACCATGTGTATGATCCATATCCACCATGTGCATGATACTATCCACCATGTGATGCATCGATGCACTAATGTGTAGATATATCCCATGTGTATGCTCTATCCACCATATGCATGATCCTATCCACTATGTGTTATTTCCTATCCAAACCATATGAAGATCCTATCCCACATGTTGTTGGTCTATTCCACCATATGTATGCTCCTATCCACCATATGTATGATCATATTCACCATATATATATGATTATATCCACCATATGTATGATCCTATCCACCATATGTATGATCCTATCCACCATGTGTATGATCTTATCCACCATGTGTATGATCATATGCACTATGTGTATGATACTATCCACCATGTGTATGCTCCTATCCACCATATGCATGATCCTATCCACTATGTGTATGATCTTATCCACCATGTGTATGATCATATGCACTATGTGTATGATACTATCCACCATGTGTATGCTCCTATCCACCATATGCATGATCCTATCCACTATGTGTATGATCTTATCACATGTGTATGATCATTTGCACTATGTGTATGATACTATCCACCATGTGTATGCTCCTATCCACCATATGCATGATCCTATCCACTATGTGTATGCTCCTATCCACCATATGCATGATCCTATCCACAATGTGTCTGGTCCTATCCACCATATGTATGCTCCTATCCACCATATGTATGATCATATTCACCACATATATATGATTATATCCACCATATGTATGATCCTATCCACCATATGTATGATCCTATCCACCATGTGTATGATCCTATCCACCATATGCATGATCATATCCACTATGTGTATGCTCCTATCCACCATATGCATGATCCTATCCACAATGTGTCTGGTCCTATCCACCATATGTATGCTCCTATCCTCCATATGTATGATTCCATATTAACCTTATTTTATTTATGATTATATCCACCATTATGTTTGATCCTATCCACCATATGTATGATCATATCCATTATGTGTATTATCCTATCCACCATATGTATGATCCTATCCACCATGTGTATGATCCTATCCACCATATGCATGGATCCTATCCACATATGTATGATCTATCCACCATATGCATGATCTATCACTATGTGTAATGCTCTATCCCACAAAAGATTTGCTGATCCTATCCCACAATGTGTGGTCCTATCCACCATATGTTATGCTCCGATTCCACCTTTATGTATGATCATTTCACCATATATATGATTATATATCACCATTTGTATGATCCTATCCACCATATGTATGATCATATCCATTATGTGTATTATCCTATCCACCATATGTATGCTCCTATCCACCATATGCATGATCCTATCCACATGTGTCTGGTCCTATCCACCATGTGTATGATCCTATCTACCATGTGTATGATCCTATCCACCATATGCATGATCCTATCCGCTATGTGTATGCTCCTATCCACCATATGCATGATCCTATCCACCATGTGTCTGGTCCTATCCACAATTATGTAGATCTATCCACCATGTGTATGATCCTATCCATAATATGTATGATCATATCCATTATGTGTATTATCCTATCCACCATATGTATGCTCCTATCCACCATATGCATGATCCTATCCACATTGTGTCAGTTCCTATCCACCTTGTGTATGATTTCCCTATTCCATAAGATGTATGATCCTATCCATTATGATGTAATTATCTCCTATCCACCATATGTAATGCCTCCTATCCTCCATATGCCATGATCCTATCCACCATTGTTGTCCAGTTAACCTATCCACCATTGTGTAGATTCCTATCCACCAATGTGTACGATCCTATCCCCATATTGTATGAATCCCCCATTATCTCCCTAATGTGTATGATCCTATCCACTATATGTATGTTCCCATCCACCATATGTATGATCCTATCCACCATATCTATGATCCTATCCACCATGTGTATATCCTATCCACCATATGTATGATCCTATCCACCATATGTATGATCCTATCCATTGTTGTTTACCTGTGCATGTACATGTATATAATTCTACTAACACATGTACCTAATACATATCACCTAAATCAGCACGAATGTTATACCTATTGCATAAGCATAGCATATTACATTGAAATTATACTGACGGCCAAACATGTTTTAGCAGTGATATCTTCTGCATATGTATTACACTAGTTTATTATGAGTTAATAGATTGCTATGACACTGCCACAAACGATGTTATCCAATAATATGGCATACGTCTGACATTTCCTGAGTGAGATAAGTTAATGTAGCCAAATCGTGTTAAAAACCTTATACAATATGATCAAAAACCTTGTACAATGTACAAGATGTTATTTCCAAGTATGGGTCTACAAGAGACAACTAATTTCATACTTTAATTATAATACCTTATAGGTCAAGTTATCTACATAACTATCTCGTCAATGCGACTTGGTATTACTATTACCGTTTTATTAAGACGAAATAAATTGCGCTCGATACAGTATCTACACTTAACTTGAAATCGCATCAAAACAATGATACTGCCCAGTGCATCGAGTTCAATACATTTATCTCGTCTATATAAGTATACTAAGTAAGTTGTATTGACGCGATACATAGTATGTATGCCCTGGAATGCTATACACAAACTTGTAATGTCCCCATGAAACATTCATTATAGGAATGAATGGCATTTTTGTGGAATTTATCGGGGTATAAACTTGGAAAAGTCGCGGGAATACTGGACGAAGGCCGGAAGGCCTCGTCCAGTATTCCCGCGACTTTTCCAAGTTTATATCCCCGATAAATTCAACAAAAAGGCCATTCATTCCTTATAATTCCAGCATTTGAAAAAAAATCATCAAGAAAATGTGTCTATTTTCCGTTTTCTTAAGAATTATTTTAACCGCGCCTCACGGTTACGGAAATTAGTTCGGCGTGGGAGTTTACTGGGATATAAATTTTGGACAGAGACTTGCTACGGGCCAATCAAATGTTAGGGAATTGTGTAAATATGTTTGTGCTGGAATTATTGACTTTTGAGGAGGTGTACACGAGATTTACGGACCTGAGAAAAGCCATATTCACCGAGACCGAAGGCTGAGGTGAATATGACTTTTAGAAGGTCGACTCCGTAAATCTCGTGTACACCGACTCAAAATACAATTCTTATTTTATTATATGACTTATGTTTTTTCCGAAACCCGACTGACATATATGTACAAGTTTTCTTCAGTTTGCATCCATTGTTGTTATTTGCTGTCAACTGCGAAGTATATTTGTAAGCCTGTTGCTGATTGGATGATACTATTTTCGTAGTTTTGTTCAATTGGCTCGTCGTTGAACCGTGTCATGTTTCCGTTGCGTGATCAGTGACTCGCGCATCGAGTTAAATATCACATTTAGAATATCACTCTCGTACTCGTCTCGCAAGCGAGATGATTCCGAGACTGATATTCAGGTGAATACCATATATGTCCGCTATCATGTTACCCTCTTTTGGGCAATCTCATTGGCTGGACTTCTGTCACATAATAATGAACGTTATCGTAAGCAGCCAATTGTGGTTAGTACACTACATGTCGTATATGAATTAAATACAGTAGTTTCATGACGTAACCAACAACAAGCGTACATTTCACTAATATAAATAAATATAATACATTGTAAGTCATATTTAAATCACGGTTCGTCTGCATGCACGGGGTGATAATCCGCGATCATACATGACGACGAACATGATTAACTGTGTTCACGTACCGCATTATTTTTTTACTTTGCCGTTGTGCTGCGGAAATGTTTCAAAGATGTGAAAAATATACAATATACCAAACTACTGCCTAATACACAAAAGTGGCAAAGTACATGTCCATACCATGTGGTTGTTACTAGAGAAGTGGGACTTATGGGTTTTTCAACAAGTGATCAGGATATTCACTGTTCGCCATTCCATCGATGAAACAGCCGGGATGCTTTTAATAAGCAATATAGATCGTAATCAGTCTACATGTAAAGGAGTGTGATATTTGATCCGGAGGTACATGTACGCTAGTGAATAAGCCACATTAGTCCAGTCAGTGCCACAAATTACCATAGGTCGCCCCACTACTGGCGGTCTCAGGCCAACAACAGTGTCCTCTACATTGCCAGCGTCCCTCCGTCGACACGGGGGTTTCCGTGTAATTAATACAATGTCGTCCAACTCCTCGTATCTGTCGGCGGCGTCGGCATACTCCCACTTCCTCACCCCCGTCAGGAACGGGATAAATGTCCGTCGGTCATACATGTCGCCTTACATACAATCCAGTGTTGTTATAGCCCAGTAGACTAAGTCAATGTAATTCCAATGGTAATGTAAAACAACGGTTATAGAATCGAACGTAATCCAAATAGTCTCAGATATCAGGAACAGTCGCTGGCACTACACATGCTAACGGTCTGAAAACGTTTGCATAGCTCACATGTATGATGTAAGTGAGTTTCATAGATACATCCCTGCTTATAGACACGCCATGGGATTTTGTACCTTCGGAAATCTGCGCAATTTCATGAAACACGTTTACAATAATTTTCATAAATTAAGTCAAAAGGTGACAAAATGTTCAGAGTACATGCGGAATGGCTATTCGCAATTATGTGTACATGACATCGGAAGTTCACCGGCATACAGTACACATGAACACATTTCTAACCCGGAATTTTAATGGCTTTGCCGATAATTTATAAATATTGTATGATGTCTGTTCATGATCGCAAATCAGAGACACATTGCCTTGGAGTAATCATATAGGTTCTGTGACTATAGAAATGTTTTAATCAATAAAAATCCGTCATGTACAACAAGTAATATAACATGTATGTACTTGTAAATCGTTATCATGAGTGTATTATTTGATCAGGAGCTACACACATCCCATAAATCACAAATCCCATAAGCCCTATTTCTCCAGGCATAGTCATATACATGAATTACAGCCGCGGAACCTCTCTAAATCGGATACCAGTCAACACAGGGTCCTCCTAAGGTGTCCGGTTTAGAGTGGTTCCATTGTAAGACATTCATCGAGTAATAATAAAAACAATAATTTTCTAACAGAACGCAAACATGTAAATCCCCACTCATCCAAACAGTGTCAATTGCAGGCACCGATATATGCAGACAAGCGCTTATCCCAAGATAGTATGATAAAGCGTCCAAACTACACGAAATTGCACTTGCGCTACTTAATCCCATTCACCAGGAAACCGGTCGTTTTACATACGCGATGTTTACCCGAAAATGTCTTGAACAAAATAAAAGTTTCGAAAAACGATCGCAACTATCGACATAAAGTTCAATAATACTATTTCTGCAATTTGTTTTCAAACATTCGCATTGGTATGTTAGTTTATTGTATGATTTCCATTTAGAATTCAGCATAGTTCCGGTAAAACACAGATACCCGTATGTATACCAAGCAACTTAATGTACATGTATGTATGTACCCATAATGAACATAGATAAGATATCCGTATATGAATATCATATTACACCTCAAATGTGACTGTGACTGGAGAAATGAGGTTTATGGGATTTGCGACCAGTGTAGCCCCTAATGAAATAGCACACTGATGTAGTCTGATAACTATCTATATTCACTTGTTGGAAGCATAACTGATGTTTCATTGATGGAATGACAAACAGTGCAGATCCTGATCAGACTGTGCGGATGCACAAGTTGATCTGGATATACACTGGTCGCAAATCACATAAGCCCAATTTCCCCCGTCACAGCCACAAATGACAGAAAGCCAATGTATATTCATTATTAGCCCTAATTCAACGTCAACCCATTTCATGTCGCGGCCTTCCATGTAAGTATAGTATTGGCTTCACCGCACGAACAAGGCATCATACAATGTACCGTGCTTCCGGCCCATAATCTTTTGTCGACAGATGCGGGCAATACTACAGAGACCCGGGGCCAGTTTCACTAAACTTCGTACGACCTAAAATGTTCGTAAGTGAAAAATCTTAGTCGTACGAAGTTTTGTGACCCCCCCCCGCAGCCTATACATGTGTAGGCTGCCAGCTCGATAATTTGTTGGGTGGATCGTGCTGTTATACGTAATACATCATTCCGCGTGTGCCATGTAGGCACAACTACATGTAACTACTATGAAAAGGCATTAACGTACACTTAGTATGGATAAGCCATATTTGAATGACTCGGGTTAAATATTGGATTTTCTAAACTAGTAACTAGTTCATCCGTATGCTCTCTATATAACATGTTTATATAACTATCGTATGGTAATTAGACGTATGCATATATGGTATGCAAATAACACAAAAACGCCGCCAACGGCATGTATCCAATCGCTGTGGTGGTTGGATAATAAATATACAGATGCTAAACCAATCGGTCGTACAGTTATAGGGGAATGGAAGTTAGTATAGGGTTAACTGTATTGTAATTTTTAAATCAGAAAATGATAGGTTGGAAAAGCGCGTCGCCATTACACAAGTTGTCCGACCTATCAGTTTCTGATATACGCCAACATTACAATGCCGTTAACGAACCTATTTCTCATTCACTCATTTAATGTTTTGCAAATTGTATCGAGCCTAGTTGGAAAATTGTAACGGAGTTCAAGATGGTTCCGCAGGTATCATGTACACAATGTTACATAGCCAAACACATGTACCCAGGCCAGGGGCGTATCTGGAGAGGGTGGGCGTTCTGGGGATGCACCACCGCCCCCCCCCCGTTCAGCCACGGAGTTTACATAGATCACAATTTACCACCAGTTGGAGTCTGAATTTAAATGCCGTAAAACACAGGAAAGTGCATTTCGAAGAGCGCGAAAATAGAACAATCCCCTAGTTGTAGTTGCGAACGGTAACTCTTGCGATTACTCCCATACCGTCCGTAGCTAGCTATGGACGGTACGGGAGTAGATTGCAAGAGTTACCTTCGCAACTAGACAACCCCCCCCGTTCCCCAAATGCTAGATCCGCCCCTGCAGTCAGTATATCATATCATATATTGTGGCATTTGTTAGAAATAGTTTTATACAATAAAATCTCCCTAAACCGGATAGCAAGACCACATCCGTACTGTACTGTACTTTATTGGTAATGCCTGTTCATGATCGCAATGCATACAAACATGTATTGCAGCACTCATATACCCGCATTACAGTGGAACCTCTCTAAACCGGACACCATGGGGCCTTCCAGCGTGTCCGGTTTGGAGAGGGTCCACTGTACTATTATAATATATGTATATTCCATAATATCATTGCATCGTCACTAATACAGAAATCCCATTCGGATACATTCCGCCACAATAGCTAAGTAATACACATTCAACAACAGAAATGAAACACTGACACGAGTATGTATCCTCTCTCAAACAATGACATTAAATTTATAATCCATTTTAAATTAAGCTTTCAAACCGATTAGCGTTTAATATGCCCTCGGCGAATAATGGTACTTCAGTACACACTAAATACATACTGATACATGTACTTGGATGGTATATAATTCATTATTTCAACTTCGTCTCGCCATCACAACCCAAGTAGTGCTTGAATCACTTGTGTGTTTGTCAAGTACATTAACTATATTATTTTATTATTTAAAGGCACTGGGTCTCAGATATACGTAGCCAGTGACGAAACAATGTAGCTGCACTTTTTCTTAATCCATATACATGTACATACACCTAAATAATCCATATACATGTACATACACCTAAATAATCCATATACATGTACATACACCTAAATAATCCATATACATGTACATACACCTAAATAATCGGAACATCAACTAGCGCTCCGAATGCTATTTAGGTGATATTATACATGTAGGCTATACATTCATTTTATTTAAACTACATGTAATCGAACTACTGTCTGTTTCACGAAAGCTGCCTAAATTTTACGGCCATATAAACAATTCAAAAACAATATTTTTTTCGATAGTATTAAATTAAAGGAAAATTTAAGAATGAGCCTTCTTTTTATTTCGTGAAATTTGGTCAAATTTGGTTTTATTACGAAAAATTGATTTCTCTATGGGAATTTAACATGGGGGAAAAAGAGGCAAAGGAGTGTGGGAGGAGTCAAAAAACTTTTTTATTTGGAAATTGACTCCGAAACCTAGCTAGATAGCTTGGAAATGATCTAACTAAGAAAACAAAAGTTAAATTTTGAAAATCGGTCCAGGATTACTGAAATTCTAAAAAAAAATTCCCCATGTTAAATCCCCATAGACATCTTCACTCCCGTCCGTGAAGATGTCTATGGGGATTTAACATGGGGAAATTTTGTTTTCGCAATGAAATCAATATTTGACCAAATTTCACGAAATAAAAAGAAGGCTCATTCTTAAATTTTCCTTTAATTTAATATTATCATAAAAAATATGGTTTTTTAATTGTTTATATGGCCGTAAAATTTGGGCAGCTTTCGTGAAACAGACTATAGAGAATAATAAGGATATGCGTCCTGGCATACCGTGCCATAAAAAAAAAGAAAAACTGTTTTAAATATTTCAGGTGGGTGGCAGGTGGGAGCATGCTATGGGTAATCTAACGATCGGGGTTCATCCTTACCGGAATTCCGACTGGGTACCTGGTTTTGCCCTCACATACGTCTTTGGCATTATGTATGTGACAGTTGAATCTGGTTATACCCCTTATGTGAGTATTACGATTATTCGTAATCCTATTTTAGGTGAAGGGGCCACGTGACTTGACGTGGTATGGACCTGGCACCAGGTCATATTATTCTAATTTCAGGGCTGAATATATTTTTTCTCGATGTAATTATTCCGTTCTGATTTTAGGATCCCCCCCCCCTCAATGCATCAGGTTAAAACGGGATCGAACCCATTTGCCCGGCCGTAAATGGCCTTAGCTGTTGATAGGCCGTTACACACCAATAAACAAACAAACAAAACAAACATTTCGACATAAAATAGTATGCGTTTCAACGATCATGTGAAGGACATGGTCATGTTAATTGTCACATACATGTACGTATGTGTGTTGCTTATGTCTACATGTGCATCAACTTTCCAAATATAATAAACAAAACATAATTGAAGCTTATGGCGTAATGCAGAATCTCTTATTATTTATTGACGCAAAAATTGCCAAGTGTTTCAGCGACGTTGTAAAGGTAAATAATGTCAATACCATGTCAATGATTGCGTGTGCATTTCACATATGTCCACATATACCAAGTGTGCGAACACCAACGTAATCCATCAAGTAATATTAAGGTTAAGGTTATGACATGATGGAGAACCATTTGAAGTAACAATGGATAAATGTTCCAGCGACGTTGTGAAGGTCAGAAAGGTGACGGTCATGTGAATGCTTGCGTGAGTGTGTCAGTATTATTAAATTCATGGTGTCACAAATGTGTGCAGTTGCTCAGTATAGATTGTGTCTAATTGTGTGCAGTATACATATCTGTACTATTGATTGCACAGGTAAGTTGTACCCAGGTGCATTTTACAGGTGAGTTGCATTGTTAACAATTACTGGTAGTGGATATCACATACAGTGGTCAGTCATGCTTGACAAGTATTGGGCATTTATGTGAATAGTTCACTAGGCATGCATGTGTGGTTATTGCTTAGAGAGATCTGATTGTGGGAAGATCTATTAGTGCTTTGTGTGGAGAACGTTGGCCAATTTTATTCCTGTATATGTGAGCTAGATCTGTGGATTCCAGACACTGTAAGTTATTTTACCCCATATTTAACCAAGGTGGAGTTTGTGAATTGTAATACAATTTTAGCCATTTAAATCGCGTGGAATTTGATGAATTCTCTTCAAACCACACTGGTAGTTAGTGGTAATGACCACTTAATTGCAGGTGGCTTATGTTGATGGGGCGATTCCTGGGTGTCCATCCTCTGGGGGATTCCTTTCCATTCCACGGGCATTGCCATTCCTGAGCAGCATATGCCGGGTCGATACTGACATTTCCATAGATGGAAATAACCGAGAATGACATGAGGCGATGTCATTTGTGTGAATGAGAGATATTGTATCCTTTGGGAGTGAACTGATGTGAACATTGATGAGATAGACTAACATTACTGGAGTATTATCACCATTATTCGTAAGACGTAATTGACAGATTGTCGGTGGAGTGAACACGTGTGAATCTTAGTGACATATTGTCCTTAGTGGACATCTTTGTGTGACAACTTGTCGGTATGTAATCCTGAGTGGAATTCTTCGTGGCATCTTAGTGACATATTATCCATATTGGATATCTTCGTGGAATCTTTGTGATATTATGTCCTTATTGGACATCGGTACGACAAACTTAGTGGTATATTAATGACATCTCGGTGACATACTTAGTGGACACATGTAACATCTTTGTGGTATATTATTCTTGGAAATTTTTGTGACATCATAGTACATGTGGTATACTGTCCTCCATGACACTAGTGTGACACCTTAGTGTACACTTTTGAATGCTCGGATTCTCAGTTCATATTATTTAGTCTCGTGCACATACCATGTGGGTGAATATTTGTTGTGCATCTATGAACATTTGTGTATTCAGTGACAACCTAGGACTCATGCATTCACAGGGAAACTTAGCTATGTGGAACTTTTAGAAGATACTGTCAATTGTGTTTTGCTGGATAAATAGTGCCATATTAAAAATGTGTAAATTGACTTTGACTATTTGTCGATGCCTATGTACAGCCACACCATATCTATATTAAAAGAACCTGTCTCACAATTGTGTGATTTCGGCTACACAATTTTATGACACATGGCATGATGTAGTAACTCTTACAAACATTTCAATGTAAAATGGCTACGTGCCATTAACTATATTATTTTATTATTTAAAGGCACTGGGTCTCAGATATTCGAAGCCAGTGACGAAACAAGTAAGCAAAGACTAATGTAACTGCAATTGTTTTCTGAATAATAAGGATTTGCGTCCTGGCATACCGTGCCATAAAAAAAGAAATACCTTGTGAAGGTCAGAAAGATCAATGTCAAGTTATTGTATATGTCGTATATATCCACATATATCAGGTGTGCGAATATTAAAGTAATCAATCAAGTAGCATTGAAGTCAAATGCGATACAAGATGGGACTCCGGGTATTAAACTATGCTTAACATGATTATACGCGGCAGAGATTATACGTCCCACGAGCCTGTTGTTTGTGCGTTCCCGCTTCCACCTACACTGTCCTGCATAGCTAAGCGACAACTGGCAATTTCGATGCGATGCATTTGTACTTATCAGGTGATATCACGTGATGCGACGGGATACTAGTCCTGCGTTTTATCGCAACAATATTTCTTCATAAATCGCTGTAGCATTTAGACAGCCATGCGTACATAAACACCAGATATCAGTATCTCAACACCACATTTAGGCAGCAAACATACTTCTCTAAATGATTTAGTACATGGAGGATCTCAAACAAGTTTCCATTTAATATTATACACCTCGCCAGATGTTCGCCGATTGTTGTGTTGTTGAGAGGGACATGTTCGGGGGAGAGAGTGTAATGATGTTGGGTGGGATCATGGGGAACCGTAATACAGCTGGTGGTCATACAGTGCAACCTCAATGCACGGCGTTACAATGCGGAGGTGCTAACTCCTCATGCAATGCATTTCATTCGCCGCCACGGCCATGGCGTAACACTGCAGTAAGACAATGCCCGCTCGCACACAGCCAGAATCACAATTCAATACCTGGCTAGAAACAACGTCGACGTCATTTCATGCTCTGCGGTTTCCCCTGATCTCAACCAGATAGAGCACAAGGCGAGGGCCAACCACCATGTTAACAACATTCGAGATCTGACACGGGCTTTACAGCAAGAATGGAGGAATCTGCTTAACGCACTAATTCTGCGTTACGTCACATCCATGCGCCGTAGAATTATAGTGTGTATTCGTTCAAATGGTGTTCACACACGATATTAATTATACTGAATACAGCGAACTTTTGTCTTGAGAAACCATTAATCTCTAAACAATAATTTTTCAGATTTTTGATTTTAGTCCCTTCCAACGTCCATGATCTCACTCTAAAACGTTTCACCGCAGCACAATTTTATCAACTGATAAATAAACAAAATTCATGTTCTGTATAGGGTTTAGTACCACCAACAGTTCTAATTTCCAGTTTTGCTCAGTATATAATATAATCAGTTCACAGCAAAGAAACAATAAGTATAGCTTACAAATGTTCCTTACTGGTGCGTGTCCAGCGAAAGCACATCTAATGTATACCAAACTGTATCCTCTGTGTGTTACCAGTCAGTGATAGGTTCCTGAGTCGGCACAAGTGGGTGCAATGTTTCATGATTTACTACTAGTCAATGATAAGTTACTGAGTCAGCACCAGTGGGTGTTATATTTCATGATTTACTACCAGTCAGTAATAGGTTCCTGAGTCAGCACCTATGGGTGCAATATTTCATGAGTTACTACCAGTCAGTGATAGGTTCCTGAGTCGGAACCAGTGGGTGCAATGTTTCATGGGAAACTATCAGTCAGTGATAGGTTCCTGAGTAGGCACCAGTGGGTGTTATGTTTGACTGATTTACTACCAGTCAGTGATAGTTTCCTTAGTTGGCACCAGTGGGTGCAATGTTTCATTATTTACTACCAGTCAGTGATAGGTTCCTGAGTCGGCACCAGTGGGTGTTATGTTTGACTGATTTACTACCAGTCAGTGATAGTTTCCTTAGTTGGCACCAGTGGGTGCAATGTTTCATTATTTACTACCAGTCAATGATAGGTTCCTGAGTTGGCACCAGTGGGTGCAATGTTTCATGATTTACTACGAGTCATTGATAGGTTCCTGAGTTGGCACCAGTGGGTGCAATGTTTCATGATTTACTACCAGTCAGTGATAGGTTCCAGAGTCGGCACCAATGGGTGCAATGTTTCATTATTTACTACCAGTCAGTGATAGCTTCCCGAGTCGGCACCAATGGGTGCAATGTTTCATTACTTACTACCAGTCAGTGATGGGGGTTCCTGAGTCGGCACCAAGTGGGTGCTAATGTTTCATTGATTTACTACAACAGGTTCAGTGATAGGTTCCAGAGTCGGCACAGGTGGTGCAATGTTTCATGATTTTACTACCAGTCTGTGATTAGTGTTTCCCCGGAATCTGGCCACCCTTAATGGGTGCAACGTTTCAATTTAATTACTTACCAGTCAGTGACAGGTTCCTGGAGTCGGGCACCCAGTTGGTGGCCAATGTTTCATGATTTTACTACCAGTCAGTGATAGGTTCTAGAGTCGGCAGCAGGTGGGTGCTTGTTTCGATTATTTACTACCAGTCAACGTTGATTAGGTTTCCCGAGTCTTGGCACCAATGGGTGCAAATGTTTCATTACTTACTACCAGGTCAGTGGATAGGTTCATGAGTCGCGGACACCAGTGGGTGCAATGTATTTCATTTGAGTTTAACTTACCAGTTCAGTGATAGTTTCCTGAGTCGGCACCAGTGGTTGCAATTGTTTCATTATTTATACCAGTCAGTGATTTAGTTTCCTCAAGTCCGGCCCATTATTTACCTATCCAGGGTCAAGTGATAGGTTCCTTTCCTGTCGGCACCAGTTGGATAGTTACCTCAAGGGTCGGCAAGGTGGGTGCCAATGTCATGATTTACTATCAGCCAGTGATAGGTTCCTCAGTTGGCACCATTGGGTGCAATTTTTCATTATTTGCTACCAGTATGTGATAGGTTCCCGAGTCGGCACCAGTGGCTGCAATGTTTCATTATGTACTACCAGTCAGTGATAGGTTCCTGAGTCGGCACCAGTGGGTGTTATGGTTCATTATTTACTACCAGTCAGTTATAAGTTCCTGAGTCGGCACCAGTGGGTGCAATGTTTCATATATATATGAATATGACACATTATATTTTGGATTTTTTTTCAAATACAAGAACGCTGCCAACGACATGTAAGTGTATCACATCGATGTGGTGGTTGGATCATAAATATGCACAGTCTTGCTGTTTCAAGCCAATTGCTAATACAGTAAAGAAGTTGTATGTTAATGGAGAAATGCGCAAGCATATACTGGACGGAACTATCCGAGTTATTTCACTTTGAAATAAAACATATGGATGATGATAAACATGTAAGTTTGACACGAATCGCTAATATAATAAATATGTTATAGCAGAAGGAATCTTCTTAACCGAAATTCAAAATGTACTGAACGGGAAATTCAAACTTGATTTTTACCTTGACCTTCAGGACAGGGCTGGGAATGCATGCACATGAACGTTGAAGCTAATAGTTCATAAGAAAATAAAAAGGAATTGAGAAATGTGCAGGAATATATTGGACGGAAATTGTCAAGTTATTTGACCTCGAACTTAAGCATGAGTGGGGGTGGGGCGTGGAATGAAAATATAAATTTCATGAACGATGAAAATATGAATGATGAGAAACATGCACATGAAGTTTCCAGTCAAAATGTTATAGCAGAATGGAGACACACGCACTCATCCACTGGACGCACATAAAATCTACTGCACGGAAAAGTTATTTGACATTGACATTGGGCACGGCGGGAGCATGGGTGGGGTGGGGAAAGAACAAATCGATGATAATAACATGCACATCAACTTTCAAGACCATCGGTCGTACGGTAAATACGTTATAACATAATGGAAGACGTGACAGACAGGCGGACGGACGGACGGACGGACGACTTTTGCATCCCTATATCCCATTTTCGCTAAGCGATGGGATAAAAATCATATGGTGAATAGTTCACATAGGTCGTCTCACACATCATAAGGTCTATTTTATCATATTTATAGCCCCAGTGCTTATCGACGTATCAGCACAGTATCAGGCCAGGACCTGCCCTGTTCACATAACTGAGTTCGGAAAATATGCCTGATTCAGCTAACCAAAGTTGTAAATCTATACTGCGCTGCATGAGTGTGCTGGAAACACTTCCTTGTTCTTGTTGTGGCGCGTCACGTGTATGTCAGCAACTGACTAAAATGGCCTATTGCATTAGCGATCGGTGTAGACCGCACAACATTGTCAGTGTCTAAACAGTTCGCTATTCGGCTAACGAATGAGTGACAGCAAGGCATCATTTACCATGCTCCCTCACTATTTATACAATCTATAGTTATCATGTGATTCGCTCGTGGACCGCACAGCCACTTTGCGGTATGAACGAGAAAAGCCTCTTTAAATCATACCCAATTTTACTCCGATATTAAAATTGGGTATGATTTAATGAGCGTTTTGTCGTTGATACCACAAAGTGCCTATTGTTGACCGGGGACAAACTTCAACTCAATATATCGCATTGCTATATAGTGGTACATGGTATATATATAGCACAAACGTTGTTTCTAAATGAGATGCGTTGTTGTTCGGCTAAAGTGTAAGATTTCAAGTTGGACACATGCGGGAAGTACATTCAAGTGACCAGATCAATGTAAGTACACGCGCATGTACAATGTGTAGACAATGTATAATGCAGCATTTTGATATTGACTTCATAGAACATTATCCTTTGTTTCAAAGATATTAGTTTCGTACATGTGATTGAGTATCTGTATAACGTATATGATATTATCTAGCCCGAGCTGAACTTTTTCTGCTTTCCAATATGATGGTGCAACTGTAACTTGGCTGACCTTGAGCAAAGCTAGTTTAGAAAATCTCAGCTCTACGGATGTGTTACTATTTCATCTGTCTTTTATATTTTCTGTATCCTACTAGCTGAGTCCCGGCCATTAAACTATTTTTCCTAGTCTGTTTCATCACTTTCTGGACATATCTCAGACCCAGTGCCTATACTATTCAGTACAGGTTTGTCAAATGGCACACCATGACAACGGGCTAGGATATCAACATAAGCACCTTATATGCGGTGTTGTTCGCTAAAGTGTAATAAATATGTACAATGTAATATTGACGAAAACACCCGGCCCTTTTAATGTTTAGGTAACGCATATATTACATGTAAACACCTCGAAAATGTAACGCGGTATACACCGAGTTAAACGTAGCTAAATGATTCTGTATACATACCCTTGTTTACATAACGAACGAATGCAAGTTATTTCCCTTTGCAAATCTATTTATAGCTAGTCGGTCCTATGTGATAGTTTAGCGTTTCTTTCTCACTGAACATTGAGTACAACCATTGATATTGTGAACAGAAACATCTGTGCAGTCTGATCTGCGTCTACTATGTGGTTACAATAACATTAATATCATTGTCCGCGTCCGCCGCACACATTTTTCGTCCGGAGCATAACTAGAATACTCTCTAGAATATTTTCATGAAATTTCACACATGCACGACCACGAGCACCACCCTTTGCAATATTTTTACGAAACCGCAGACGTGCATAGACCACGACCTAAAAGCATCACGGGCGCAAGAATGACAAATCTTGTCTAACAAATTTTCGAGTTATCTCCTTTTGTTTTTTTTTGCGCACTAATTAATTGTCCGGAGCTTAACTCGAACATTCTTTGGAATCTTTTATGAAATCTCACACGGGCGTATACCACGACCCAAAGGTATGTCGCTTATGTGTGTTTACTATGTGTGTTTATCGCACGTAAGAATGACACCTCTGGCATGACTAATTTTCGAGCTATATTGTTTCTTTTTTCGTGCACTAATTTCTTGTCCAGAGCATCACTCGATTATCCTTTGGAATATTTTCATGAAACTTCACACATGCATAGACCAGGACGCAAAGGTGTGTCATGCAACTCGTGCCGCGCTAAGTTTCGAGCTATGTCCCTTTGTGTTTTGTGCACGGATTTCTTGTCCTTAAAAAAACTCCCCTTTGGAATATTTTCATAAAACTGCACACATGCATAAACCACGATCCAAAGGATGTGCCTCGTGCAAGAATATAACAACTCTTGCTTCACGAACTTTTGAATGATCTCCCTTTGATTTTTCGCGCACTGATTTCTTGTCCGGATCATATAACTTACCCTTTGGAATAGTTTTATGAAACTTCACACCAGCATAGACCAGGACCAAAATGTGTGTTGCGCGCAAGAATGATATCGCTTGCCTAACTCATTTTCGAGTTATCTCTCTTTGTTATTTCGAGCACTTATTTCTTGTCCGTAGCATAACTCGAATACCCTCTGGAATATTTTCATGAAACTTCACACATGTATAGACCACGACTCACTAGTGTGTCCCGCGCAAGACTGACAAATCTTGCCTCCATAATGTTAATAGTTTAGTTATCTTCCTTGGGAGGGGGATATACATGGCCTTGTGGACAGGCGTCAATTTATAGTTCACTTTGTAATGGCCGCCTTCAGGAATTATGTTGAAAGTATATTAAGTGAGTGTTTGTTTGTTACAGTGTCAAACGTATTTAAAGGGTCAACCAGTTTGGACTTATGAGGCACTCGAAACTCTGAATATCAGAACTTCCCACATTCTGTGTTTGGAAAATGCGACTGGTATGTGATCCAGTCCAATGGCGAAAGCAACAGTGTGGCATTAGCATGACATTTTAACTTTTCCACTATTCCGTAATCGATATTATATTATATTATTACATATACATATATGTGCTCGCCGAGCATACCTGTACATACGTTCACAAATCCAACATTCTGATTCTTGCGACTAGATGTTAACACGGCGACAGTCATCGGTAGCTAACATGATAGTAGATTTACATAAAGAGAAAACGACAACAACTATTGTTAAGAGTATCTACTAAAGATAAAAATGCATATTAGTATTATTGTATCCCCCGGACTCCGTCGGGGGATACTATGGATTTGACAGCGGGCCACGTCCGCGTCAGCGTCCACGTCCGCGTCCGCGTCCGCGTCCGCCGCAGACACTTCTTGTCCGGAGCATAACTCGAACACCCTTTGGAATATTTTCATGAAACTTCACACATGCATAGACCACGACCCGAAGGTGTGTCGCGCATAAGAATGACAACTATTGCATAGCTAATTTTTTTAGTTATCTCCCTTTTTTGTTTCTCGCACTGATTTCGTGTCCGGAGCATAACTCGACCACCCTTTGGAATATTTTCATGAAACTTCACACATGCATAGACCACGACCCGAAGGTGTGTCGTGCACAAAAATGACAACTCTTGCATAGCTAATTTTTGAGTTATCTCCCTTTTTTGTTTCGCGCACTGATTGACCATAACTCGACCACCCTTTGGAATATTTTTATGAAACTTCACACATTCAATTAGACCACGAACCGAAGGTGTGTCGTGCACAAGAATGACAACTCTTGCATAGCTAATTTTTTAGTTATCTCCCTTTTTTGTTTTCGCTCACTGATTTCCTGTCCGGAGCATAACTCGACCACCCTTTGGAATATTTTCATGAAACTTCACACATGCATAGACCACGACCCGGAGGTGTGTCGCGCATAAGAACTCTTGCGTAGATAATGTTTGAGTTATCTCCCTTTTTTGTTTTGCGCACTCTACAAACTGGACAATAATGTATGAAGACCCGTTTTCTCGTGTGCTCTGTACACTTTTCTCGTGTGCTCCGTACACCTTACCTGTAGAGAGAACAATAGAGACTGGGAGAACCATTCACCTGTGCATGTGCTAGCATGTGCAAATGTCCAGTCTTGACCACTCTGACCACAGGTAATTTATACAGGTAAATTACGACATTGTATATTACATTTCCGTAAACTGTGTTGAAAATATTGTGGCATTATGTGGACCTATGCAGATATATGTAGATAAATATAGCAAGCATTATTATTTTTAATTTTTAAACTTTTTTTTCCATTTTTTTTTTTTCATTTTTTTTTTTCAAATTCTTTTTAAATTTTTGTCTAGTAGCATAAGGTCGTAAGTGCTATATACAGACTATTATCATATAAGAAAACAATTATTGACTAGTGAGCCATAGAATATAATCTGATATTCCATGGCTCACTAGTCAATAATTGTATAATATGTTCGGGCCAGTGAAAATTGCTTTCGGGTCCAGGCTCGAGGTCAAGGCGGGACAAGGCGAGGCATTTGATTCCGCGGAATTCTTGTTTACTTATCTCCCTTTGTTGGTTCATGCTCTGATTTCGTATCCAGAGCATAACTCGAACACCCTTTGGAATATTGTTACGCCCCACCACGATAGTGGAGGGGACTTTTAGTGTTACCCTTTCCGTCCGTCCGTCCGTACACACGAATGGGTACTTGTTGTAAGCGTACGGGGATCTTATTGGGTAGGGTTAGGATAGTGTTGGGTACTCTTGTTGGGTATTATTTTTATACAGTAAAAACCCAATAAGTATTAATTCGTAGGAACGTGCGTCCCGTCCTCCCGTCCGTCCGTCCGTCCGTCACAAAACTTTAACACTCGGGTAAATGTCTCATAATTTCTTCATCCTTCGACCGATCTGCTTCATATTTCATATACACATTGCTCTGATGGTTCACTACCGCCCTTTGACAAATCCACGTTCGTCCTGCCCCCGCCAAGCCCAGGGTCAAGGTCACATACTTAATGCTTCAAAAACTTCAACGCTCGGGTAAATATCTTATAATTTCTGTTTTCTTTCATGGATCATCTTCATATTTCATATACACATTGCTCTAATGGTCCTCTACCGCCCTGTGCCAAATCCACGTTCGTCCTGCCCCCGCCAAGCCCAGGGTCAAGGTCACATACTTGGTGCTTCGAAAACTTTAACGCTCAGGTAAATATCTTATAATGTTTCTTTCCATTCACGGATCAACTTCATATTTCATATACGCGTTGCTCTAATGGTCCTCTACCGCCCTGTGCCAAATCCACGTTCGTCCTGCCCCCGCCAAGCCCAGGGTTAAGATCACATACTTAGTGCTTCAAAAACTTTAACGCTCAGGTAAATATCTTATAATTTCTGTTTTCTTACACGGATCAGCTTCATATTTCATATATGCATTGCTCTAATGGTCCTCTACCGCCCTGTGCCAAATCCACGTTCGCCCTGTCCCCGCCAAGCCCAGGGTCAAGGTCACATACTTGATGCTTCAAAAACTTTAACGCTCAGGTAAAAGAAAATTTTGACTTGCAATTTGGCCTCATTTATTATTAAAGCGATATGTGGGACATCCGTGTTCTATGAACACATTTTCTAGTTTATTAAACTTCACACATGCATAGAAGACGACCCAAAGGCGTGTCGCTCGTAAGAATGACAACTCTTGCGTCGTTAATTTCTTAGTTATCTCCCTTTGTTGTTTCGTGCACTGATTTCGTGTCCGGAGCATAACTCGAACACCCTTTGGAATATTTTCATGAAACTTCACACATGCATAGACCACGACCCTAAAGGTGTGTCACGCAACAATGACAACTCTTGCATCACTAATTTTTTAGTTATCTCCCTTAGTTTTTTCCGTCACTGATTTTGTCTCCGGAGCTTAACTCGAACACCCTTTTTTCAAACTACTTGTGTATCTGGGGAGGGGGATACACATGCGCTTGTCGACAAGCATCCATTTCTAGTTTTCAAATAGAAACGTATCTATTTCATAAAATACGACAATATTGCAATTGACAATGTCCTTGTCGATTGTTGACACTTAGCTACACAAACTTTACACCCATCACACAGATAAAGCATTGCAATCGGCAAGCGCTGCAGTAATTGTCTAGTGGTGTACCTCTAAGCCACTTAAGCTAATCAGATTAACATTACAATACATACTTTCCAATGTAACATGGACGATAATATTTGCACAAATTATCTAATCTTTATATCATCTTTACACCACCAGCTACACCAGGCTGTTGTCATTAATAGTATCTTCAAACTAAACTCCCCTACTATTGAAACATTTTCTATCCAATTCAACAACATTTTCCGGAAATATTTCAATAGACCACCCTGTTTCAAAGTATAATACATTGTACTACGTTAGTCCGTGCTAGACATTGTCGACGACACGTTCTACCTACTAATAACCGTGACAACCATTGAAGTGTATTCCATAAACTGAGGGGATGTTCATCTGATGTTCGAAGTGCCAGTCATTTAGTATCAGGACATTTACTTATGTTGGCACCAACTAGTGCTGAGGGTGGATGCTGTCAAGTGCAGCTTTGTTTTAACCGCTACTAGTAGTACTTTGCAGATCAATGTTATTATGAACATGATGAAGTGCGTGTAATGACAAGTGTTAAAATGTGTTGTCTGATAGAACTCGCGACATCGTTTACCATATAACTTACACGATCAGAGTGTTGCCTTGTTGGTCGTTTGATTCCGCGGCTGTCTGTTGCATTATGTTACCGTCTGTGTGTGTGCCATGACAACAAGTTAAGGAGACCGTCTGGGCGTGGCGACGCCATGCTAACCAGGCTTAACTGTCTCTTCGATGTATATGTAGTTCTCTGGCCGTTCGCGGTGGCACGTTTTCGTACCTCCTTGTCCAGTACATGAGGGGCTTTTTGTATTTTATTTTATTGTCACCGCTATTTCTCATGTATTTAATTGTTCAGTAATGTATGGATGGTTTTCTTGGAGAGTGCAATACAGCGTTTATGTAATGTTAAATTAATAATGATGACACCTACACAGTAGATATCTTTGTTTGTATACCTTAGTTGTGGTTTATATAAATGATTGCCGTACTACTGTTGATTTCCGATAAATTGGTAAGGGTACGTGACATCGCGGGATCAGCGGGTATAGTTTAGCTATGCAGGGATGCAACCGTTTGCCAGTCATTTTAGCTGGTCGAATCGACGCCTTGTCTAGAGCAATTTAGAGCTTGGAAATGTATGCTGCTGATATATTGGGAGATAATTTAAATTACCAACTGGTTGACTGGCGAAACTGGCGATTGAAAATCACAATATATGCCATATTTGTAAACGTAAAATGTCTCGATATTTGATTAATTGTGATTACACAGTCTTGCGTATGCACAAGCAATATTTTCCACACTGCTTAGATGGTAGAGGGTTCGGAAAATCATTCGACTTGATTTCCTTTTGTGCGAGTTCGAACAACGGACAAATTATTATTTTTTATTTTCTATTCACTGTTTTCTCACATTGTATATGTCTTGAGTAGAAATTGACAACATGATGCTTGTGATGTATGGACTGGGTTTACATAAACCTTGAGCCACCAATACCCCACCCCCTCCCCCCCCCCCTTTGGGATTTTTGGTCAGTATGATTTTCGGATTCAGTAACCTATTGTCTATCAAACCTGATTGTCTGCGCCTACAAAGCCGATGGATGAACAAATGGCGGCCATTTTCCAAAATGGCCGCCATACAAAACTGGGTGGTTTTAGAACAGGCCGATATGTGTCATTTAAATCACGTTCTTCCAAGTTAAGCGGCGATATCATTTTTTCACCAATTGAGTATAAAATGACTTACAATAAGTTTTATATTGGATACCATCCTCAAATAGCCACAATTATCAAAATGGCCGGCAAAATACTTAATTGTTTATGCTTGCAACATTTTTTTTCACCACACGATGAGCTACCTACAATTTAATCATGTCAGTAGCAACATTTTCACATGGCAGATCCTTTTTCACATCGATTTGCATTATTTCTGGTGTGCTATCAACGGTAATTATTTTGAAAATGGCCGCCAAACAGGTATTATATAATGGCCCTTTCGGGTATTTTTGGAGATTATTGGAGTTCATGACAAATGACAAATGCATGAAAGCATTGTCATCATACTCGGAGTTTCGAGACAGGGTTAGTGAAGGGAAACTTGGGAAAACGGCACAGTATTGGCTGGGATACATGGATTCGGTGCATACGGTGTTGCAGTTTCTCCGAGCCACCAAAGAAAACAACTTAGACCTTCACATAGCATATCCAGAAGTGAAACAGACGTCAAGAAAATTATCAATGCAATAGGAAATTTTATAGATCTGTTTGAAGTATCAGATGAATCGCTCTGTTGCATATCTTCAGGGGCGCCAGCTCCTAAAGATGTCGTTGACGATCTGCTGTCTGCAGAAATGACAGGAAAACAAAGGTTTGCGCGGTTTGTCCAGGAGCGGTTTGTTGAAAAGTCAGTCAGCTTTCATGCACCAATAAAACAGTTGCGCCTGAAAACATTTGCATCACTCGCTAAAGCTGTGAAGCTCACTGGTACGCAGAGAAAGACAAAGGAGTTAGTAGCTGAACGAAATATATTTGGGCAGCTAATTTCACTTGCTCTCAAACACAACATTGACATGGAAAAGGTGCTTAGCTACCCATTGGGACCTGTGCCATGGTCGCTCGCCACTGCGGATGGCTCGCCAGCAAAAACTGATAAAACTAAACTCATGCACCAGCTTGAAGGACAATCACATAGTGTTGATGTACCTCCGACAGGTCAAGTGAGCTATATTATTGACGGCAATGCACTGTTACACATGCAGACCGCTTTGCCAAACACATTCGCTGATCTGCAGATAACATATATCATCAGCTCCCGAAAGTTGAGCGTGTAGATTTTGTGACAGATACATACCAAGACTTGTCAATAAAAGCATCTGAGCGACTACGCAGGGGTACATCAAAGACTTACATTGTAAAAGGACCTCTCACAAAAGTTCCACGAGATTGGAAACTGTTCTTGTCAAACAATTCAAACAAAACACAACTAATTAGACTTCTCATGTCTGAATGGATGCAAGATAAGTACGCTCCAAAGCTGATCGGCAAGACTATTCAGTTTGTAAGCGGGGAGCAATGTATGCAGCTAACTAGCACTGATGGTAAGACTACACAAACTGTTGAGATAGAGGAGTTGCACTCATCGCAAGAGGAGGCGGATACACGGCTAATCCTGCATTGTGCGTACCATGCACTGCATACACCAGAGAACAGCACCATTATTGTGAGATCCCCAGACACGGATGTGTCTGTTTTGATGTTGAAATTCGGATAGAAGCTGAAACAACAACTGCTGTTAGATACCGGAGTTGGGAACAAGAGGCGGCTGGTTGACATACATGGTGTCATTGGAGACATAGGAACTGAAATGTGTTTGGCATTGCCTGCACTCCATGCTTTTACAGGCTGTGATAGCACAAGTGCTTTCGTTCGGCGTGGTAAAGTTACTCCTTTGAAAACACTCCAGCGGCATCCAGAGTTTATTGAAGCCTTCCAGAAGTTGGGAATGTCTCAGTCAGTTGATGAAAAGCTATTTCAAACGCTTGAACACTTTGTATGCTTGCTGTACAACAAATCAGACATTACAGATATCAACAAGCTACGAATGGAGCTATTTCTACAAAAGTGTAGCCCCAGGTCTGGCGATCTTCTTTCGACGTACAATGGGGCTGACCTGAGCCTTTTACCACCATGCAGATCGTCACTGAAAATGCATGTAGCAAGAGCCAACTATCAAACGCTCATTTGGAACAATGCTGACCGGCGTGATGCAGACATACCGCCACCAGATGAACATGGATGGGAAGTTAACAATGGCTTGTTAGAATGCAAGTGGACAGAAGGAGATCACCTGCCAAGTGAAATGGTTGATCTGTTAATAGAGGAACGGGATGACGTACCTGATACTGATGAAACAGAAGATCATGAAGCAGAGAGCCTACTTGATGCCATGTTTGACACTGATGACGCGTATGACTAGTCTGGATTTATCTTAACCTACTCTCACAATTAGAACTTCACATAACTTGCCTGATGTTGTGACGATCGCAATTTGAATATTGTAAACCATGATGTATTTTGCCTCTTGAATTGTATTATATGTGGCTGGAACGTTTGTATATTGTGTTTCATCTTGCCTGATGCTGTGATGATTGCCTCGCCATAGATGCGATGTTTTGACATTAACAACATGTATACTCTTTTTTTTGCAAGTTGAATGCTGTAAACCATATTATATGTTGCCTCTTGAATTGTAGTATATGTGGATCAAGCTGTTGCCTATTGTGTTTCATCTTGCCTGATGCTGTGAGGATTACCTCGCCACATGTGCGATGTTTTGACTTTAACAATATGTAGAATATTTTGTATTGCAAGTTGAATACTGTAAACCATGATGTATGTTGCCTCTTGAATTGTATTATATGTGGATTAAGTTTTTGCCTATTGTGTTTTATCTTGCCTGATGCTGTGAGGATTGCCTCGTCACAGGTGCGATGTTTTGACTTGAACAACATGTAGAATATTTTGTATTGCAAGTTGAATACTGTAAACCATGATGTATGTTGCCTCTTGAATTGTATTATATGTGGATTCTTTTTTTGCCTATTGTGTTTCATCTTGCCTGATGCTGTGAGGATTGTCTCGCCACCATAGCAATATTATTGATGTTGTAGATCAACTACTGTTGCCGATAATGATCTAGTGCCCCGAAATGTTTGAATATTCGGATATATTTCAAAATCGGTACCGTCAATTTTTATTTGAGAAATGTCCGTACAGACGGACGAAAACACGGACTCATAGTATATTTAGTAAGTATGGACAATAATGTTACATATTTGAGTTGTTTTCAATCCATAGTAAGCGGTTATAATGTTGTTAAATTGCATAATATTACATACTAAATAGTCGACGTATATACATTGGATATGTTCAATTGGCCCTACTAGACTACATTGACATTGATAAAATGAAAAAACGCCAACTTTTCATAAAGTTATTAACATGTATATTTTACCATTGAAATTGGGTGGGTGGGGTAATAAAACCTGTAAAATATGACTTCTAGATAGTCAAATTTATTTCAATTGTATATTATTCTATTCCATGGTGTTCAAAATCTCTGAAAACGTACGAAAATACCATCTTATTCGAATAAAAGGATATAAGTTAGGCAATTTTTATTAAAAAATGCGATTTTTCAAGATACTAAAAATACCGAGGGTGACATACTTGAAAATGGCGCCATATGTTCATCCATCGGGTTACAGAGCGCAGACAACGGATTAACACTCATAATTGAATGTAGTTTCAGGAAATATATGTCTGCAAAAATCCCACAGGGGGGAGGGTTTCGGTTATTGGCTCACGGGCTAACAGGTTCACATACCAGGACTTATGGTGTTCACAATTCGTTTACTAAATCGTAGACATCTATCAAAAAATGTAAAACAAAACCTGGATTTAGACACATGCTAAAATTGTGGCCTGTAGGAATTTCATAGAAACTACATTACGGCGGACAGTCCTGTGGGCGTCAAATATGCACATCCTTGGGATTTGGCCTCCTAATTCCCGGCCCCTGAAAACGTTTGGCCGACTAAACCCACCCTACACGTCGTATGTCCGCCGGCCCCAGAGAGCGGAAGATATTTGTTGCCGTATACATTTGGTCCACAGACATATGGATGTAACTAACACGATTCAAATGACACTATGCACTATACGTAATGTTATGTATATATCAGATTTGCACAAATATAATAACACAAATGTTTCTATAAGCTACATTCTCTGATTAGACACTTTCAGGTTGGCACTTGGGATTAACCATAATCCACTCCGATCACATGATCGATAGATGGACCAACTGATCAAAGTGCGATAACTCGTAAAATATTCCAGTGCTCGAACAAATTGAGTTATCTGTAATAACGTTATTTTATTTAACCAGGTGCACTGACTATAGTGAACTAATTCACGAGTGATTGGGTCCTTACGCTAAATAAACGAGTGTGCGTAGCGTACCGAGTTTATTTAGCGGTAGGACCCCATCACGAGGGCATTATTTCAAGATAATCAGCTCACCTGTTTAATAAACATGATTTTCAAACATGATTATTAAAGGTACATGCTCACTCAGTAGGCACAAAGTGTTCTTATAGGAATCAAATAAGTGTATAATTGTGTCACTATTCCATCAGTTCTAAATAATTACAAGATATAATCATTTAGTAATATGTATTTAACTGATAGTGACGCGCAGTGGTATCAGACTATTTTCATAGTCATTAATTTGTTTTAATTATTTATACTAATTAAACGCGTCACCTGAACAAATAATACTTTCGACAGATTATAATGTATAATCATTGCACATCAAAAAATAAATACAGAGAACAAATAGTAATGTCCGTTAACATATTCAGGAAATACCTGATATCAGTGTGGAAGTGTACGTCTGATATAAAATGTATAATAATGCCAATCCATACGTGGGGTTATGGTGAATGAATGTTTATTTTGCCAGAAAATGTCTCAGATGATGTCTCTGATATAAATAACATTGTGTGCCTACTCGGTGTACCTTTAATAAAAAACAAAGCGAATCGAGAGTAAAATATGGTACAAATATATGCGAATTAATTTCTGGATGCGGGCCGTAGCCACTGTCTCGCGATTCAGAGAGTGTGTCCGAGAACATGATTTGATTGGTCAAGGAAACACGTCATTGCGACGTTACTGACGTCATTTTTCCATATATTCCATAAAAAGTAATACAAGCACGAGAGTGGTGTAAACTATTGCAGGCGAGTGGTATTAGATTTCTGTAAACTACATTGTACTGGCTGAAATGTAAGAACTAATGTCAATAAAATAAACGTATTAACGACGGCAGATATCTGGGAGTATAAAGTGAGGGACAAAATGCAATGAAAGAATAGATAAGACAGTCGTGGTGTCGAACATCTACGCTATATGCATCAGATACAAACTATGTGTCTTGCTGGTCGATATAGGTATAACATGGAGTGCTTGATGTATATTGGTGTGGTGCAGATACGATTCCAATGCATGTGCTCACTATTTTATTTTTATGCCCCGCCACGATAATGGAGGGGGCATTTAGTGTTACCCTTGTCTGTCCGTCCGTCCCGTAAGTAAGTTGTACAACTTTTAAACCGTAATAGCTATAAACCTGAACATTTGTATGTAGTTTCCTTATGATGAGTAGATGGGCAAAGTTTAATAGCTATTACGGTCATGGATTATATCCCCCTTTTCGACTTAGAATTTTCCCATGTTGCCTTGTAACTCGCAAAACTTTTAAACCGTACTAGCTACATACCTGAAACTTGGTATGTAGCTTTCTTATGATGAGTAGATGCGCAAAGTTTATTTTGAGTTTTGATTCGACTCCGGGGTCATGGATTATCTCCCCCTTTTCGACTTAGAAGTTTCCAATTTTGGCTTGTAATTCGTAAAACTTTTAAACTGTAATAGCTACAGACCTGAAAGTTGGGATGTAGCTTCCTTATGATGAGTAGATGCACGAACGTTATTTAGATTTTTTATTTGACCCCCGAGTCATGAATATTTCTGAACGTTGTTTGAAATTTATTTCGGGCCAACAATGCTACATTGTCACGCTAATGTGAGGTTTACATTTTTAACACATCTACTTTACCTATTATGGTTCAATATGGAATATCCTGTGACCTTTGCCCTCGCCACATTATCGGAAATCAACAGTAGCAACACATTCTGAAGTGATGTGAAATATATTATGGAAATGGTATTTTTCATTGATGCCTGTAAATGATGGACACAACAAGCGACACAGACGTACACTTGTGTTCAATACTTTATATATATCGGAACATTATACTCGGCTGATGTAACTACGAACATGTCTAGTGATTAAATAATATATAGTTACTGTCTGTTTCACGAAAGCTGCCCAAATTTTACGGCTATATAAACAATTATAAAACAAGATTTCTTTTGATAATATTAAATTAAAGGAAACATTAAGAATGAGCCTTCTTTTTATTTCGTGAAATTTGGTCAAATATTGATTTTATTGCGGAAAACAATTTCCCCATGTTAAATCCCCATAGACATCTTCACGGAGTGAAGATGTCTATGGGGATTTAACATTGGGATTTTTTTTTTAATTTTAGAAATACTGGACCGATTTTTAAAATTTAACTTTTGTTTTCTTAGTTAGATCATATCCAAGCTATCTTGGTTTCAGGTTTCGGAGTCAATTTCCAAAAAAATTAGTTTTTGACTCCTCCCACACTTCCTTACCACTTTTTTCCCCCATGTTAAATTCCCATACACAAATCAATTTTTCGTAATAAAATTAATATTTGACCGAATTTCAAGAAATAAAAAGAAGGCTCATTCTTAAATTTTCCTTTAATTTAATATTATCGAAAATAATATTGTTTTTGAATTGTCTATATGGCCGTAAAATTTGGGCAGCTTTCGTGAAACAGACAGTAGTGCATTATGAGTTCCACATGCAGTTTATTATGACCATATAACAGTACGATGCTATATGAAACTGGGTATTGGCATGCGATATATGTATATCGTCGACATCGTGTATGTGTCATGTGCTCAGTGGCAATAGAACATGGTTTGATGGAGTAGAGTAAACTTATACTCGACTATATATACTTTGCTATCATTTAAGTGCCTATGAAGCCATGTATGTCATGATATTATGTTGTATTTCCGTGTTAGTGGGACATAAGTAAAGTTTACTGTTTGTTTCAATGAAGGCAATATACCGGATTTCATTTCGCTCAACTTACAAGTTGAAGTATGTAATTGAATAACGCTAAATATTTCAAAATACCTGCGCAATAGGACTGCTTTGTAAATTCAAATATACTACTACCCCCAAAAAACACATTGGTAGTGTCTGTTTGATACAATGTCCATAATTACTGTTTCATACACAGGCCAGAATTACTGATATGTACATTATAGTAATTTCCAAATGATAAACCGTGTCTAAAAATAAATAAAAAATATTACGGTAATAATTTCTTCAATATGAAATATTGCATAATAATGATTTGTTGCAGTATAATAGCGGCCATCTTAGGTTTAGGTAAACTCGGTATTTATTCAAGTAAGCTTTACGTTTCTATTACTGTGTCAATATAATACTCTTTATTTTTTTAAAATACTAATGCAAACAGCCATTTTATGTCAGAACATGTTGCCTTTAGGGGGGTCCACTTGCATACACACTTCAAACGAAGACTTACAAATTGCTTTTATGCGGAAATGAATATGCTGTAATATATACCTTTCCAGAAAATATATTTGTCCCCTATCCAACCCATCCACCCCACAAGTGGTAATGGTGACCCCTTCTGGCTCATTCACTATTACAATAAATGTTAAATTTATTTAGAAACTTTAGATAACATAATAATAACTTGTAAATTACTTACATTACTAAATCAGAATGTGTAGATGCACTTTGAAATTGTTAATTAAATCCCAGCAACACTACACTTTTACCAAGACCTGTGACCAATGTCGATACTGCTGCTACTTGTGCATGTGTCTCAAGGCGAAGTGTATTTTACAGATCACGGGACATATAAATGGCCAAAGTCGAAGGCTTTTGGAAGTTGGAGACGAACGATGCAAACTGGGATGAGTACATGAAGGTCACAGGTCAGTTTTTTAAACCTGGACACCCACATCCCAGATTGTAATATATGGAGACATATTATTTGTGTCCGTACATTTCTTATACTTTCTGTTGCCTTGCACAAACATGCTTGATATTTCACACATGCATTGCTATAATGGTCATCTACCGCGATCCACGATCGTGCCACTCCCGCAAAGCCCAGTGTCAAGGTCACATACTTGGTGCGTTCCAAACCTTAACGCTCGGGTAAATGCTTTCCAATGTCTGTTCCCTTGTTCGGATCTGCTTGATATTTCACACATGCATTGCTCTAACGGTCCTCTACCGCCCTGTGACAAATCGTCCGCCCCTGCTAAACCCAGGGTCAATGTCATATAACTGGTGCGTTCGAACCTTAGCGCTCTGGTAAATGTCTTATAAAATGTGTGTTCTTGCCCGGATCTGCTTGATATTTAAACACGCGTTGCTCTAACGGTCCTCTACTGCCCTGTGACAAATCCACGATCATCCTAAGCCCAGTGTCAAGGTCGCATACTTGGTGCGTTAACTCTGGTAAATGTCTTATAATTTATGTTTCCTTGCATGGATCTGTTTGATATTTCGCACACGCATTGCTCTGATTTCATGCAGTGATAAATCTACGCTTCTCTGACCCTCTGTTTGTTTTCAAATGTGCCCCGTTTTATATGGCTGCCAGTGGCTGCATTCGTGTATCGACAGGCCACATTTCTAGTTTGTTATTTGATGAAAATATTGGTTAATGTGCTTACATTCGAGGCATTTTCTCAACAACCTGTATGTTCATGAAACTTGAGACATTACTCATGTCTTGCATCGCTCACCACAACCCACCCAAACACCATCCGATCATTCATGTCTTTGACCTATGTTTCCTTGAATAACTTGTGCTCTTAACCTTTACATTTGATTAATTGTCGCAACAACCCTTGATCCATGTTTTCATTCACTGTCCGTGTGCTGTATATTACTGATCATTTCGGTGATCAGACTTCAGATGAGCGTTTCGGGACCTGTCTCCGTACTAAAATGTGAAGTATTTAGCAGAATGCGTGGATGCGCAGACTAGTCTAGTGCTAAGCTGTTCACATATGAGGCACGCCATGTGATTTTGAACCTTCGGACATCTGCGTAATTTCATGAAATATGTTTACAAAACTTACACTATTTTCCGTAAATGGCGTCAAAAGTTAATTCAGAGTACATGCGGAATATAATTCCATAAGTCCGCATGTACTCTGAAAATTTTGTCAACTTGTGACTGTATTTCTGAAAAATATTGTAAATTTTGTAAACGTATCTAATGAAATTACGCAGATGTCCGAAGGAACAAAGTCGCGCGTGTCTAAATATTATATGAATGTGCATTTGCTGCTAGGGCGCAAGCGGGAAGCTCAATGACGACGGTGTGTCCGTGCGTCCGTCAATGTGTCTGTTCATGCGTCTGTTCGTGCACTGATTGTTACCTCGGTTATATTTCACTTGTAGGAGTGGGCTTTGCACTGCGACAAGTTGGCAAGCGGGTTTCCTCGTGGGAAGAAATCAAAACAGATGGAGATAACTGGACATTGGACATTACGTCAACATTTAAGAATGTTAGCCTGAAGTTTAAACTCGGTGAAGAATTTGATGAGACCTTAATGGACGGACGGCGAGTGAAGGTGAGTATCTGCGCTTTTGATCTACTGTCTATTTCACGAAACCTGCCCAACTTTTACGGCCATATAAAAAATGCAAAAACAATATGTTTCCAGATCAGGTCATTCTAATTTCAGGGCTGAATATATATTTATCTCGATGTAAATATTCCGTTCTGATTTTGTGATTTTCCTCCCAATGCAGCAGGTTAAATGCGAGATCGAACCCGTTGGCCCGGCCATAAATGACCTCAGCAGTTGATAGGCCGTTAAACACAAATAAGCAAACAAACAAACAAACAAACAAACAAACAAACAAACAAACAAACAAGCAAGATAAATGGGATTTAACATGGGGACATTTTTTTCGTAATAAAATCAATTGGACCGAATTTCACGAATTAAAAAGAAGGCTCATAACATTTAATATTATCGAAACAAATATTGTTTTTGCATTGTTCATAAACCGTAAAATATTGTCGGGTTTCGTAGTCATCAGCATGCATTGCAACAATTTGGTAACTGAAAAACAGAAAAACAGAAAACTGCCAACGAATATTAGTATAATTAAATAAACACTACATCTGGAATATCTCCTTAAAACAACAACAACGAATAACAATGTTTATATTTTCGATATTCTAATATCGTATAACTAAATGCTTTTATCCCGTCAACACAGTGCGTATGTGCCGTGAAACACGGTGCCGTGAAACATTTTTGATATCCAGTCAATACTATTTTTTGCATTTTACAGCAATTTGTAGGTGTTGACGGGATAAATAAAATAGTAGGTTAGTGCCGTGAATGGGAAAAATATCTGGCGCGGCACAGAAACGGGATGTGCTCGGCAGAGCCTCGCCCATCCCGTTTCCTGAGCCTTGCCAGATATTTTTCCCCATTCACGGCACTAACCTACTATTTTCTATCACCACGGCAGACATTGCTTTAGTGTAATACTATACCAGAACGTACATCCGTGTCAAGTGTTTGTTAAAAGCAAAATTTCACTTGTTTTGGCACGTTTATGGGGGACTTTTCCAAATCCAATAAATACAATATAAGTGTATATGGATAGTTGAAATGAAACTTATACTGAAATTTGATTTCTACAGTCATCTTGTACACACACTTCATATATATAATGACATATCCTTAGAACAGCAATGTAATGTGTATCACATCATATAATTTGACACCCTGGGAGATACATAACAGCGAAACAATTCTAAGATAAACATCTATATTTTCCCGAGTGCCCGGTTTAGAGGGGTTCCACTGTAGATGGATTTGCTAGAAAAGCTAGTGAAGCAATGTAAGTAGTAAGCTGGCACCAACAGGACAAACACGAGTATTTCAGTGAAGAGATTGTACGACTATCTGAGTATATGTGTTGTCTTGCTAAGTTATATAAACGTTATCATTAAAACGTACATTGCGTATAATATATGTAATATTATGCTAATTTCCATTGTGCCCGCGGTCATAAAAATTAAATAATCAAGGCGTCGAGTATTAGTTATTGTAGGTCTGGAGTAGTTTGTTTGCCCCATTTTTTTTTTGGGTTTTTTTTTTGGGGGGGGGGGGCGCATATGGATTTGTCCGTCCGTGTGTCCGTGCATCCATGTGTCCCCGTGGCAGTGTGGCCGTCCGTGCATCCGAATCTCGTATCTCCAGTAAAGCCTATACAAATCGATACCAGAAACCAGAACATTCGTGTATATTCTGCCATATTGGTGTATATTCGGCCTTATTCGTGTATATTTGGCCATACTCGTGTTTCTATTATTATGTTGCATACAGCAAAACGATTTTACATGGCACTGCTTTAGTTCTCAGATTTTCTGCTGATTTCTCAACAAAGTCGGAAATGTTAAACCATCACTGTCACGCGTTATTCAACTTTGTTATTTCAGTCTATATTCAACATGGAAGATGAGAAACTGGTACACTTCCAGACGTCCACGGATGTGGGAATACCGAACACAGTGGTGACGCGCGAACGGACGGACGACACCACGATGAGAGTGGTTAGTATACACGTACATGTGCTCACTTCATCGTTGTCATTGTCACTGGCCAAATGGAACTCATGACATTCTTGATCAGTGTAGACCCATATGTGGCTGTGATTGGAGAAATGGGGCTTATGGGATTTGTGACCAGTGTTCATCCTGATCGAATAACACACTCATGTAGCCTGATGACGATCAAAAGTACTTGTTAGAAGAGCATGGCGGGTATTTCATTCATGGTATGGCGAAAAGCGCAGATCATCATCAGACTGTGCGGATGCACAGGCTGATCTGGATCGACACTGGTCGCAAAACCCATACACCCCATTTCTCCAGTCACAGCCACATATCATTATGTGCATCCGCGCAGTCTGGTCATGATCATCACGATTCGCCTTTCCGTCCATGTGATACCCAGCATGTAGTATGCGCTTGCAGATCAGAAATTAAACTGGCCACAATTGATAATACCAGTTCATCTGAGCGATTGTTGCAGCCCGATTAGTGGGAAACCGTTTTACACATCAATCACTTGCTGATCTGTGTCAACCCCGGCCACAAAGGTCGAACGCCACATGTCTCCAATATTAGTCACATGTGTATACATGAACCACGTGGTGTCATTTCGCAGTTGAACACTTCCATGCAAGTGTAATATGCATTTTGTTGCAGGAAATTAGCTTTCACAGTGTACTAACACAGTGTATTAAATTCCCAATAAAGTAGTGCAATACATATTTGAATTTGCGTCCGTGCATCCGTCCGTAACATAAATGTTCGTCTTGTTTGCTTAAGTCTGTAGTCGTATACCGCTTGGCGTATATTCATGATAATTCACACACGTGTACACCACGACCAAGAAAAGAAACTCTGGATTTTGTACTTTTTGCGTTAGCTCGCCGTGTCGAAATATACAACTTGTCAGTCGTATACCGCTTGGCGTTCATTCATGATACTTCATACATGTGTATATCACGACTGGAGGCGTATCGCATGCAAGAAAGACGAGTTTGGATGTGTACTATTGGAGTTGCCTCCCTTTGACAAAATTGCCATCTTGTTGGTTTAGGTCTACATGTGCTACATGTGCTACATGTTTATTTGTAGACGTTTGAAGCCATTGGCAAAGGTGTTAAAACGACTAGAATCTTCTCAAGACAGCCAAACAAGACGAGGTGAAACTTGACAATTTTATAAGAATAAAGAACAACAACAACATGTGCTCCATACTGAAGTTTTCATGTATACCTGATACAGCTGTGGCGTAAAAAAGACACCAAACATATAATAAACACCAATCACATAACAGACACCAAAATCATCCATCTATTACGTTCCTATCAACATTTATACGCGATTCGTTTTCGGTACATGCCTGATGGCGGCTATCTTGGAAAATAACCGCTCATGGGCTCATGCTATGAATTTCAGAATTCCACCTAGTAGATTGTTGACACTGGGGGTATCCCGATTTCATCAAAATTGCTAATCATACTAGCTAAGTATACGTTGAGGGAATAATCCTTTATGTTTTCCCGAAATGCATTATTTCATATAGAACTAACGACTGCATATATTTGATGATTAAACATATGCAGAAGTGTTATACTGAATTTATTACATTATCAAGCCAAAATGGATGTGATAATGTAATAAATTCAGTATACATGTAATAATTTGGTCAGAAAATATTTTATTTCATTAAATAAAAAATAATTAATGTATCCTTACCGTGACATTGAAAATTGCTCCCTCAATGTGTACTTAGCAAGATAAGTATACTGTGCAATGTTGGTGAAATCAGCTACAGGACTTGAGATCAGCATACACTAGCATGTTATTCTATTTATGAGGTAACTGTTTATTCCAGGCGATATTCAAATATAAACTAGTCTTCTTTGACTAGAACGCGGACTTGTTTATGCTGTGTCATTACACTGACGTCAGTCGGTGACGTCATGTAACGCCGTTCGAAAAATGAAACGCCAGTTTTCAATTCATTCCGGGTGCCATTTTTTCAGACCATGTTCAATGTCATTTCAAGGTCACATTTGAATAACAAGATAAATACTCCGTTTGATTACATAACCTGATGTCAAAGAATGATTTAAAGTGCCATGGCGACTCGTCTTATTGAATATTCCAAGGGATAGTAGTAAAAGAAGTTGCAAGTTACCTCAAGGTAGATTTTGGTAAACTATTTTTTCTTCAATAACTATTAAACTAATAATATCAAAGACTTGAAAACAGTTGAGAAATTAAATGTTGCAATTGTGTCCAACCTCAGTGGATTTTGAGGCTTAAATTATCGGACAAGATGTCTTCAATGTACATGTAATTAATTACATGTACATGTACGCTTGTAACGGTTGATATCGCTATCGAATATACCGATACAACGGTCAATGCATTTGGTGGGCAATAACGCTAAATGAACGCCCGTGTCACAAACTAATTACATTACAAGAAATGTGGCCTATCGGCACACGAATGCTCCCGCTGGCAGCCAAAGAAAACGAGGCATATTTTAAAGCACACAGGGCCAGAGAAGCGTGGATTTATCACAGCATGAACGCAGAACATCAGAGCAATGTGTGTGTGAAATATCAAGCATATCCATGCAAGGAAAGAGACAATGTAAGACAATTATCCACTCAGTAGGCACACAATGTTATTTATAGGACTTAACTAAGTGTATAATTGTGTCACTATTCCACCAGTTCTAAAAATTACGAGTGCCCGCTATACAGATATAATCATTTAGTAAAGTTAATTTTACTGATAGTGACGCGCGGTGGTATCAGGCTATTTTCATATGCAAATGAGGTATGATATATTTTTAATTATTCATACTAATTAAATGCGTCACCTGAAAAAATAATATTTTCGACAGATTATAAAGTATGATCATTACACATGAAAAAAACATACAGAGACTAAATAGTAATATCCGTTAACATTTGAAGGAAACACGGTTACCGCCCCTGATATCAGTGTGGAAATTCACGTCTGATATAAAATGTATAATAATGCCAATCAATATGTGGCGTAAAGGTGAATGAATGTTTATTTTGCCAGAAAATGTCATATCTACAGAATATACTATGTATATATAAAATGTATATATAATATAAAATGTATAATAATGCCAATCAATATGTGGCGTAAAGGTGAATGAATGTTTATTTTGCCAGAAAATGTCATATCTACAGAATATACTAAGTATATATAAAATGTATATATAATATAAAATGTATAATAATGCCAATCAATATGTGGCGTAAAGGTGAATGAATGTTTATTTTGCGAGAAAATGTCATATCTACAGAATATACTATGTATATATAAAATGTATATATAATATAAAATGTATAATAATGCCAATCAATATGTGGCGTAAAGGTGAATGAATGTTTATTTTGCCAGAAAATGTCATATCTACAGAATATACTAAGTATATATAAAATGATATATATATAAAATGTATAATAATGCCAATCAATATGTGGCGTAGAGGTGAATGAATGTTTATTTTGCCAGAAAATGTCATATCTACAGAATATACTACGTATATATAAAATGTATATATAATATAAAATGTATAATAATGCCAATCAATATGTGGCGTAAAGGTGAATGAATGTTTATTTTGCCAGAAAATGTCTCGGATGATATCTCTGATATAAAGAACATTTTGTGTCTACTGAGTGGGCATGTACCTTTATAAGGTTTCGGGACAATACGATGCATTACATTACAGGAATTGCAGCACAGTTAAATATAAACACGGGTCTCGCGCGATAGTATGATGCTCCGACAATAATATTATTTCAATTTATATTTAGATATCATTAATATCTGATCATAGCAATACTTATGGTAGTCAAATGTAAACAATATTATTCCAGTTGAAATAATTAACGTGTAATATAGGTGAAGGCGCTTAGCATTACACAAATATGTAGCAAGTCAACCGAAATATCATAAATACCCGATTTTTGGCGTCAATCTTGAAAATATGATAATTATATACTGAATATTAGTGTAGTTTACGTAAATTCTTTAATATATCCATCAGAAATGTTTTTTAACAACTTACACCAATTTCCAAGTTAAGGACCATGACCTATTGGCTCATATATTGGCAATTTTCGACTTCCGTCAATCATAAAGTTCAATGACCTTGAAATGACCTTGAACTTGGTTTAAAAAATGGCACCCGGATATTTTGGAAACCTTATACATTCAAGTTTATAAAAACACCGGGTGCCATAAATTAACACGAGGTGCCGGATTCTTATATATATACCTACAATTGCCCCTGGACTAGAAGGCAATTAAACCGCCTAACTTTAGTTTACCGAACTCTTGTAGTGAAAACGTTTATTTATAGCCAAATTGTGTTATTTCGCTATATTTAAAGTTTTCAACAGAGATAATAGCAAAAAAATGAAAAATTATCCGGTTGATGTAATTTGGAAGTGATACAACAAATTTCGCGCTTGTAGATTACAGAATATAGGAGAAAAGGGTGGTTACGAACTTTTTCACAAACCAATGGATAACCAATATATAGCCGATCTATAAATAGATCGGCTAATAATAAACGTCACTACGGCCGTTACTTACATTACGTCGGTGAGCGCGGTGACGTTGACGTTTACGTTTCGGCTTCGTCGGTGGGGTGGGAAGGGGGAATAACTCCGCCGTGCTACGTGGAGCCACCAAATGCATGGCTGATGTTGCACGACACTTTCAGCGAATATTGGTCACTTAGTTAGTATCACAACTGAATAAGGTACACACGATTCATTTAGTATAAGTATAATCCTCGCAAAACATGTAATAAAAGTATCATAGCGGGTTCACAATGCAAGTAAGAATGACATGTACACATAGCCGTGTATAGTCCGGGGGCAAATGTGACGATACCTATAAGAAGCCGACACCTCGTGATAATCGCATTGGATGTATAAGGTTTTCGAAAATTCCGGGTGCCACTTTTTCAAACCATGTTCAAGATTAGTTCACGGTCATTGAACGTCGGACATATTTGAATACCAAATAGTCCGTCTGATTACATGATGTCAAAATTATTTAAAATGCCGTGACGACTCGTCTGATTGCATATTCCACGGGCTAGTAATACAATAAGTTGCATTAATACGGTAATGTTTTCAAGGTGGCCGCCCAAAACGGCTTTTTCACATAATGAAGCATAAATTATATTATGTGGGTGTGCCTACATTTGAGTGTCAGGAACTCTGATGAGAATTAATAGATACCAGCATTTTAACATTTCAAAATGGTTGTCAAAATGAATTTTCATGTAATAATAGGGAGGTTGCGACATTTAACATAAGGTCGGTTTATACAAAAAGTAGAGTTTAGAATCGGATCGGCCTATTCATCAGGTTTGTTTGTCGTTCAAATCAGATTGATTATGGCAGTTGTTTTCAATTTCCCTGGCAAACGACGGTCCACCGTAAAGTCAACGGTGTGTCGGCAGCTGGTACCGTCGACTAACGTGTTACTTACTTCATAATATTTAGCACGTGTTTTGCACTTTGCACCAACAGCGAAGCTGTGCATTACGAGTAGTGTAAATAGCACATTGGAGAACGACACATATAACTGATTAATAGGCTAATCCCGATCCGGTGCTAAACTCTACTATTTTGGAAAGATCCTGATAGCAAACGTCCCAACCTCAGTGACAATTATATAATATGAGAAAATAAGTTGTGGCGGCGATTTTTATATTTTAATATCCTGGTGGTTCGACAATATGGTTCGACAATGTCCAGCCGTGGGCAAATTATAAATCGACGTAGCGCGAGAGAACTGTTTGAACCCCAATGTCGTAGGCCGCGGGTTCAAACAGTTCCCGAGTGCCAAGGTAAACGTTTGCCCACGGCTGGACATGGACGAACGTCATTGTTACATTTCCTTCGGAAATATCGTGTAATTTGAGCATGTACGCAGTACTTTCGGTACTTTGATAATATACTCGATTCAAATAGCTGATTTACTGTTGTGAACTGGTCTGGTGACGTAATGGCGTTCTAATAATGAGCATTGTATACAGTCTTTGTCAAACAGCACGCGCTGTACGTTTGGACACGGTTGATCAGATTTCCTGACATTCAAATGCAGGCGCAGGTACATTCAATTACGCATCCATGTGTTTCACAAAACGAGGTATGTGAAAAACAGATGTTCGGCCGCCATCTTGACAATATTATCGCCATGCAACTTATTTTACTACTAACCCGTTGACAAGTTATCTGGACACTTTAAATCATTATTTTACCAGGAGCACCAGAGGTTATCTAATCAATCAGGATATTAGGACTTCAAATATGCCCAAAGGTCAATGACCGTGAAATGGCATTGAACATGTCTGAAAAAAAACGGCACTCGGATTTGGCGGAAACCTGAAGCCCAAATGAATACAAAACCACCAACAAATAAAAAAAAATATCACGAGGTGCCGGATTCTTGTCAAATGACCTCGGACTAATATGCACATGTACATCCAAACATTCACCGAGTCTCGCTAATCCGCTAAACTATTTAATTTCACGTTTCGTTTCGGCTTATATTTAAAGGTGGCAAGTTCACGTATTGGCGATAGGGTTTTATAAAGCCTTCGTTGGATTAAAATTGTTTGCGTATACATCAACTGTACTGTCTGGCAAACACGGAGACCAATAATATGGTTGTGATATAACTACTTAAAACGATTAAAACAATATTAAACTGAGATAAATTATATCTAATGCGAAAACATATTTAGCCATCGAGTTACTCACGTGCGATAAACATGTACCATGAAACCTCTCAAAACCGGACACCCTGGAAGGTCCCCCAGGGTGTCCGGTTTACAGAGAGGTTACATTGAAAATCAGGCATATGACCATTATGAAATGTATTGGTGTGCTTTCGACATACAATAACATCTGAGATAAATTATCAAGATTCTAATCAACAATAAGATCACAGAGGTTGCCTTAGTGTCCGGTTTAGAGATGTTCCACTGTATTTCCAATTCATCTTCAATATGAATTCAACACTATGTTGTGCTTAAACGTAGTCACTTGACAAAACAAATCATCAACGAATAACAGTAATTTTGATACATATACATTTTAGCACACACGGAAATACACGAGGCAAATACATGTATCCCCATGCATAAATAATCCATAGAGAAAAGTAACAGTTTTACATGTATGTAAAGTCCAAGCTCACATATATGTACTGATATGTACTGATTTCATTCAATGCAAATCGAAGTAGTCCAATTTAATTACATTGTAATTTGATATCGCTGGCGGAATCACGATTAATTGTCCCAATCACACGTACATGTATCAGGTCTCAGATACAATCGATATGTTGTATATTATGTTGTATATTACTAGGGCGCCGCTAGACGGGTTCACCTTGTTTGCAAGATATAGAGATTATTTCATGGCTGAGTATTTAATATGATATTTAGTAAACGTGTTTACTGAATTTATAAGAAAGGCGGCTTTGCCGAGTTTATTATGAATTCTGTAAACGCATTCAATAAATATCCTATTAATTTTCATGTGCTGTCAAAACAGGTTTTTTTGTTAAGAATTAAGGCGAACATTAAAAACAACAGACGACATTTTCCGTCTCCATCGTAAGTAAGGGTTAACATGTCGTGACTTGGTATTTGTGTACCTACCCACACCGCGCATCCAACGACGCAATGTCAATAGAAGATAACGAGGCGTGCTCGAGCGTTAAAGATATTATATCGTTGATTATCGATAGCATACTGTCAAGTCTATTGTCTCCATAGTGAATGGTGAAACAATAACAGAAATAGACAACGGAATTTTAAATGGATCTCGTAAACTATAGCGCCAATTCCACGGTGGTTATAGTATGTCACCTCCACCTACTATTTGGCTGGTGTGTGATAAATCCGGTAACTTGCACTTCGGAGCACAGGCATTCGGCGTATTTCGGCCTTCATCGGTATAACTATATATTAACAACAAGGTTTCTAGCTTTACTCGGACACGACCTCGTATCATAACAATTTCCGCGATTTTATTAACGCCAATGTAAATATTTTGGCGGAAAGTGCACATGTTCAGTTGATAATTGTTATCTTGTTATAACTATGTAAAGAATATCGAATTACAGCTGGTTTTCCTAGGTCGGACACGACCTCGTATCATAACACATGGAATAATGTGTTTACGGCTCTAACGTCAATATTGTTGTGGCAAGCTCATTAGAAACAAAATTGCTACCCCGCTCCAGACTACAGGCATTCGGCGTGTTTCGGCTTTCATCGGTATAACTCTATATATACGAACAAGGCTTCTAACTTTGGTCGGACAAGACCTCGTATCATAACACATTCCGCGATTTTATTAACGATAATGTGAATATTTTGGCGGAAAGTGCACATGTTCATTTGAGAATTATTGTAATCTTGCTAAAATAACAGAGTTAGAACATATTTATGCCAATACTATCGAATTACAGCTCCTTTTCCTAGGTCGGACACGACCTCGTATCGTAACAAATGAAATAATGTGTTTAAGGCTCTAACGTAAATATTGTAGTGGCAAGCTCATTAGAAACAAAATTGCTACCCCGCTCCATACCTCTCGCGAGATAACATTTCGGAGGCGAATTATTGTAGCTACAAGCTCATGTGTTCATTTGAGAAGTATCGTTATCCAGCAGAAATAGATAGCATACATAGAACATTACAATATTAAACATGTTATTTTGTTATGATACGAAGTCGTGTCCGACCAAAGATAGAAGCCCTGTTGTTCAAATATAGTTATACCGATGAAAGCCGAAACACGCCGACTGCCTGTGGTTCGGAGCATACGTTCTTTAACCCTTTGAACGGTTTTCAAACAGTGCAGATCCAGACGAGCCGTTCGTAACGAGCCGTCTCATCAGGATCTGCACTTTTTGCAAGCAATTTTCATAAGTGAACTAATCTAAAATCATTTTGTGACGATTGTATTCGACGGACAATTAGCATATCACAGTCAACTCCAGTTACTTAGGGTTGAAAGGGTGACTATCGCAGCAACTACTGCAGTTATTTTGATGCGATAAAGCCACAAACACCCCAAGCCATGAAAGGACACACACAAACACCCCAAGCCATGAAAGGACACACACAAACACCCCCAAGCCACGAAAGAGTAGCGTTGGCATGCAATACATTCGCCATACCACAAAGAAACCCCGAATTTTAACGCTGGAAATATAGAAATATGGCGTGCACTCGGGTTTCAGTTGGTGGGACGGGGTACACTCGGTATTCGTATATGCTGGATAGTATGACAATACTGCATGCAGTTCGCACGTACGATGCGATGATCCCTATTATTGGCCATCTAATTAGAACACACATTCTAGCGATCCATGATATTCGTCTAAACGACTACCAGACAAACCCATACAGTAGAGCCTCTCTAAACTGGACACAGGGACAAGTTAGTTGTGCTTAATTTTGATATGTTTAATTTCTATTTATCTCGATTGATAATATATGTTAACAACCGCAAAGCATTCAAGCTTGTCTTGAAGTAGTCACATGTCTGTTTTACTGTGCAGCCTCTCTAAACCGGACAGTGTGTGACGGTTGGATTGATTGCAAAGTTAACACATATCAAAATACATTCCAGTTACTTAGGGGTGAAGGGGTTACTTTGGTTTAATTTGTCTTCACTGACAAGTTATATATTTATAGTTCGCTCTACTTTCTAAGCCAATCGCTGGACAGTATTGTGTTCCACTTATTTCATATATTGCACTGTTTAACCCCAATAGGACTTAATCATTAATTTTTCGACAGGAGATGGAAAATCGATACTCTGATGGGCCATTGCATAGTATACTTGGCTGAACTGTAAGTATATTATTGTTCCCATATTTGATTTTTCAAGAATTAAATGATGCGGTCGCAAGCGCTCCCTCGCATTTAATTCTTTAAAAATCCAATATGTGAACAGTAACTTATACTTATTTATCTCCGCGTTAAAACAACATAATTAAGTCTGTCTGCCCGGATCAGTAATAACCTCCATTATCGCACCGTCGTTTTCCACGGCTATTGATTATTAGTTTCAGTAAATGACGTCAAAGGGTTACACCATTTTAGAGCGTGTGCGCAATTGAGTTCCACATGAGCCTTGAATTATCTGTCAAGTTTCGATTTTATGTACCGAAAACAGGAGCGGATCTGGAGGGGGGGGGGGGGGGGGGTCCGGGGTTTCAACTCCCTCCCGTTCAGCCACGGAGTTTACATAGATCACAATTTACCACCAGTTGGAGTCTGAATTTAAATGCCGTAAAACACAGGAAAGTGCATTTTTCGAAGAGCTCGAAAATAGGACAACCCCCTAGTTGCGAACGGTAACTCTTACAATTACTCCCGTACCGTCCATAGCTAGCTACGGATGGTACGGGAGTAGATTGCAAGAGTTACCTTCGCAACTAGACAACTCCCCCGTTCCCCAAATGCTAGATCCGCCCCTGCAGGCAGTATACCATATCATATATTGTGGCATGTGTTTTATACATATACAAATAGTTTTATACAATAAAATCTCCCTAAACCGGATAGCAAGACCGCATCCGTACTGTACTGTACTTATTGCCTGTTCATGATCGCAATGCATACACACATGTATTGCAGCACTCATATACCCAAAATACAGTGGAACCACACTAAGCCGGACACCATGGGGCCATCCAGCTAGCTACAGACGGTACGGGAGTAGATTGCAAAAGACAACCCCCCGTTCCCCAAATGCTGGATCGGCCCCTGGAAAATATAACATTATAGTGTGTTGACGAGTGTTGATCCAAATTATGCTATGTATGTGCGTAATCTGCTCAAGGACTGCAGTATATGCCGGAATCATCTTTATACAATATTAATGTCATTGCAACCAGTGTAAACACAGAGCATGCGCAGTCTGATCTGGGTCTACTCTGTTCGCAATATCAACGGTTGTACTCAGCATTCAGTAAGAAATAAACGCTAAAATATCACAAAGGACCGGATCTCTATAAATAGATTTGCAAAGGGAAATAACTAGCTATGATCCCTCATTGTATATTGCGCCTAAGTTCTTCCCTAGTGATATAGTTCCAATTAACAAACAGTTGGGCTAACGAGAGTTATTACAGGAAAACATGTATTTTGGACCAAGAATTGGACTTTGAGTTATCAGGAGTTTGACTTAAGAGAGTTTGAGGTAACGAGTGTACACTGTATAGTCAACATAGCTTAGTAAACTGGTATTATGCTACAGTAACAAATCGGCCAATACTATCACGATTTGAACGAAATAATGCGCATATACGTGCATTTTTGCTCACGTATTTAAAGGGGCATAACTCGTTTCCAAACGCGATATTTATTTTTGGCAGACAACCGCATGGAGACCCACAAGCATAGACGAGTATGTTGACGTGTGTCACTAAGCTGTGCTGCAAACTGTCCTTACCTCTAAATTGTCCATACACGACCATCCTATAATTATACATGTATAACAAATTATTAGTGTGGGCCTGTTTGTTTTGCCATATTGCTTTATTGGTATTTTTTACTTGCTCCGATGGTAATGTCTGTTCGTAATAGCAAAGCATGAACACATGTCTTGGAGTGGTCATGTGCCTGACTTACAGTGGAACCTCTCTAAGTGTGACACCCTGGGGAGCTGCCAGGGTGTCCGGTGTAGAGAGGTTCCACTGTAGTACCCATTATTATACATAACATCATAGTTTGTACCATATAATTACGGAGCCCCGCGGGGGACATAGATTTCTTTTTTAATAATTCGTTCCCACGAAATAACAATTCGTTCCCTCAATTTAACAATTCGTTCCATCGAATTAACAATTCGTTCCCACGATATAACAATTCGTTCCCTCGAATTAACGAATTGTTAAATTGAGGGAACGAATTGTTATTTCGTGGAAACGAATTGTTATTTCGTGGGAACGAATTAATAAAAAAAAAACATTATACGTTCTCCGCGGGGCTCCGTATAGAATAGTTTGTGCACTCAGCATGTCTACTAAACATGTTTAGGCGTATTTAGGCGAAGTTAGCTCGACGCGTCATGGGTGTATTTAAATACAACAGGATTAGAGATGAGACGAAAACAAACACCACTTCCGTGTGTCAAGTTTGAAATCAATAGTTTGCGAGGCGTCGCGATATAACTGCACTTCATACGAAACAGGGCCCGGTTGCTCAAAACCTCTGCCAGCTTAACGGACTGTTAGTTCCTGACTCAACATTGTTTTAAAGCATCCGGGCCCTAGCTGAAACGTATCCTCTGGAAATTACAAATACCACTCACTGGTACAAAATTGCCAGGTTTCGTGAAACAGACATTGCTGGCGGCAAAACAAACTACGTGTATATTCTAGTATTTCGCTACATTTCCAATACACGTGTACGTATATTATATCTCCCGATTAATGGACAACCGTGTTATTTGTAGGGTGGGCTAGCGCTCTCTCATTTAATTCCTTACAAATCCAATATGTGAACAATAACTTCTACACATGTTCACACCTATTGGATATGCTTGTAAATAAATGGACTCCGATGATGTTTCAGATATCTCATTTATGATTGTGACTGGAGAAATGGGGCTTATGGGATTTATTACCAGTGTAGCTCCTGATCAAATAGCACACTCATGTATCCTGATAATGAGTTATATTGCTTGTTTTAAGCATGGCAGGTGTTTCATTGATGGAATGGCGATCAGTACAGGTTCTGATCAGACTGTGCGGATGCACAGGCTGATCTGGATCTGCGCGGATCGCATAACCCATAATCATGTCACAGGCTTCATTTGTGTTCTGCTCCATGGACAGAAAATGACATACATCCATCCATCGCAGCAGTTTATTTGATCAAATTCACCCAAAACGATGCGCTATGTTCAATATATATACCATCAACTATGAAAATATTTGCAAATGTAAACATGTCTTACATGGTTCCAATGAATTGACAATGGCTTAGTTTCATTAACCAATGTTGGCTTAGTTTCATTCTTATTGATAAATGATACACTTAAAGGTACATGCCCACGCAGTAGGTTATAATATAGTGATACAGATACTTTTGTATATTCTGTAGGTATGACATTTTCTGAACATAGGGCGGGTGTGTGTCATTTTTTTGTTTTGTTGTTGTTAAAAGTTGTTGTAAATAGTATTATCAAACACTAATTAATGATTTATCTTCAAATATATTAAAATAAAAAATAATCTGGCTTTATTGTTTAGGGGCGGGTGAGGATTATATTCAGTAAATTAATTTTATATTGCCCGATGATCTCTGAACATAACCGCCGGAAACACACCACACCTGACACACCGATGCTGATAAATTGATCGAGGAAGCAACTACTATTTCCTGCGCTGCTGATTAGATCTAGCCGCTGATGTCTCGGTTCATTCTCTCCTAGGCACAACTAGTAGGACAGTAATCATGTTGGTTTATTGCCGTCGGTGCGATGGTGTGTGTGTAATGTCAATAGTCAATAATGTGGTTTTTCATACATGGTGAAACGTTTGAATAGTAAATTGAATCTGTTTATGTAGCTGTGTGACAGACATCACAAGTGTGGGTGTCTTCATACATATTTAGTTAATATGTCTTTATTATTTGAAAATATAATGAATTGATGGTGAACATCAATTTTAATTGTTAGATTATATAAGTTTGATCGGAAGATTTTCGGGTTTACACCATGTACACTTCCATGTGTTTTCAAATTGATTCATGTAGTGCAACTACAATCATGGCAGATCCCTGATCTCGCATGAACTGTCTGACTTGTGACACACATATTTCCGGTGTTGAGTGTCATATCTGTCAAAATACAACAATGGCGAACTTCATTTTTATACTTGTTTCAAAATCAACATGTAACTGTGGATGAATCGTGATCTACATGCAACTGGGGATGAATCGAGATCTACATGTAACTGTGGATGAATCGAGATCTACATGTAACTGTGGACGAATCGTGATCTCCTGTAACTGTGGATGAATCGTGATCTACATGTAACTGTAGATGAATCGTGATCTACATGCAACTGTGGACGAATCGTGATATACATGTAACTGTGGACGAATCGTGACCTACGTGTAACTGTGGATGAATTGTGATCTACATGTAACCGTGGATGAATCGTGATCTACATGTGATGAATCGTGATCTACATGTAACTGTGGACGAATCGTGATCTACATAAACTGTGGATGAATCCATGTATTCATCTAATATCTAGTACATAGAGGATCTCACACGAGTTTCCATTTCGAATACATGGAGGATGTCACACGAGTTTCCATTTGACTTTAGCTTTATGAAATCGGGCACAATTTATGCATGAGCCTCTGGTAATATTTCACCCTCTGAATGGCCGAACGATTAACGATATCCAATATGTTTCTGTGAGCAGACGCCACCATTGATGCCAATTTATGTATGTAGTTGAAAATATTCACAGAGAAAAATAGTTTTGTTTCGAGGAATAAAACTATCTATTTGATAATCATAAATATGCCATTATATAAATGTTTCTGTTCTTTGTAGATATGTCCTATTATCAAAAACATGCAAACAGTTGCAGTATGGTGATGTGGTCAGCCAATCAAATTCACTTGAAAATGTGTCATATCACTTTTACTTGTACGGTATGAAATTGGTTACAAATCGGCATAAAAACGTTTACACGTGATAACATAATACAAAGATGCACGTACATTTAAATTTCATGGTACATGTGCAGCTACATGCACACTCCGATTGGAATTTGCTTGCACTACAGTGAGCAAAATAAAGTGCAATGTAGCTCACGACATATATAGTGCAAAGTGTCGTTTAATTATCGAGCACGTTAAGTGCACTAAGTGTTACCTTTAGTTCAAGCCCCCCCCCCCCCTGTAATTGCAATCTATATGTATTTACTAATTGAGCATTACAAACATCGTTTACAATTAAAATGTTAGTGTTCCACTAAACAACTAAAGCAACGACAATGATACAAAGTACAAAACCAACAAATGTGGCTGTGACTGGAGAACTTGGGTGTGTCGGTTGTGTGACCAGTGTAGATCCAGATCACCCTGTGCATCTGATCAGGATCTGTACTGTTCAATATTACATCAATGAAACACATCTGATGCTTCTAACGTATAGTTTTGGTATAGTTTTCATTTCCCCAAATCCCATAAGCCCCATTTCTCCAGTCACAGCCAAAACTGTTAAACGTGTCACCAGCAACACAACTACACTCACTAAATGTTATTACAACCCCGATGCCATTTTCCAATAATGTAGTATATATTCGAAACACATTGAGTGAAACATGTCGTAAATGCCTCTACTTTATATCAAAATATACGACCTGTCCAGGGAAATGGGACAAGATTGATGAATGGGGATCGTAGCTAGTTATTTCACTTTGCAAATCTATGTATAGAGTGGTTTATTTTAGCGGTTATTTCTTACTGAACAGTGCAAAAATAAAGACTGCTAACATGGTAGACCCAGATCAGACTGCACATGTGTGCACATGTGTGCAGTCTGATCTGGGTCTACACTTATTGTAATAAAATTAATAAGTGTGAACATATTAATTTGGCAAATAATGCAGTTCCGGATCTGATTGCACAGATATGTAGGGATGATCTGGATCAACACTAGTCGAAGGCTCTAAAATGGATCCATTACACAACAAATAATTCGATATTCGCTTGTTTTACAAGCAATTAGGTAATAACATATATAACTTGGATCGGATTTCTATAAATAAATTCAAACTAGCTACGATCTCCCATTGCGGACTTTCAGTATTTGCGGTTTGTGAATCCCCATTCTGTTCTAGTATGCAACATAATTATGGTATGTCGGCCAAGGGGTGAAAACAAACTTTTGATGGCATTTCTTTTTACAAATGGGTACCCATACAGATTTATATATATGATGGGCAGGCTGTCGGGTATGTGTAGGAACTCCCTCAGATTTGATTGCAGTTTCATTCGGCTTATTCCACTCCAAGAACCGGGAATAGGTGGCATTATGATTAATATGCGTAGTTTAACTTTTATATTATTACACGCTGTGATACGCCCAACAAAATATGACTTATTGAGAGATTGACCTGCGTAGTTTTTGATTAGTCTATACGCTAACGCCGTAATCGGTAATGATGACAGCAAAAAGGGAAAATGACAAATTCGTCAAAACTGTTATAGGAATGAATGGCCTTTTTGTTGAATTTATCGGGGTATAAACTTGGAAAAGTCGCGAGAATACTGGACGAAGGCCGGAATGCCTCGTCCAGTATTCCCGCGACTTTTCCAAGTTTATATCCCCGATAAATTCCACAAAAAGGCCATTCATTCCTTATAATTCCAGCATTTGAAATAAATTCATCAAGAAAATGTGTTTATTTTCTGTTTTCTTAAGAATTATTTGAACTGCGCCTCACGGTTACGGAAAGTAGTTCGGCGTGGGAGTTTACTGGGATATACATTTTGGACAGAGACTTGCTACGGGCTAATCAAATGTTAGGGAATTGTGTAAATATTTTTGTGCTGGAATTATGAAACTGTAAATATGATAATTCTGATTTTGGCGGAAAAGTCCATTTTTAGAAACATATAGAATAACAAAGACTTCGATTGCGTTATTTAATGTCGTTTGCACCAATTCAATGTGTATAATAAATGAGGTAATGGGGTAACCGTGTAATTTAATTATTAACCCTTTCACCCCTAGTAAATGGAATGGATTTTGTTTTATGTTAATTCAGACTAGTTCATTTGTGAAAAGGGGGTATATTTGTTCTAAAAAATAAGAAAATTACTTACAAAAGTGCAGATCTGGATGAGACTGTTCGTCACGAGCTGGTTCATCTGGATTTACACATTTTGCCAATACCACAATACAGGTATGTAGTGTTGAACAGGTTAATTTACCCAGCTCACTGATTATATTGAACTGTTAGCTTTTACATGTTGTGTATATCCATATGCACTTGGAGTAGTCATATTTCTGTGAAACGTCATCTACATGCAGAATTTGCAGAATTGACCCCATCGTATGTTTCTACAATAATAAAACACTGGCATGTCAGCTGTATATTTGTTATTCAGTATTCTATACTAATCCAACCCTGTTAATGCGGGATACTTTGATGAGTATTAGGTAGATAACATACGAGGTGGTCAGTTTTACAGATTAATAAAGTGAGCAGGGTATCAAGAATACCCCTGGCCGCCGCCTGGACAAACAAATACATGTACAAACTTTAACGCAAATAACTAAGTAATTTGACCTTGACTTTGGACAATAAGGCCGCATGGGTGTGGTATGGAATGAAAATATGGATTATGATAAGGAAATTTATGAAGTTTGAAGTCAATCCGACTTACCGTTGCAGAGAATAATTGGTAACGCAAATTTTACGGACGCAAATTTCTAAGTAATATGGAAAGGAAATATGGATGATGATATACGAAGTTTGAGGTCAATCCGACTTACCGTTACAAAGATATGGGTATCCAAACATTTTAACGCGGACGGACGGGCGAACGGACAAACAGACGGACGGACGGACGGACTGAAGGATGGACGGAATTATGAAAACTATATACCCCTCGACATGTACTTCATATGTATAATGACCGTTAGTACAGATTTATATTATTATTATTATATTTGTATTATTACGACAATGCAACAAAGTACAAAACATGCAAACATGACTGACTGGAGAAATGGTGCTTATGGGTTCTGTGACCAATGTAGATCCAGATCAGCCTGTGGATATGTACAGTCTGATCAGGATATGCACTGGCCACCATTCCATTAATGAAACACCCGTAATGCTTCTACATGTACAATGCATCTTAAATAGTTTGGGTCCTTATCCGTTTATGACGGATTTACATTCCCACGGGTGCCTTGGAGCAAATCAGCTTGGTTGTCCTCTTGACGACATTGGGACATTGGGCAACTTTTTTAATATGCAAATTAGTTGCCGCCATTAGCGGAAAACATGTTTCTTATCATAGCTCTACAACTATGCACTACACGTTGACACAAATGGTATCTATACCTATGTGTTCATGGTCAAGGATGACACTGGTGGCATTTCTACAGTGATTACATGTATACATTTTCTGACTATGCAAATTGGTGGCCGCCATTACCGAACATTTTCTTTTATAGCTCTGCAACCATTTATGATAAATTCACAAAAATGGTTTTCAGACCCATGTTTTCCTGGTCTAGGATTTTAATTCATGCATTTATAAAGTGACTACATGCAAATATTTCAAATATTTTATTTCTTTTTGGCAGTTTGGATCCTTTCTGCGAGAATTATTAGTGGCCGCCAATACGTAAAACACAACTTTTATAGCTCTGCAGCGGGTGGTTGATTTGGAGCATGCGAAGGATAATTTAACGGTGGGGTTCATCCTTGCCGGAATCTCAGGCTACCTGATTCTGCCCTTGTATGCGTTGAATCTGGTTATACCCCTTATAAGAGTAGTAGAATTATGGCTAATTCTATTACTTTTAGGGGATGGGGCTAATGAAGCTCCATCACAGACATGGCAGTTCCGAGATTATCACCTAGTATCATATTCATGATGAGCTGATACTGTTTCGCAAATCAGCTGCAAAATTCGTGGGCGACAGCAGTGGTGATCTATATCAGGCAATCGGTTTGATGGGAAGTGTGAGGCCAATCTTCGGGTGGTTTGACAATGTTGAAAAAAAGAACCAATGTTGATCTTCTGGTTTCAATTCCCAATGGACGTAGAGAGACATATGTCATGGCTCAGGAATTCCAACAGCATTCCGCTGGCATCGTATAACTGGGTAGTGCGATCCAGTTATGAATCTTGAGATCTCATGACTGCGGAAGACCGATGCACACTCTCTTAGGACCAATAACAGCCAGTCTGTACCACTTCAGCACTATACTGGCCCAAAGAAGATTAACCCTCCTGCAATTTCTATTTCTTCAGGAATCACGTAGCATGTGCCAGGGCAGAGAGTCTTGTTGCTGTAGAGCTCAAGGACGCCAAGTGGATGAATTCACTTTCGTCAGAACATAGCCTGGAGTGGAATGGCTTCAACAACCAATTGGCCAGGGACCAAGTGCCACCCGCAACAAAGCCAGCAACTGTGTACCTGTTTGTCCCGCTGATAGATGCACCACCAGCTCACCCTGATACCGTCATCACATCACTGCTCCACGTGACCTAGGCATGACGTATGCAAATTTTTCCATTGATATGTACATGGTTGCCAAACAGATCAAATGGTGGGAGCCGACTAGGTTTGACGATGTGATTCTTCGTCCAGGGGCAATTCACACTATAATGTATTTGTTTGGGTTCCATTGTGACACGCATGAAGGGGTCTGGTTTGGGTATTCTAGTTAGTGCAGTATTCGGTGGTCTGACGGGGATTATGAATGGGAAGGCATATGTGCGTGCCATGAGGACATTCCGCATGGTGACGGTTGCCCTGCTGCAACACTGTCTCCAAAACGGCGAGAAGGGGGGAGGAGGAAGGAGTAAGACATCATCCAACAGGTAGGCACTGGGTGGATAATCTTGTGAAACCGACGCTATTCGTTCACCAGTTCGTTCGCGCAGAGAGGGAGGGAGGCTGTCGCTCCCAGCAGCTTTGTTTGGAACGGATGCTGCCATACTTCTTCAGTGCAGGCCACGTTCACTACACTCGGTATATCAGCTGGCACCTGATACACCACTTGTTGCCACCAGCAGCAGATGCGCTTGTATGCCGCCACATGGCAGGTTGTTGGAATTCGATATCCAGTGACCAGCTTGGCGAACAAACTGCTATCAGGACGGGAAAGGGTGGTGAAGGACATGACGCTCTCTGAATGGATTGATTCAGTCCTGATCTCAGTGTATCTCTCTGATGCTATGGAACAGTTATACCCCGATGAAATGCACTGCTCATCATCACCAAGCAAGCATAAGGAGGAAGGTGATAAGAGAAGAAAGTTGGACAGTAAAGATCGGCAGCGGATTGCCACAGAGCTAGCAAGGCATCCCCATCCGTTGGAAGTCGACTATGACGTCCTGTACAACATTGGCAATGGTCATGTAGCTCCAAAAGAGGGAAATGTGGATGATGCACTAGTCATTGGAGCGAAAATGGCATCATCCTTCCGCAACTCTCTGCCGTTTGACGTCCATGCCAAGATTTCCGAGAAGATATTGGTCTTTGACAAGTACAACAATAGCTCAGCCAAAGATCATGAGCGGATGCGACGTGCTGGTGAGGGTTATCAACAGTCCCTTACCCAATCGTGATGCAATTCTAAAGAATAAGCACAAGAAGCGTGAACTCGCCCGAGTGATATTCACATTCAATCATATTCATAGATTGTCGGAATGAGAGCAGGATGTGGCAGATGTCACAATGATTACATATCTGTTGTAAGCTTCCGAAATGGACAAGGCTGTCGTCTGGATCCTCAGCGATGATACACATGTACTTGTGCTACTGGTCTACTTGGCCTGGAAGCTGCAACTACATGTACTTCCTAGCTGTAGAGTCCAGATGGAATGATGGAATGTGGTAGCGATCGACATCAATTTGACATGTATACAGCTACTGGGCATGCATGCGCTTACCGGCTGTGGCACTGTATCATACCCATACATTCATCAAGGGGAACATCAGTGCACTGAATGCTCTGAAGGCTGGCGAATTTTCAGGCTTGTTTGATGTACTGGGTGAAGCAAACACCACTAATGCTGCTCTCCTAGAAACAGGTAAGCGGTTCTTCGCAGCTATGTATGGTCAGCTAACAGGAATATCAATGGGCGCGGGACTCTACCAGATATATGTCAAGAAGAAATGGAAGCCAATGAGCATCATGACATTGCCTCTGACAGACAATAACCTGCTTCACCATGTGCGCAAGGCACATCTTCAGATGATGTTGTGGAAGGCGGCTGATCAACAAGGCCCTTCGGTTGTGGACATCACACAGTTTGGGTGACACGTCAATGACAATATCCCGTCATCCAACTTTGTCACTGCCCCTGCACTTGCAGGTTTGATTGACGTCATCAGCTGTGGCTGTAAAGCAAAGGGTAAGGCATGCAGCACAGAGGGTTGTAGCTGCCACGTACATCAGATGTAGTGTATCATCTATTGCGTGTGTACAGCTGGCGATGGGTGTTGCAATCCATTCACTATAAAGGATGATGGAACTGGAGGTGCACATCAGATAGATGCCGATTCTGTGGATGATGATGTCGAGGATGTGGAGGAGCTGGATTAATGTGTGGTATCAGACCGAAGCAATTGCATCAGCTATAAATTATCTACATATTCTTTAATGAATCCAAAGTTTAAACTTGTTAGTGCATTGGTAGTTATGGATACTACAGTGCTTGCATTGAATTTGTAGAAACTGCACGACTACGGAGAAAATCTAAACATTGATGATGATGAGTAAATGAACAACATATATTATATCCCAAAAAAGAAAGGAGGGGTAGGGGCCAATACTATAACTTCAGTCCCATAGTAATTATGGCACGTGTACAGCGGTGACTACGGAGTCTTGAATAAGGCACTACTGTGCGTGAACTCCTGGACCAGCAGTGTATAGTCCATCAGAATCCAGAATAATAATAATACTATATTAATAATAGCAACTCATTTACATAAAGGCAACACACATACATGCCATCACTTTATAAATGCATGTATTGTAATGCTCGACCATGAAAACATATGTCTTGAAACTATTTCTGAGAAATTATCCCATATAGTAGCAGGGCTATCTAAAAAACTATGTTTTTCGGCAATAGCGACAGCTAATTTGCATAAGAGAAAGCGTATGCATGTAACAACTTTATAAATGCCAATATCGTAATCATTGACCATGAAAATATAGGTATAGACACCATTTTCGGCATATTGAAAACGTTGCCCAAGGTCGTCAAGAGGACAACCAAGGTAAATTGTTTGAAGGCACCCGTGTGAATGTAAAGCCACCAAAAAACCTTGTACTATAGACAATTCATAGGTCTGGTAGAGTGGCAAATGGACTATTGCGTTAGAGACAGATAATTCGTGTTAAAGTTGACGTTGATTGTATTCCTTGTCATACATGATACATGTATCTTTACACAATAATAACAATACATGTTCTCCTCATATTCCACTGAGATGGGAATTATGGAAAATAGAAGGCACGATCATGAATGGTGGTATTGTTATCAGATACCACATACTTCCGATCTTAGAATTGAAATAGACATATTTCACGTATTATTAAATCGGTTTCAATGAAGTTTAGGGATATATTTGGAAAATCGTTGTAACAGACATGTGCAATATTTTAGTTCCACATAATTATTAATATATAGAGTTTTTTTAACTGCCATTTTGAAATACCGGATTTATTTCCAGAGACATCTGGAAATCCGACAAAGAAACGAGTGCGGAGTACGAGTTTCAAAGTCGGATTTACAGATGTCAAGGTAAAATAAATCCTATATTTCTAAGTGGTAGTGGAATAAATTGTATATTACATGCTCTTCGAAAAATATGAAATTTGCTCTTAGACCAGGCTATAACGTGACACTGTTGAAGTCAATTACATCTCGCGAACGCCTAGGAGGAAATATTTCCTTCAAGGAAATACATCCTACCAGAATCACGATAACTCATTGGGCAGCATGTAATATGCAGTTGTTGTTGAGTAAGTTGCACAATTGAAAATGGCATCGGTGCACTTAGATACTTTGACGGCTATATTAGTAAGCTACGTTAGTAGTGCTCTGTGGAGAAGAGAAATTATAAACGTGAAAGTAAATACCACTAATCCAACACAAGGTGGGGATATTGCGCCATGTGCACATGCTGCTTAGGCCGACTACTGGCCAGGGGTAAATTCTATACCATATATAGCGCAGTAGTTGGTAAGGTATTTTATGAGAGCCTAAATAGCGCGTAACGTTCATAAGTCGGCGTAAACATATTAAACAGCGGAAATGCACCACATGCTGTGTGGAGTCAGCCATATTGACATGTATGACATTTAATTGCGGTATATGATTAGCAGGTGAAAAAATATAGACATTTAAAAGCCAAATTCGCGACTTAAAACACTAAAATGTTGCCGTTGTGTAAATATATACATGTATTTACCGGGTATATCGGCCAATGCAAAGAACATGTATGTGAGCGTAGCTTGAACGTGACCCAATTTCGCTGACATTTGAACAGTATATAATTCATTTGTACTAATCGAACCATGTCTCCTGTATCAAACCATATTGATGATGTGATGATTCTAAAATAAAGATCCCAACGCCAGACTGAGTAGGTCAGAGACATTTTAATATAGAAATGTGCAATTTAGTCCTTGGAGACCGCAATATCATTGCTAACTGGACGTCAGTGAATGTACCTGCCAACGCCTTTATTATAGGAATGAATGGCCTTTTTGTGAAATTTATCGGGGTATAAACTTGGAAAAGTCGCGGAAATACTGGACGAAGGCCGGAAGGCTCGTCCAGTATTCCCGCGACTTTTCCAAGTTTATATCCCCTTTAAATTCCACAAAAAGGCCATTCATTCCTTATAATTCCAGCATTTGAAATAAATTCATCAAGAAAATGTATTTATTTTCCGTTTTCTTAATAATTATTTTAACTGCGCCTCACGGTTACAGAAAGTAGTTCGGCGTGGGAGTTTAGTGGGATATAAATTTTGGACAGAGACTTGCTACGGGCCAATCAAATGTGTAAATATTTTTTGCTGGAATTATTAGCGAATGGATTATAGATCTTATTGTTTACCCTAGTTTCTTGACCAATGTAAGAACAACAGATCGTGTCAATTAATCGCATATTGCGACGCTTTCGCCGATATTTATTAAATTAATCATTAAATGTTGCAATATGCTCAGCGCTATATTTAAACTGATGTTACGCCTTGATTTCACCAGTTCACGACGTAAAGCATATTACTGCCAATGCAAGCGCTCACTTCGTGTCACACCGCCAATCACATACTAGTATTATAGCGATTTGAAATTACGTGTTTAGGGGCTGAGCTTCGCGAATTGGTTCGGTAAACATTAAGTAAGTTATAGTTCACATATTTAATGTTTAATAAATTAATTTCGAGCGATCGAAATTAATTCATTAAACATTCAATATGTGAACTATAACCATTACATAGTGAGAAAACATCAACAAATGGACACGAGGGGTGTACCACAATTGTGTGGGGCTCACCTTACATCCTGGTTGATCGCATGGCGGCATCTGTTAACGGAACAAGCACTCGGTTAGACAGGTAACGGTGACTATCACGCAGACAGGCAAACACACGAGAACAGAATGTTAGTATAAACATGATAAAGGTTACATTAACTCACCAAGTGTAAACCATGCTAAAACGTGATTGGATCTGTCGTAATTGCATTTATTATCATGGTGGTTATTGTGATTTATTAAATAACACTGTCTCCCTATATTTGATACATAGATATTATTAAGACTTTCTGAACACTTCAGAAAAAATGTTTTGTGCTGAGATGACAAGTGAAATGCATTGAAATATAAACATAAAACATGGAATATTGAAAGATTCTAAAATGACGCCAAAATAACAAAGCTATCGGGAGGAAAAACTAATTGTTAGAAAAACTACAAACTCTGTTAAACAGCGTGCATTCACAAAGTTTCATTAACACCAGTCTGATATGCGTATTTAAACACACCATAGTCTGTTTCACGAAAGCTGCCCAAATTTTACGGCCATATAAAGAATTCAAAAACAATATTTTTTTCGATAGTATTAAATTAAAGGAAAATTTAAGAATGAGCCTTCTTTTTATTTCGTGAAATTCGGTCAAATATTGGTTTTATTACGAAAAATTGATTTCTCTATGGGAATTTAACATGGGGGAAAAAGAGGTAAAGGAGTGTGGGATTAGTCAAAAAACGAAAAATTTTGGAAATTGACTCCGAAACCTAGCTAGATAGCTTGGATATGATCTAACTAAGAAAACAAAAGTTAAATTTTAAAAATGGGTCCAGTATTTCTAAAATTCAAAAAAATGTCCCCATGTTAAATCCCCATAGACATCTTCACGGAGTGAAGATGTCTATGGGGATTTAACATGGGGAAATTTTGTTTTGGCAATAAAATCAATATTTGACCAAATTTCGCGAAATAAAAAGAAGGCTCATTCTTAAATTTTCCTTTAATTTAATATTATCAAAAGAAATCTTGTTTTTGAATTGTTTATATAGCCGTAAAATTTGGGCAGCTTTCATGAAACAGACAGTAGACACGCTTGTTCATAGCAGCAGTACTGTACTGTATACTGTATACTGTATACTGTATAACACAATTTAGCGATGAGTATTCTTTTGAAATTTATAATGAAACTAGAAAAAATTGATGACGCGCCATCGCAATTTGCCCACCTTTTTAATTTCAAAGTCCGAAATGGGGAGATAATCCATGAACAGGGAATCAAATTGCGCATCTACACACATATACCATAAGGAAGCAACATCCACAATATGAAGTCGCCAGCTATTACGGTTTAAAAGTTTTACTTCTTACAAGGCAAACTTGCGGAATTCTAAGTACAAAAGGGGGAGATAATCCATGACCCGGAGGTCGAATAAAAAATGGAAATAAACTTTGCGCATCTACTCGTCACAAGGAAGCTACATACCAAGTTACAGGTATGTAGCTATTAGGTTTTAAACGTTTTACGAGTTTCAAGCCAACATTGGAAATAATTCATGACCCAGAGTCATTTCAAAAATTGAAATTGACTTTGCGCATCTGCACACCATAAGGAAGCCACATACATGTACCAACTATCAAGTGTCCAGCTATTATTTCGGTTTTAACTTCCTACATGGGAAAATTGCAAAGTTCTATCTCTAAGGTGGGTGGGGGGGGGGGGGGGGCGTAAATCCATGACCCGGGGGTAAAATAAAAAATCGACATTCACTGTGCATCTGCACACCATAAACAAGATAAATACAAACTGTCAAGTCTCCAAATATTACAGTTTAAAGTCTTACAAAGCAAAAAGGGGGAGAAATTCCATGCCACAGGGGTCAAATCAAACATCGAAAGTCACATAGCGCATCTGCACAACATATGGAAGCTACATACCAACTATCACGTCTACATATATTACTGTTCAAAAGTTTTTGCATCTTACAAGAAAATGGGACGGACGCACCCGTGACGAAAACAATATACCCATTTTGTTTCAAAGGTGGGTATAACAATATGACGAAATCAAGCTCTGAATGTGAATATAAGTAAAGCGTGTACGTTATTTTTTCCTGTGTCGAACAGGGGGCCGTTATACTAAACTTCGTAAGACTAAAATGTTCATAAGAGCAAATTTAGGATTGTCTGGAAATTTCTATTGCATCAGCAGCATATACTCAATACATGTAAATCCAATAATCGTTTACAAGAAAACATTGTGAAATTAAATGTGAAATGTATAGACTATCATAAGTTTGCACTTTTTAGGCGTACGCACATTTTAGACTTACGCAGTTTAGTGAAACGGGCCCCAGTCTCATAGAGTCGTAATCCATGGCGCAAACAACACTATAAACCTTGATTTTATGGGAACACATATTACCACTTCTAAACATATAGGAATCAGGCTTGCATTTGGTGAGACAATGACTATTGTAAATGCAGGGGATTTGGTCACAATACTGTTAGTGATGACCCGCCCCAGTTGAGATGTATCTATTAATAACAAATGACAACTCGTCGCTGATTAGATCGAAGGCAACACAGTTTTCCGTAACTGCGGCTGTGACTGGAGAAATGGGGCTTATGGGATTTGTGACCAGTGTAGCTCCTGATCAAACAGCATACTGTAATAGCCTGACAATGATATATATTGCTTGTTAGAATCGTGACGGGTAGTTCATTGATGGAATGGCGAAGAGTATTTGATAACTGAGACTGCGCGAATTCGGGGCTACACGAGCCTTAACACCCATAAGATACATTTCTCCAGTCACAGGCACATTTGGTGCCTAAAGTTGGCAGAACATTATATGCAACATTATAGTCAACTTTCATTATAGGAATGAATGGCCTTTTTGTGGAATTTATCGGGGTATAAACTTGGAAAAGTCGCGGGAATACTGGACGAAGGCCGGAAGGCCTCGTCCAGTATTCCCGCGACTTTTCCAAGTTTATATCCCCGATAAATTTCACCTCGTCCAGTATTTCCGCGACTTTTCCAAGTTTATATCCCCGATAAATTCCACAAAAAGGCCATTAATTCCTTATAATTCCAGCATTTGAAATAAATTCATCAAGAAAATGTGTTTATTTTCCGTTTTCTTAAGAATTATTTTAACTGCGCCTCACGGTTACCGAAAGTAGTTCGGCATGGGAGTTTACTGGGATATAAATTTTGGACAGAGACTTGCTACGGACCAATCAAATGTTAGGGAATTGTGTAAATATTTTTGTGCTGGAATTATTGGCATTTCCATAAGCTCATTAGAAAAGCTAGAAACTCAACCGGTGTTTTCGGTAAATCTCTGAAAACATGGTATAGTTATCATCGGCGGAAAACGGCATGCGACAAGGAGGGTAATCTCAGAGTCGGTCCAATATTGATTCAACATTGAGTAAAAGGCATTTAAAATATACACACAATTATATAATACCCAATGTACGCATGTTGTTACAGTCACTAATTACTATTAATGTAATACATTATGAATGTATTGGCGGGTATGTATTACGACAGCAATATATATATGCATATGCATGTACGAGCATAGCCGTAACAGAGTGCACATGCACTGGCTAGCTTTCAAATATCAAGATACGAAGTACTTGTAAGTGGTCGGTTGACAGAAGCATGGCTCGTTTCTTGGGAATTCTGTAAACTCGTTTAATAGATACTATATTAAACCATCACGCATGATCTTCCATACTGTAATAAAACGAAATATTCGGACACAATTTGTTGCGGGGGAAACCCCTGTAAAAATAGGTGTTTCCCAAAAACAAATTTCATCCAAATATGCTAGTACTACATGTATATATTGTTATTGTGCAGTGAAACCTCTCTAAACCGGACACCCTGGGATGTCCCCAGGGTGTCCGGTTTAGTGAGGTTTCACTGTATGTCAGGCATTTGATCATTCTCAACCCTAGTTGTGTGCTATGCGATCATGGACAGTCATTATCACATGAGATAAATGACCAAGAAACTCATCAAAAATAAGATGACTGATGTTTTCTTGGTGTCCGGTTTAGAGAGGTTTCACTGTATATTGTTATTGTGATAAACCAGTACAACCGAAACATTGGGTTACTCCCTCTTGTGGGAAATCAGATAATTCAAACTTCTGTGTTTCTTGGAATAAGGTGTGTTTGAATATTTAGCGTGATTACGATGTGCAGGTACGAACCTGGTAGGCAGAGGTGCGGAACTTGTTGCGTAGGTTAAGACTCACGTCGCGAACCTGGTCCTGTAGACGCTTGAACTCCGCCTGGTCAAAGATCCACAGCTTCATGATTGAAACACACACCGTTACATATAGCGCTATGACTGGCTTGCAGTCAGCACAGAGAGCAATATATAGCTAATCCCAACGCTTCAGAACAAATAAATTACGCACTGAATTCGATAATCAACAATTTCTGAACTCAGTAAAGTGCATGTAGTTTCATGTAGTATCACAACACATGCACTACTGAATGTCTGTGTTTATGTTAATAAACCAGTGGGCGTTAAACTGTTAAATCGCGACGTTTGCAGGTGTCATCTTGCCAATTAATAAAGGTTGATAAAATCCGTGTAATAGATCTCTTTATAAATGACCTTTGCGATTTGCATCAATACATCCGATAAGTTGGTGTCATAAATCAATGCAGACATTAACAAATGTTATTCACCCCGTTGTGACAAGGAATTTCCGCTTATAAACATAGTGTATATCCATTGAATAAACATATATAGAGTGACAGTACACATTGGTCGGCGTATCTATGTATGGGAATGTTAACTGAAGCATTGCGCGCATTTCAGTAGCGAACAACAAAGCAGAAAGTCGACAGACATTTAAGTTTGTCCGTTAACCTTTCCATACCACAGATCATACCATATAACCGAATGTTTATGTCTGTAACGCAGCGCCACTTACAGTTTCCCTGCGTGGACAGAAAAGTCGGGTTACATACGATAGTTCACTGTTTGCAAGCAATGTAGATCCAGATTGGCATCTACACTGTAAATAGTCTCTGCATTATGTGTATACATAATCAAGGTGCATGATCACGTGGTTACAACAACAACAACGTCGCCCACTCCAAAGTAAGTATTATTTGATATTTTCCTTAATATGCAACGGATTTTGATGAAATATGGCGCAGCAAACGCGTCTTCATGAGCTGCATTTGGTGGTATATGGAGTTTGGCACAGACTTATGTCGTTTTTGCGACATCGATTCTTCGCAAAAACGACAGAAGTTTGGGCGAAAATATCATCAATGATAACAAAAAGATAACCATCCCCACTTTTTTTCATTTCACGAAATTCCATCAAATATTGATTTTATTGCGAAAAATAAAACAATTTTCCTATTACATGGGGGTTAATAATAGATCATTTGAAATAATTTCGGAATTTGTGGACCGATTTTTTAAATCTAATATTTGTTTTCTATCTAGCCGGGTTTCGGAGTCAATTTCGAAACAAAATATCGGTTTTAGATGCTGTCCGTCACCATCCTTTTTGTCCCATGTTATACTCCCATAGGAAAATACAATTGGGGAGGGTGACTTTTTGTTATTGATGAAAAGTACTTAGATTTAAATATTGTTTTATATCTAATGTGTTTAATAGCCAAAAGTTCGTCGACAGAAAAACGTGGAACAGACAGTAGGCACAACTGTGTGCTCCGTTAATACCGGAAACCCTGCACTGGCCGATGACATTGACTTGTCTTTCGACCAATCCAGATTCACTACACAAACAACTATATATTGCAAATGAACATGCCACCAAGTGGCGGTTCTGTATCAATAAGCCACAAGCACACAAGCTATTACACGCAGGTATGCGCGACATTGCTATGAACTCATGATGCTATACGGAATTAGACAATATGGTAATTCACATGTAATTTAGAGTGTTGTTCGGGAAACTACAGTATGGTGATCAATGTGTGTCCTAAAAGGATGTAGTAAAGTACAGGCCATTATAGATGTTTGGTCCAATATATTTGTTGTGTAATAATATTCGAATCCATACGGTAAGGAATGGCAACTGACCGAAGCATACATGTTTCGTAACGTCATCACATCATCACTTTGGTAAGTGATGATAGGTCAAGGTGTAGTGATAAATAGGAATTATTAGTAAAATAGTAAGATTAGCTAAGGTATATATAATTAATTCACGCAAACCCGAGATACTGGTGATTTTTAACAAGTATCGCTCGAAGATCATTGAGCATAGGGCGAGCTTTCACAGTATAAATTAGTTGTACAAGGTAAATGGAACGTTGGGAATTTCATAGGGTAGATATTTGAGTAGATAAGCTGAACATAACGCGTATGTCGAGGTACTGGTCGTCTCATGTATGTACTTACGCGGAACACGTTGCTTCAGTAAGCGGGCATAATTTGGATAGTGAATTTGTTACAAATTCACTATCCAAATTATGCCCGCTTACAGATAGGTTACAGATAGGTTACAATAAATTCACTAACTGGTGTATCTAGGATGGATATACTTGACAAGAAACAGTGACATGAGTAATTGACGTATATTCGAGATAGCTGATGCAGTAAGAAAGCAATATAGCAAATGTATCAATGGAATGCTGTTGTGTGTTCACACTGTTCAGTGGATAAATTGTGTTCTACGAACGTGTACACTCATAGAACACAATTTGTGAACATATTGTATATGAATATTGCTATAAATAGTAGGGGCATAGATTGTTACAAATGACGTCATACATGGATATACATGACTCACCGATACAATATAATCACACATGGGGATACATGTTTTACTGTCATGACACGAGATAACGTGGTGTGCTTCACGTGAAATTACGTCAACAAGACGGAACTTCTGGTTCTCAATACAGATTCGTCCTTATTAAAACGTTTAATGAATACTTTAATCCTTATTGGCGAAAGCGTCACAATATTCGATTAATTGAGACCAAATGGTAACTAGGACAAATAATAAATTTGGTTACAAACACAACCGTGTAGATATGCCACGAACACTATTCCATAGTATTGTTCATTTCTTGTGAATTACAAACATAAGAAGACAGGTAATAGGAATATTGTTTGCAATTCAGGGACTGACTGTCTTGTATAACATACTCAATTCTGACAATTCCTTCAATACTCACCTTTGTTAGCTTGTAAAATCCATCTGCCACTGAAATTGAGAAAAATACATGCATAATATTTCATCTCAAACAAAACAACTATATTCTGGGCCTCGGCAATATAATATAAAATGACTGAATAAAGCCTTCAAATCCTTCGCACTATGTGTTTGTGGATGACATATAGACTAGTAATTCATATTAGTTCGGAAGAACCAGGACCTCACCTGGATTTGGAGTATAAAGTTTATGTTATTGTTGATTCAGCAAGTTCAAAAATATATTGTCACCCTTGGGAGATACAGTAGCGCTTTTCTGCAGGTCAACTATACGTACAATACCAATACTATACGTATACTATACCAATACGATATGTTTTCTATACGATATGCATATAATATAAATGTACGGTATGTTTGTACCGTACATACCAACCAATATCGTATAGACATACCATTAAAATCGTACGTTTATACGATTGTTATACATGTGTATAATTCTGGTACGTTTGTATCGTACGAACATACCAGATTTGTGTACGGTATAAATGTACCATAATACCGTAAATGTATACGATATATTAACGGTGTTGCCGTGTACTATTTGCCCTAATATTTGGTCCGCCCCAAATATGTTGTCCTCTTTGGAGCCGAGAATTTCTTTAAAATGAGAGGTGTTTTCAGTAGAATGAAAAGCCACACTTCTGGTATGGTATATTCATACCATATCCGTACGGATATATCGTATATACGAACGGATATCGTATGTTTGTATAATATTCGCATAGTACGTTTGTACATGTATAATGTAAACAAACTGTACTATACGATGATATGGTACGGTACAAACATACCAATATTATATCATTATACGATATGCTCATTAAATATACCAATACTATACGATTACGATATGCATACGATATTAATATATACAATATACAAATAGGTAAGGAGCAGAAAAGCGCTACTGTAATCCAAGACCCAGGGATCACATCAAAACTCAAAATTCACACTGTGCATCTGCACACCATAAATAAGCTACATACCGAACAGCAAGTCTCCATAACCATTACGGTGTAAACTTTTAATTCTTACAAGGCGAAATTCTAAGTCCAAAAGGAGCAGATAATCCATGACCCGGGGGTCAAATCCAAAATCAAAGTTCACGTTGTTGCGCAGCGGTACGCCATAATGATATCGCACACCAACTATCAAACCTCCAGCTAAATTGCGGATTAAATGTTTGTACTTCTTACAAGAAACGTGACAGACGTACGAACGGAAGGTCGAACGGACAAACGGACAGACAGACAGACAGACAAAACCCCTTTTTTCTTTAAGCAAGTGGGTATAAAGAGCATTGTAAAATGATATTTTTTATGATTTTTCATCAAATCAGCCTCTATTATAATTCTATGATCGAATCCGAAAATGATCCACCCATATAGCATTTTGCAGAATGACTCCTTCGGCCATAAAAAGTACGTTGGTTCTCAGATATCGCCTCCCTGCGCGTTGAGCATTTTATCGTCATGGGGAAATAAAATCGACCTGTAAATGCACATCATCGATAAAAACATATGTTAAATTTAATCATGTTATGCGAAAATCTAGTAATTCTTTCCCATCTGAAGAGATTATAGTAACTTTATAGAACATATATGCATCTGACGACTAGAACAAACGGAAACGAACATCTCAAACAAAACAAATATATTTAAAAAACCTCCCTCCCGCGTCACATTCTGAGAACCAAAGTATTTTATATGACCGTATATAGTCAACATAGAATTTCCGCTACGCACGGGAGAACATTTCAAAGGGTTAGCAAACTAATCGAAACGGAAACGGAACCTTATGAGTCATTCTAAATCCTCTCTGACTTACCGTCATTGATGGCGCCGCTATATCTGTCATCCAAGGCCCCGGATGTCCAGCCTATCTGTTGTAGAGTGGCCTGAAGTAGTGGATAGTAAGGCTACTGTAAAATGAATCTTGGCGTGCCTGCATTCATCGAACGAAATATGAGATTGTGCCAACAGATATGCATGTACTGGCTGAACATGCAAGAAGTCTCAGTTAACTTGTAGAAATGTGCTTGATTAACTGTTTCAGACTCAATACATGTATACCATATAAACATATAGATTTAAAATACCATTAAAGTATCAGTATTGCAATTGAAATATTATTTAGATACATTATTAACGAAAAATATATAACTGGAGTAAAAATCTGTGACATCGAATTGAAAAACACGATGTTTGCTGGCGATGCAAATTTATGACGGATGGTACACGGACATCCTTTAAAGTTACTTTAAATAAGTATAGACGAATTCAGTGAAATATCAGGACTCACTCACTCTATTTTGATAATACAATATGTACTTGCATAACATTTCAGAAAACATAACGTAGATTGTATTGGTGATTATTGTTTTATGGGGCGTATACAAAGCTATTTGGTTTGCTGGGACGTGTCTATCGTTGAGAGTATCAACATATTCAAGCTGACCGCCAAGCATCAATATTTAGCCTGAAATATGTACTTATTTGATGAATGAAAACAAATAGGCATTTGGATCTTGATCAGACGAACGCAGACCAACTTTTGGATACCATGTATTAAGTTTAAACATAGATGGAGGCTATCAAATCCATATGAATCCATGATGGCCGCCAACTATTCATCAACATCAGGCTTCATTATATACACTGTGGTGGACCATATATTTGAACTAAGCTAGATATGAACATATTCGTTTGGTGTTCATCTGTGATATGATATTAAAAATGTATGTCAATATTTACACTCTTCTTAAAGAGCGTGTTTAATTCAAAATGGCCGCCTTATTTTCCAATAAATCGAAAGTGATTGGATATAAGGTTTTGTTTTATTTACTTATATGTATATTTCTATATTTCTTCATTCTGTTAGGCAGTTAAATCAGTAAGTTGGACACACTTGATTTTGAAGTCATTTTTAATTTTGTTTATTCAAAATGGTCGCCGCATTTAGGCTATTTTAATCTATTGTGGTACTGGTAATTGTGCGTTTCTTTTCATTTACTTTATAGGACAAATTCACATGTGTTCAGACTAGCAGTTAGCTGATTCTTTTGTGGAAATCGTGGTAAGGGTCATACAATAAAACAATTATAAAAATGATGAAAAAAATTACTTATAAAAGTGATTCGAAAAGTGATGTTAACCTCCGCCTTTGGCGTCGGTGAACATCATTTTTGTCAGGTCCGTAGATCTCATGTACACCTCCTCAAACGACAATAATTGTATAATATTCACTGGCAGAAAAGTCATATTGACTGGGCGACTTTTCTGCCAGTCAATATCAGATCATATTATATGGTTCAATAATTGTTTATTATATGATGACAGTATCCTTTATCAATAATTATGAGACTTGTTTTGATCATTTACACACCATATTCTGTACGTCTATTGGGCCAAATACGCCTAAATATGCAGACAGCCTCTTCCGTAGCTTTCCGTGTATTTGAAAATTCTCTGTCTCCTAAAATGTTATTTCTTGCATCTTCTGACAAAGAAGGGAAACGTTTGTTTTCTTTCTCATCTGCAGAGGCACCAGCCTTCGCCGCCATTAAGGAAACATGAAGATAAAATGCCGGTTCTCGTATTAATCCGCGTTCCATGACATTTCAATCACATAAGACTGTTAGCATGTTTAATCATCGCTGATAAATGGATATATATTCTCATTCAACATATATTCTCATTGACAATAGTCCTGTCCCATGCACTGAGCGTGTCACATATATAAAACATATGTTGTAACGAATGCTTATGATTTAGAGGTCTCAAATCAGGTATATTTAAATTATTTGTGTACATTAGTTATCTATGAATCACACTTTCGTCATATAAGACATATGCGTACAACTATATGCTCTATACATTTAACAATGCACTACGCAAATGTGTGCATGTGAAAATAAGTGTCTCTATTTGGTCTCTTTCGATTTTATATATATGTCGTATGCTGGTGTGTATAGACACGGACGATGGAACGTTCTGATATACTTCTAGATTAGCATAGTATAATCAATCATGTTCATTTGAAACAAAGTAACATATTAGTGCATGTAAACTAGTATATAGTATATTAAACATATGGTTGTGATATTATAATACACAGTTATGACACTTAACAATACCATATATGTACATTATATGACTACAGCATAAAATGATTACAGATTATGGTATTCCCCAGAAACAGCGCCCTTCATAACTGTGATACATATACATACATAATTATGCATTCAAGATAGATTTCATTATGATCGCATAATATATTTTTATAACTTGTATTCCATCATAAACTCACATCATATTGATCGCGATCGCATTATAGTTTAATATCCATACATATATGACTCACAAATACGGAATCATTAAATCATTCCTATATACATAGACCATACCTTTCTGTATATGCGATATGATAGGTCATCCAAATGCGATTTTCTTGTTAATAAACACAGCGAATACCGTTTATGAACTGAGATTCAATGGCCAGGATGACACCATCCATTGAATTCGTAGATATATACAATAATGTGAATATGGCACACACATACTGGTTATTAACTTATTCCTACATGTACTTACATGTACTAGTACATGGCTACCGGCATATAACTACTTAAATGATACGTCATCTGAACGTGAGTCATTTTCGGCAATACATACATCATATGTCGTATACAAACTGAGATTCAATGGCCAGGATGATACCGTTGACTCTACTTATATACGATATCCCTAATTTTCAAGTAATTGGTTTTGTCTCTTGCTACACCGACAAGCACACACGCACTGTCCATGTGTAGTATTATTGGTATTCCATGTTCGTGTTATTGTCGTCGATATTACGACTGTGTTATAATAATACAACGTATGCAAATGCAATAGAATGAATATTCCCATATCAGTGTCTTCTACAGCGCACTAATAGGGATGCAATACGATGCAATGGCATGGGTTTTTTCATTTCTAAAAAGCTAAGCATACCTTTACTTCTTCGCTATGAACAAATAATGCCCCTTTCATTAAATGTGCGAAGTGAATAATGGTAGTTGGTACGTGGCCAGTCAAGTTCAGAATTCGTCAACCTTCCTTGATATGTCAATATGTCAGTAGGCTTCATTATAATGGGAAATGACATACTATCCGCATGGAATATACCGTTATCTGATGGTTTCGATGTATGCAACAGGCCCGTAACCAGACCTTTTGAAGCAGGCGTCTTTTCGAGGGCTTGAATGGCCCGCCGCAGCTAGTGAGTCCGGGGCCATGCTCTCACAGACAATTTTGAAATCCGGGTGGTCTGAAATGCCATTTCCTACATTCTCCGAAAAGACTGCAGTGTGCTCATGAGCACATAATACGACTCTCCTGCTTGCATCAATATTATAAATTGACAACGTATTTACAATAAGTCTTATTTTAGTGCATGAAACGGTGGACCTCAATGCAGGACGAGGTAGATGGGGGAGGGGGTCGTCCGACCGAACCGACCACCTGGTTACGGACCTGTTGCAATAATACAATGGAACAGTGATGTTCATGGTCATGTTAAAGATAAAAATGATAGACTTCCAAACGGTTTAATGTTTAATGTCTTTAAACGGACTATCGACAGGTAATATCATCCCATATTTTATCTGCATGGATGGGGGTGGGTAACTGAATATGTGCATACAATTTCTATCCAGCGCTGCCATTAGACAAACCGGACCTACTGTCAGGTCTTCAGCATATTATAGTAACTTAGCCCCCCCCCCCCCTCCCCATAAACGTAATACGATTAACACTGGTCGTATTACTCTCATAACGAGGTCAGCCGGATTCAACTCTCGTCTACAAGAAAGCTCAACATAAAGGACCAACATAAGGGATATCGCGCTCTCCGGCAATGATTACCATTCACATGCTCCCAACCTGCCACTGTATATTATTTATATCAGACTACAGGTATAAGACACGAGTATTATTATTATTATTCACTCAAATGCATGAATACCTAGGTGGAATTGTAAATACGTTCCTGTTTCCTTTGACATTGTCAACATGTCTTCAGAATTATGTTCCACTTGAAATCCAAGATCGTGACTATTTAGTCGCTTATTATACATTACCATGTTACAGCTAGAAACTATTGCTATCGATGCATGCACCAACATTTTGTTGATATCTTACATTATAAAACTACGCATTATAGCAGCCGTCTTGGTAATCAAAATGGCGGTCATAAAATATTATTCTTTATGTTGTAATCGGAAACACTGAAATATTGATTGATGTGTCGCATATGCTATGTCGTTGATGACTACCCAACTTAATATAGACGTGTCAGAATTGTATCCATGTTGGTGGCCATGTTTGATTTACCTTCGTTTGCGGCGAAAGATTCGGTACAGTTTGGAACAAAAACCTCGTATTTTTAAAATACACGTATTACAAATATGATTTCCAAGTATGTTCCATTTCTTTACTAGTTTGTCTACCAGCAGCGCCTAAGAGCTTGAGCGATACTTAGCGGCCATCTTGAATATCCCAAAATGGTCAAATAATAATTATATTACTTGGATTCACTCATTTTTGGTTCAATAACACATGCAATAATAACAACAATAAATGGGAATCAACTGAAAGATAAGGTGCATGAAAGTGTAGATACTTATGTTTGTTATTCCACACACATTTAATGCACGTCTGGGTGAATATTTGGCGGCCATATTGTATTTATATGATAATGGCACACAGTAGATTGAACATATATATGATTATCGGTTAAACAAATGATTACGATTTACTGATTGTTCAGCAATATTCAACATAAGAAATAAAATTTTATAAATTATCAAAGTACATTAAACAGTATGCGTCCATTATGGTTAGAACAGCTGTTGGTAATAAATTTACAAGTTAAGTACCAATTGTACTATTTGATATTGTGCAACATCCAATACAAATACCTGATGCGTATATTACTCATAAATTACTTAAAGAACAGAATTCAGATAGAACAGGAAATAACCACACAAAATGATAAACGAGAACAACACATGATCAAGTGGGGTAGGTTTAATGTCTAATAAGCACATTATACATTTATACATATGCATAGATAATGAAAAATGTTCAACTAAACGGGAAAAGGGGCTGTACTGCTTTCTAGTGTATAAATAACCCAAATGCTATGTCTGTAACGGAGGGCGACAGGATTGTGTATACTGTTTGATAGTCTTGCAATGTTTTGCTACATTCTTGTGACCAATGTTGTTTTTTTCCTAATCTTTAGTGCTTTTAGAATAAAACTGGGGTTGGTCCCGTTCTTTTCGAAATTCTCAATCGCCGCTACCTTGGAATTCAAAATGGCCGCCCTGAAATGCTATGTTCATGTAGATAGACGCTCTTTTTTCTGGCTATCTTTTAAACATACTCCGAATCTTAAGACTAGAGTTGTTACCACTATTTCCGATAACTGGTATGGCCGCCATTTTGGCTTTCAAAAATATTGTTTTTGTTTTTGCACTAATAAGTGTATATATTGTTACGTCATGTTGATTTTACTTTGCTACATTATTGAAACATGTCAAGTAAAGAAAATATGGACTGGTTCCATTTGTTTCTAAATTTCAAAATGGCCCCCATGAAACTCGTACAATTATGATATAATCATGTTAAAATGATTCAACCTGCTGTTTTTCCTGACTGTTATCATTAAACTGTATTTAAATATGACTAAAGAATTTCAAATCACTGTATTGTGTCAGACATGTTGGATTTCAAAATGGCCGTTATATGTATGCAGGACATGTCTTAATTACGGAGACTGAAATCACAGTTCTTTCAAACAGTTCCGTCACCATCTGCATTAGTCTGCAGTTGGTGTTTCTGAAGGACAGTGTTACATAATTACAATCAGAAAGTCAGAAAGCAACTATACATACTATATAGAATTGCATGCAGGAAAGTGCAGACAGACATAATGGGTGACTTGAAAAGGCAGCATATATGGTGAAACATAACTTTTCGTCGTGATAACGTCAAATAACACATTGTTCAGAATTGCAAGCAGGAAAGAGTAGAATAAATTACAGTTTTGTAATGCAAACAGCAGGTGTACATGTTTGATTGACATAAAGCTGTCAGAGTAGTTCATATCACAAACCGTAACCCTGTACATAATTGTGTGCAAAAGTGTAGAAAATGAGGTATTGTTGTGAACAACATATGCCCCCCCCCCCCCATAAACACGCCCATTGGATACACGATCAACTTACTGGACACGTAAACTGTCGAATGACAGTCCGATCCTCATTAAGTTCAATTCCGCATACAGTCGCTACCATTATTTAGACCTGCCATATGGTCCTCAGATTCACGTCACGTTTAGACGTAACAATGGTCAGTGCCTTGAAGGTCTAAACGACGTCTTAATTGCTGAATATGCTATCGTTCACAGGGAAAGCATGCCAATAATATAACCAAACTCTGCACACGGTTTTACGTCGCATGTCTGATACAGGCAAATATAGTTGATATCGGTTTTACTGACGTTCCATATTTCATGCATACCTTGACATCACACGTTCTCAAGCCAGACACAGCAACAGTGTCAGCAATCAAAGACATAGACCCGTCGCGCAATCGTGCGGACTTGGAAGCAATCCTGGGCATAGTGAATGATTTGTCAAAATGTATCCCCATTCTCGATCTAATTACAAGTACCCGACACATATCCAAACATTATTATTAAATTCATTAACATAGCTGTCAGTGATCAGAATGTGCAGGAAATTGCAAAGTTGACTGAGCAAGATTCAAACTTGATTCTGCTCAAAGAAACGAATCTAAATGAAAGGACCAATTGCTGAAAGCGATGTGCGCAGGAAATAGTTGAGTTGTTTTTGGAATTACAGAAATGAGCTGAAAATATCAGATGCTCTTATTCTAAAAGGTTTCAAGATCATAATTCCGATTGCATTCGGGACCAAGATGTTGCATGCCGTGCATGTTGGCCATTGTCATTTAGAAATGTCTGATAACATGTTCTGACCAAACATATCGGCAAATATCACTAAAATTATAGAATGTTGTTCGTTTGCCGTCAAATTTCATTAAGCCTCTGATATCACATTATGTACCAAATCACACATGGCAGAATGTTGCTACAGATATTAGATGGAATGTGAATGAATTTCGGGTAGGTTTTGACTGTTATAACTGTTATTTTGAAGTACGACAGTTACACAACATGGAATTCAATACTGCGTTTGCCAAGTTGAAAAGTGTTTAAAGTAGTCACGTTGTACCAAATAACACTCATGTCAGATTGAGGTTCACCATTTGCATCGCAGAAAGTTGCTGATATTTGCAATATAATGGGAGTTCGTTCATGTCACAGATATCCTAGGTAAAACTAGTTAGCTGGACGAACAGTAGCCACTGTGACACAGATTTCATAAAATCAAACGCATGTACATACCCATGTTTGATTTACCGGATTATCAAAACACTGACATGACTGGTTTAGAATGGTCTACATCACAGTCATTGACGGGACGGTGACTTCGATCCAGTTTAACGATCACCTGCAAGCAGCTACTGCCCAAAACAGAAGATGTTGTTTTTGTTCGTGACATATCCAGTCCAGTCACTAACAGAGCACCATGAGAAGAATGCAGTAGCATTAAAACAGCTAATCACTGGTGATAATGTTAGACTCGATACATACAAAATATGTGTATTCCGCAAACGCAATGCCAGAACCTACATTGCATAGACTACAGGTGGCGCATCATATCGCCGTAACAGACGAAAGCAAGTGAGAATACGTATTTTCGTATGTAATGCACTCTACAAGACATCGATATACAATGTGTTATGCAACATAGATGAATTACTATATTCGTTATCTTCTTATCGTCAAGTAAAAAACATGCCGGTGACCCGTCTTGGCGGCAAGTTATAATCGATTTCCCCACTACTATCTATTCGAAATACATTCACGTTTCTGTGTTTGTTTATTCGATCCACATTCAAGTAGCGCTATACAGCGCACCTGTGTGATGAAACTGAGTTGAGGCCACGTCTGATAGACGAAATACATCGAGTAAACTTATTTTCAGCGTTCAACTTCAACATAAAATAAATACGATTAATACTTCAATTCTAGTTAGTAATAATCTGAGCAGTTAATGTTTAAATAAATGAGCATAATCATTAAGGAACATACAACATACCACAACTGCATTAACAACTGCAAGTTCAACCCAAAATCGCCGCCATCAAAATATATGGAAATCATGTTGTCAATATTTCTTATATAACAACACGGGACGTAATGACTTTCATTGACCATGTTGACGTGAAATTTCAATTTCAATGGCGGTCATTTTGAAGTTCAATATGGCGGCCGGTTTATAGAAGAAAAATGGAGCCAGCCCCAGTTGTGTTGTATAGATGATAATCATCATTGGTTCAAACCTTAAATACCTCAACATAACAATAATACAATATCCTGAGTAAGTTTACAAGTCGGCGTGACGTTGCTACCGACAATAATGTAGTTGTTTAATTATTACGAAAGTAAATCGTTTCCCAATAGCAAAAGACAAGTACCCGCCACTTCAAACGCCGGGAAGTCCTTTACGTTCAATTTTTCTATTGAGCGGGACAATAAATGATTAAACCAGACACCTAGAACATTTCGGTGTACTTAACCTCCATTTACTAAGTTTATGCACCTCAAATGTACCCGATGGACATTATATTTTACCCTTGTCCGCCCGTCCATCCGTATTATTTTGGAATATTTTGTGCTGAAAAGTTCGTTCCTCGGCATACGGCTACCAAACTAGCACGAAATGATCGGCTACTGCTCTACATCAGGAAATGACACATAACGTTTGACATTCATATGACATTGACCTAGTTGGTCCGCTTATAGGCGAAGAGTATTTAGGGTTGAGATCGGAAAAAAATAAGCCAAAGCTGAATTTTTCAGAATATGACCAAAATACCATTAGTAATAACATATCAAAGCTTCCCACAAATCCCACTTGAGTTTAATCTAGCAATCAAGATGGCGTCCAAAATGGCCGTCAAAATTACAAAAATCGTAACTAGTGCAATACCCACTAAGCCAATCAGGAACAAATGTGCCGAAACTGATTTAATATAACTAACGAATCATAATAAGCCAAGTTGTGAACAGTAATGCAATCAAAATGGCGTCCAAGATGGCCACCAACATATCTTAACTCTCTAAGCCTAGCAAACATGTGAGACATTTGTAATAACTATATTCAGATGTAATAGTGTGGTTATTAGGAGAAATTCCAACTATACACCAGATTTATTACATATAGTATGTTATGTAAAATTATATTCAAGATAGCCGCCCACTAAATTGCCAGAAATGTCACAAAATGACGCAAATTTGTATTTTAAATATAAATATATATCAATTACACTAATTACTATATTTTAATTTGTTATATGGGTCTTTATGACACATTTTTAACTACGCAATATATTTAATGCATATTTTATTTATTATATTATGCAAAATGATATTCAAGGTGGCCACCAAATGTTGTGAAATATAGCAAAATAACTTACATCTATATACGGCAAATCAGCACAGGGTGGTGAAAAAAACACTTTATTGTGATTTATGCTTGAAACATGTCTCAATTTGGCAGAGTTAGTTTATTGCAGCATTATCAAGCACATTTATGTTTGTAACTACATAACTAATTGGCATAACCTGCTAGAATAGCAAGCTTATCAGCAACTTTCAAGCAAATCACCAGTGTCATTATCGGCACGAAGCACCACATTGGAATTCCCGATCCTAAGTACCTTTGATCTCTATCGGTAGTCTAACCCAAATATGACGGTACATGTATATAAACATATTAATTAGAGGTTAATACGTGGCTTGTTTGATATCGGCCTAGGTATCGGCCCGAGGTAACATGGTATCAGCCTGAGACCGAAGGTCGAAGGCTGATACCAAGTTACCGATGGACGATACCTAGGCCGATATCAAACAAGACACGTATTAACGTCTTTATTACTTAGATTACTTAGATATCAATTTCAATATCAATCATCCGGCAGTTGTGATAATCCTATATTAAAATATATACCGTTATCCATGATTGAATGACGAAATACAGAGCCTACAAATTTAAATTCCCGGCATCTGTCAAAATTTACGCAGCCAATAAAGTAAACATACGCAATGCGCATGCCCAAAGGAACTGGTTTAATACGCGCGCGAGACATGGTATTGGACTGGAAACGGCGGTATCAGACTAGTAACGATGGTATCAGACTAGAAATGGCAGTATCAGACTAGACGTTTCAGTATCAGACTGGAAAACACACCGTATTAGCCTGGACTGTGTATGCTATTGCTGTAGGCAAATACAGGCAATTTCTAGGCAAACATTGATATCTAAGTAATAATTGTAAATAATTGATTGTTAAATCGATGTGTAAGTGGAAGACGGGCAGCATAATAGTAATAGTAAAATTTTCATATGCAAGGTGATAGCAGCGGATATATCATATTATATTATCAGTTTGTAGCTCTATTTGCGCGGATAAACATGGTTGATTGATCGAGTTTGAAACATCTGTTTTTTTACAATACTACACTTATTATGACCATATTCATCAAATGAACAATAATGTAACGTACATATACATACACTAATACACTATTAACATTCTAATTTGTTTGAAATTCCACTTTTCTTTTTATATCTGCAGGAAATGGTATAACATATGCGTACCACCACAGTATAAATCCCTCGCGTACTATAATGCAATCATATAGAATGATCGAAACGTGTATCCCTTGTCTAGATCAATGATTGAATCGAATACTAGCCATACTGTTTGTTTTGCACTATACTATGCCGTATTACATGTATCACATGAGACAGGTTTCAACTCGTTCTGGTATCCATAAATATGACGTATGACTTTATGATACACCGAAGAGAAATGAAAATAAGTGTAGACATTATGTAACATTACACTATGGTTATTTAGGCACCGATCAACTGTGGTAAATACCGTATTTCATCTGTAAAGAGGGATCACAAAATCAGAACAATATTTGCATCAGAGTCACTGTCACTTAGTCCCAGCCCCTAAAAGTAATCGGAGTACACTAATCTTACTACACGTACAATTTGGATAACCGGATGCAACAACCACGTACAAGAAAGTAAAAATTTACCTGAAGACTAAATCAGGGATATCGCGATTTTGGTACGGATGACCCACACAGCTAACATACCCGTGCCATGCTCCCAGCCAATCGCCCACAAAATCTCAGTTATTGTAAAAATGTTCCCACGGACAGGATACCTTAACGTCGGTTGTCAACATCAAACTTCAAGGCAATGAGACGGTGACAGTGTGTCACACACTTCCATATGACTTAAAGTGCAGTCTTGTATGATTTAAAACGTGTGTACTTATATAAGGTATGTATTGCCATGCGTGAATCCATATACATTACATATAATATATAACTAGCACAATTGTAAACAATATATCCATGGTAACCATCGGAGAAGATCATACTACCTAACCTATCCATATTGGAGGCAACATTTCATTACATGGATCTAACATAGTGTATTGCAATATGCTTATCAAATTTATAGTTATTGTGAATTAATTCCACAAGAAAGACAGACGATAAAGTAAGTGTTTGTCGTGGAAAGCGAGAAATTTTAATCATGTTACATATGTACGTCCGTCCGTGGGATAGTCCGTCCGAAATGGTCATCACTTATATCTCTCCAGTCATAATCAGATTGCGTTATGATGTTTTCACAAAATTTCCGTTTTTTATACAAAATACCGTATACGTAGATATGCAATGATCGATTTGAAACGCCAAACGTGTTTGTTTTACCATCCATGCTCTCATGCTGTAGACGATCCAAATGGTCTTCCTACACAAGGTCAATGTCAAATTACAGTGCGTTAACGGTTTTGCGAATTTTGAATTAAACGTTTAAAGTACCTTATATATATCTAACCACATATATACACCCTGCTACGATCACTAAACATTGTCACTATCAATGCACTCTCGGGCTAGTTACAGTCTAGCGCGCGGCCATTTTATATGCATATTTGACAACGTTTTCAAGTTTTGGCGGCCATCTTGGACTTGGATATACTGCCTCAATATGCGTGAATATGTTCATTATAATCACCTTTATGTGTTTAATCAATTTATGGCAGCCATCTTAGATGCCATCTTGAATTCTGAATTAAGCTCCAGTGGGATTCATGGGGAGTTTTCATATGTTTCTCCTAATGATATTCTGGACCTATATTGAAAAATTCACCTTTGGCTTATTTTTTTCCGATCTTTGGCAAGTTTATGTCTAATACTATTCGCCTATGATACTATTCGACTTAGCCATCCCGACCACTCTTAGTGTAGTTGCTTAAAAGCCAAAAAGGCCATGTTTGTGCACTTTTGGAAACAAACATGAAACTTGGCACACTGGTAGATACCACAAATACAATCAACATATGCTATAGAACCACCTCGACAGAGCCCGGTGGCGCCTGTGGCACCACATAATGGAGCCACATGGTGGCTCACACGCCTTCATGGATAGGAGTAACATAAATGTTGATGTAGTTGAAGTTTTGTATATGTTAATATATGTCGTTATGTTTGTAAAATGTATGGTAATAATGCTAGGTGGTGCCAGGTGGTGCCATCTGGTGGCGTATATATAGGATTAAGCATGTTTTAGTGTCGAAATATACTTTTATGTTTAAACTGTCACGATATAACTTCCATATATTCACCTGATGTGTTGTCAATGATGTAACTGAAATCAACATTCAGTCATTTGTTTATATACTGTGTTGCTACGCAACATCTACAAGCTTTGATTTCATATGATAATGGATACTATCTTATAAAATATTATTTAAAATACAAATGCTGGTGCAAAGTCTGAAATAAGCAAATATGATAGTATTGGTATATACAAACACACTATTATTGATTAGTTTATGCTATACAATTGTCCCGACAGCGCACGGTGGTACCATGTGGTGCCTTTGGTGGAGCCACATGGTGGTTCCTATATCATCACACAGAGAACTGCGGATTATCTTGGGAATATGTTTATATGCTTTTTCCCAATATGTTTTAATATGTCTTGGGAGACATTACATTTACAGTTTATGGTTCATAGCAACAAGCGAGTGCCACATGTCTCACGTCAGATGATATACATACTCGACCAGTAGCTCCTATTAGCTTAGATGAATCAGAGCCTGGACATTATTTAGAAACAATGTCCCAAGAAATGCGGGAGCTTGCTTGACATTACTCACCATGAACAAACACGTGCAGTTCAAACTACGTTTGCGAAGCAAGTGGTGTCATTAGTCTCCACAATTGAGAAAATGGGTAATCCATCAGCTGATGACACTCCAACTGTCAATACTATGGTATTGAATGGTGAGGCTATTGTGCACTTGCTTGAGCCAAAAACTGTTGCGACTTTCGATGAATATGTAACATCGATATTTCTACCATACATTGACAAGCAGGTGAATAATGCTGATCGTGTTGACGTGGTCTGGGATTCATATTCAATACAGCCTGAAAAAATCAACCAGACGGAAACGAGGAAAGGGAATCAGGAGGCGTGTGGTAGGAACACATCAAAGGTCCAACGGAACTGAAAACACTTTCTCTGTGTCTCGGATAATAAGGTAGAATTGTTTGATCTCCTCTCAAATGCAACTATAAACAGGTCATGCGCAAATGCTGATGTCTACGTTACAAAGGGAGAGTCTGTACTTTCCTCACATGCAGAATCCGACTGTCTATCAATGAGTCCATGTAACCACGAGGACGCTGATACTAGGGTAATTTTCCATGTAAATGATGCTGCAAAAAAAGGAAGCAAAACGTGTCTAATCAGTGCAGATAAAATTGACGTTGACGAATTATGGGTGGCAGTTGGCACTGGCAAGGAATTTTACTATATACCTGCTCACGAAATTACACGCACAATGGGATCTCCGAGGGCTTCAGCACTGCCAGCATTTCATGCGTTCACGGGCTGCGACACGGTGTCAACATCTGTAGGACGAGGCAAGAAAACTATGTGGTCAGTTTGGCAAGTATTCCACGAGATTACAGAAGCATTCATTTAACTGTCTACCTGCATCAATAATATCAGTACAGAGGTTGTAGAGTTGTAGAAAGGTTTACAATTCACATGTATGACCGAACCAGCGAACTCATGGATATCAATGTAATTAGAAAAGATCTGTTCGCAAGAAAGAGCAGATTCAGACATGAAAGTCTTCCTCCAACTAAGGCAGCCCTAAAGGAACATGCTAAAAGGGCCACGTATCAAGGTGGACATGTGTGGCTGGTAAAAAACCGGTGATGAATGGGAGCCCCCCTGGACACTGCTACCAGAAGCCTCAAAGAGGTGCCGTGAACTAATCAAATGTAGCTGCAAGAAAGGGTGCAGCATAAGTCGTTGTGGATGTTCACGAGCAAATATGTCATGCACAACACTATGTTCATGCATGTGCATTGAAACCTAACAGGCTAATAACTGATGTGAACATATCATACCACGCCTCGTATTAACTTCACTTGATGTTCTTTTTTGTCATTGTATGTCACATATCGGCCACCGACTGTAAAATGAACTTACGTCATTTAATACGGGTATCGTGGGTATGTTGTACCGATCTAACAATGGGATTAGAATATAGCCATTGTGTTGTTCGCAACAAGACAGATTCAGTGACCGTATTTGTAACAGCATATGCTCAAACCAAACTGCCCAGGTACACATAGTCCAGGCCAATTGTAGCATGACCCAAAACAAATTGCAACAAAAGGTTTCTCTTTTTATTTGGACTTATCAAACATTTATATAAAACATACTAAAAGGCTATAACAATAAAAAATGTACTTTTTATATTTTTTTGAGATTTTAAATATAGCCTTTTTTCAAAAGTTGGAAATCGTCAATTTTGATCATATTGCTTCTCTGACATAAAATATTCCACAAATCATAATAAATCCGAGAAAAACAATGATATGAAGATACATATTATTCATTCATAACAAGTTCAGCACATATCTATATTTTTTGGTTTCCAAAATCAACAATAAAGTAGATGTATAACATAGCATTACCCCACCCACTAAATTTACATGGGATGCCATTATAGTGGCCTCGTATTTCTCTTTATTATTCATTAATTGATGTGATTTTACATTTATTGTGAGTGACCAGAAACTATTTAGAGTAAATAAAAACAACAAGAACAACAAAAACAACAATAAAGCAGCACTAACAACGACATAAAACAAGAAAACAATCACATATGGGAGAAAACTAATTTTGTTGAGTCTACGTGAGTATGCCTGAACATAGTAATCTCACTGATCGTCTCAGTGGACGTATGTCTGTTCGTGCATGTGTCTGTCTGTCAATTCGAAATCTAAGTAATATAGCTTTGCTATCACACTACATCGACCTACTAGACAGGCAGTTTGTGAACATCTTATATCTATACATTGACCTTCTTTTCTCGTTTCCAGGTGACTCTGTGTTTTACAGATATTCAAGAAGCCAGCATGTACAATTGTTCAGAGACCGTATGAAAACATGTGAACCATCGCTTTAAAACTATAAGGAAAGCACAACACACTATACATAATGGACACGTGCATCTTGTGCAGTGACAAATTAGACAATGGCACAGAAACAGTGGAATTGAGAGAGAAAGGTGCTAATAGTATAAATGAAGCCAGCAGTGAACGCGGTGATACAGTAGTTGCTCATCCAGGTCCATCTGTGCACAAAGTATGTAGGCGGGACTACACACATTCTACGAATATTGAAACATTTAAGAGAGATTCTGAAGGCAAATGCAAGGATGATAGACATCGTCTACTTCGTTCACAAAGTACTTTCGATTTCCAAACAGATTGTATTTTCTGTGGTAAAAATACACAGCATGAACAGAAACGGTTTACTGATATATGTAAAATAGAAGTATCAGCAGTGAAAACCTCAACTTTCAAAACGACAATAACTGACATTTGTAAGCAGATAAATGATTCATGGTGTTATGATGTTATGGCTAGGATTGAATATGCGAATGATCTACATGCAGCCGATACGGTATACCACAGAAAATGTTGTACACATTTTAGGACGTTCAAACAGGTGCCTGAAAAAATACAGAGACAGTGATAGCAGTACCAAAAGTAAGCGGGGTAGACCTTCAAACACAGGCAGAGAACATGCATTTTTGCTAGTAACACACTATCTGGAGGAACACGATGAAGAACAGACGACAGTAAATGATCGTATTGACATAATGAACAACTACCTTAAAGATACCAATGATGAACCATACAGTTTTCCGCACATGAAGAAAAGACTCGTCGACCACTTTAGTGACCGAATAGTAATTGCAGAGATTAATGGCATACCAAATATAGTAACATTCAAAACAACTACATCGATTATACTACACCAGTTTTATAATCAATCGAAAACTGGTGACTCGGATTCAGAAAAAAGTAGACTAACGGAAATTGCTGCAAAGCTCATAAAGAATGACATTAAATCATTGACCACTGATTCTCAGAAATATCCATCCAGTGACAAAATAAGGTCTGTTGATGAGAATGTTGAGACAGTGTTCCACAAACATTACAATTATTTTTGCAGACAATGTTCGTAGGTAAAGATTCAAACAGAAAGATTGCTTCAATTGGCCAATCAATAGTACAGGCAACGAGACCTCGAGTTATCACACCTCCTCTTCAAATAGGGATAGGTGTGCAAATGCACAGACGTTATGGTTCACGCTTTCTGATTGATTCCCTCCATAAGCATGGATTCTGCTCATCATACCCAGAGATACAAAAGTATGAACAAAGTGCAGCAGTACATCTGAGCACCGATATTCCAGGACTTGTACCGGGACAATTTGTTCAGCACATAGCCGACAATGTTGACCACAACATCAGGACTATTGATGGACACAGTACATTCCATGGTATGGGGATAATTGCATCCGTTACCCCAGGAACTGTAACTCGCAAAGTTGTACCAAATGTGGCTGTTACAGCAGCTGACATTGCCGCTGTAGGCAAAATCAGTATAGCTTTTCATAAGCCAATGGAAACTCGTACGTCATCCTTAAAATATGAAACGCTGCCCAATTTCACATGCCAAGATGACACGCCAAATGTCGACATTTTGTGGCAAATATCTTGATTACTACGGCCCAAGAGACCGTCTTGGAATAGGTTCATGCAGATGGTGAGCCAAGGATCTCATCCTGGTAAATCATCAATACTGTTCATGCCAATGATAGATCTCAAATCCAGTGACGAAGCTTGCATCTACTCAACAATGTGTTTTGTCAGTGAGCAGGCCAAACGGTACGACGTTACACCAGTGCTGACATTCGACCAGCCGCTATGGTGGAAATCATATGTAATACAGAACAGTGAATCAAGTAATCTTGATGTGAAGAAGTTAGTCCTGAGGCTAGGAGGGCTACATACAATGATGAGCTTCTTGGGTAGTGTGGGTCATTTGATGGGTGGGTCGGGTCTGCAAGAATTGCTAGAAGTAATATATGCCGACAATGCTGTGAGTCATATAATGACTGGTAAAGCAATTTCAAGAGCAATCAGGGGTCACCTATTAATAGAGTCAGTTCTGAATGGAATATTAGTGTCCAAGACATATGACCTTCCACTTTCCTGTGAAGATGGTACTACAAACACGAAAGATGCTCCCTTGACAGACATGAATGACCGAGAAACAGTAGAATATTGTCTATCAGACCAACTAGACGAAATCTGCCCACTAGGAGTCGGAGAACAAAATGTTGATTGCACAACTAGTACAGCGAGCATACTTGAGTACGCAGTAAATGAAGTCGTGGAGAAAACTACTGCTGCGAAAACTGTAGTAGTAGAAACACAATCAGATGATTCAGTAGTGGAAAATGTCACCACAAATCTAGAAACGTTTGCTGAAACTCAGATAAGTGACGACACTGTAGAATGTGAACAATGTGTGACCGATATAGAGATGCCCGAAGAGCAGGACAATGTAGGTGATGAGAGCCAAAGTGACTTGGATAGTATAGCATGTATTATCGACAGATTAGTTGATGGTGAAATTGAGTTGAAAGAAGCATGCAGCAATCCAATATTTGACCAGGTAAAACATAATCTAGCTGAAAGCAAGCAACAAATTTCTAAATCACGAACATCGAAACTATGGCTACAGTATCTCGAAATGATTGCCAATCTTCGACAGTTTATCAAAGCAGAACGGATAGGCTATTGGGAGCTTCATTTGCACTCACTCTCAGAAATGCTTCCATACTTCGCAGCATCAGGACATTGCTTATATACCAAGTGTGTATTCTTGTACTTGCAAAACATGGCTAAGTTAGCGACCACACATCCAAGCGTACATGCATTATTCCAAGCAGGTTATCATGTGATAAGAAGGAGCGATAGATACTGGGCCGGTTTGTCCACTGATTTAGTGATAGAGCAAGTGTTAATGCGAAGTTTGAAAACATCCGGCGGCCTAACACGAGGAAGGGGCATGACCGAGACTCAAAGAACAATTTGGCTACTATCAATGCCGGCTTGTGCTGATGTAAGTGAATCAATGGAGGAATTCAGTGGCATTTCATACATCTCCAGTGAACAGCATAAAGACTGTAGCAAGGCGAGGATAGTAAAGGACTCTGCTGACATGAACGACATCGCAACATTCCTTGAATCTAGGGACCCATTTGGAGATGATCCATCTTTGCACAGTATATCTACTGGGTTGAATGCTGCTGAAACAGTAAATGTAGACAGTGCAAGGCATGTCGGAGAAAATATTGTCAGATCAATGCAAGGCTGTTTTATAAATGAGTTTGTGTTTAAGAAGAAAGAGCAAACGATCACTCTCAATGATAGACATTGCTTGAAAATAGATGATGATGTAGTGACACTGGATCCCCAGTTACTATTCCAGCGACTTATATCTGCTGTTGATGGGAACTCAAACGATGAATTAGCTGATGCATTTACATTCGAACTTGCTACACATCCCGCGTCACTGTTTGACGATGATGGTAACATGAGGGCATCGAATAAACCACAGCTAGCTAATGCCATATGGAATGAGTTTGAACTTCAACCTGCAACAGCCGAAGGACTCTGTCAGTATGTGTTAGATGGTGGTAACTTGCTACATCTACTACCATGACAACGGGGGTCCTCATACAAAGAAATAATAGACATGTATGTGAAATATGCAAATCAGAAATATGGCACCGAGGCGATTGTTGAGTTTGATGGTTACAACACAGATCCTTCAACGAAGGATTCAGTTCATCTGCGTCGAAATAGAGGTCAGGTTGGAAGAACAATCACATTTTCAAGTGACATGCCGCTAGATATGAAAAAGGATGTATTTCTTGCAAATCCTGAAAACAAGCAAAAATTCATAAACATGCTGAGGGAAAGCCTGTTAGCGAATGACATAACGGCCCTACATGCAGCAGGCGATGCGGACGTGCTGATAGTTCAAACAGCAGTAGAGAGCTCACGTAAAACAAGAACGGTAGTGGTTGCTGAAGACACCGACTTGTTAGTTCTGCTATGTTACCATGCATCCCTGAATGATAATCTTATATACTTTAACCATGCACAACGGAAAGGTATGAAAACAACTGTAAAATTGTGGGACATAAATCAAACAAAGTCTGAGCTCGGTGTCGATCTCTGTAAAGACTTGCTGTTTGTACATGCCATCTTAGGTTGCGACACAACCTCTCGTGTATTTGGATTGGGCAAAGGCGTGTCACTTAAGAAATACCGACATCATCAACAATTCCGCGAGTATGCAGCTGTTTTCAGGAATGATGCGTGTGTGAGCGCGCATGATGTTGTTCAAGCCGGTGAGAAAGCGCTGACGATGTTATATGGTGGATCCATAAATGACACAATTAACACATTAAGACTGAACACGTTCATGCAGTAGATTGCAGGGCGTGCAACTTTCGTGAAACCCGTAAATCTACCGCCAACCTCAGCAGCTACACGCTATCATTCCCTTCGAGTGTACGATCAGGTTCAGGTATGGAAGGGGAATGATGCTTTACCGCCTGAGAATTGGGGATGGAAAGTTAAGGATGGACAGTTGGTAGCGGTATAAACTGACAAGGAACCTGCTCCGGAACATTTGATCAAAGTAGTTAGATGCAAATGTAAATCTGACTGTCGAACGTCCCGTTGCACGTGCCGAAAACACGGAATAGCATGTTCGCAGATGTGTGCAGAATGTAAAGGCGTCAGTTGTCTAAATGCGATGGCGATACACGGCTTAGATCTTGACGAAAACGAGAATCACTTAGATACATGTGATTCCGATATAGATACACTTATATAGCTCATAATTGGATGGATATGTCGAAAAAAACAATGGGCATGACTGTGTAGACATATCAAACGTGAACTGTCCGCTTGATCTTTTACATAATAGGCATACTGTGGTGGTTTTATTGAAATAGCTAGATGTTTGGTGTTGCTTTTGCATATATGCAGTGCTACATGCATACACATATATTCAGGACACGTGTCCAGTACACATACGTTTGATTGTGCGACACATGCTTACATGTAGTTACTATACATGTAAGCACACAACCTTAACGACAATGAAGTTATGCAATAGAAAAAAGGTCAATCGGATGTGTCACATTGAAATCACTATACAAGCCATTGCCTTCAAGTACATGTATGTGTTATCATACATGAACACGTGGTTATGTGTCTAATATCTTTCTTGTATGAATGCCTTATTGTTTGTCATATACTACATGTGTTTATTAATATGAGTCAGCTCTAAATTAACAAGTGCATGTCAAACCAGTATTATGCCCCAGCATACGAAGTATGTCGAGGGGTATATAGTTATATCCTTTCCGCCTGGTCCAATTTCCATATAATGAATAATTTGTACCTGCTACATATTTTGATATGCTTTTTAATACAATATATTCTGTAAACATGCCATCAAAACACAAGTAGAAGGTGCAGATACAGTGCAGTGTCGTTTTTGTCGAAATCATATGTAACAAAAAAGTAAAAAATGACATGTATATTGTAAATGCAAAAAAAATATAAAAGTACATTTTTTATTTTTGTAGACTTTTAGTATGTCATTCAGACATGTTTGTATAATACAAAAATGTAAAAAAAACTTTTGTTGTAATTTGTTTTGGGTTTTGCCATTTATGCTGCTAACTTGCCTGGACTAATGCTGGTTTGATGCGACGCTGTTCTTAAATGCTGTAAGACCCGTTGTTTCAATTGACGGCCCATATGATCCATTCAATAGTTGTAACAAGATACCGTTAGAAAAATTAGCTAATACAAAAACGTATTAATTGACGCATACGGTAAAGTAAATACTAGTACTATCGTTGACATGGATTCACGTGCAGCGTAATGCTTACTGGCATGTGTATCACAGCAACACAGTTTATCTGCAATATAAGTCTGTGTTATAGCGCTGCGTGCTTGGTAAGCACACTGAGAGAAACTATATCATTATTGCTGAGTAAATAAGCAAATTGTCCAAAAGTATGGCGAAAATAACGCAAAGATATGTAAATTTAGACAAATGCGCCACTAGGTGGCTCCACTTAGCAACGCAGTTGTCATGGACGCGAGATATTTTATGCATATGCATTTCTTTTCTGTATTGTCATCTAATAAGATTGAGAACAAGTAAACCTGTATGTATGGGCATTCCATTCATTTAGGAAGGTGAACCACCATGTGGCACCACAGGGCGCCACCAGGCGCTGTCGAGATGGTTATATATCCTTAAGTTCTATACCTGTGTATAAAGTATCATGCTTGTTTCCAAAAGGGCACATATAATTAATGGTAAAGTACACTCTACCGTTGACTTGAATTCACGTGCAGTGTAATACTTACCGGCGTGTGTACCCTAGCAACACAGTTGATCCAGAATAGTAAGTCTGCTTTACAGCTGCATGCTTTGTAAACCAACCGAGAGAAACTATATCATTAATACTGAGAAAATAAGCAAATATTTACAAAAATATTACTAAAATGAGGCAAAAAATGGGTAAATTTAAAACAATGCGCCACCAGGTGGCTCCACCTAGCAACGCAGTTGTCATAGAAGTGAGGTATTATTATGCCTATGCATATTTCTGATGTACTGGCTTCTAATAAGATTGAAAAATCACAATTAAACCTGTATGTATTGGCATTCCATTCACGTGGGAAGGTGAGCCACCATGTGGCGCCATTATGTGGCACCACAGGGCGCCACCGGGTGCTGTCGAGGTGGTTCTATAGCATATGCTGCCTAAATTTATAATATCTACCCGTGTGCAAAGTTTCATGTTTATTTCCAAAAGTGCACAAACATGTCCTTATCCCACTGCACTATCTGTGCGTTTAAACCAGTTATTCGGCCACTATAACACCAACATGTACGGCTACCAAACTTGTACACAATACTCGGCTATTGGTCTATATCAGAAACTGACATATAAGGTTTTCCCTTCATATGGCCGTTAACTACATTTCCGCATACATAGCGTAGCCATCCGGACCCATTTGTGCGTTACATCCCGTTCCTCGGCCACATATGGGAACTGGTATTGATCCTGCTAATACTTAGCATTGCTTTGCTTTTCAACATTGGTGTAATCATGTCACCCACCGATCCTATAGCTTTCACTGAAGACCGCTCATCCGACCAATGGAATGTCAGTTTTCACTTCGTTGTAACCTGGATGTTTGTATCAGGCCAATGCCTGGTACAACAATATGTTATCAATCAGTACGTATTCGGTCAATACAGGGCAGGTTATCTGATAAATTAATATATTAACCAGTCGCACTATTTCGTTTGATCAACATTATATTCAAATAATTATGTACTACGAGAAACAGTCAGTGATAAACAGGGGAGACAGCTTGGTTTGTCATAATTAGACAGTTTCGCTATTCATGCACTAGGAAGGAGACTATTATTGTTTTACTGTGAAATGCTCAATACTATACCACGTTTAGAAGATTATAGTTAATTCTCAGCATTATAAGTGAGAGTACTGTTATCGTGTTTATAAAATGAAAACGGAAAGTAAGAACTTATTGAAATTATCAATATATCCAATGAGGACGTCACGTCACGTCACTATGTCGTCATGAAACGTGATACTATTTTCCTTATGGTAGCGAAAGAAATAGCAAATATTAACTATGTATTAAGTTGTTGACAGCACAACTGACATGTTTTGAATCATACATACTGTGGCATAAGTAATTAAGGTGCATGATCACCTGGTTAGAACAACAACAACAGTGGCTGAAAGTGTTGAAAGAGCGCCCACTCCAAAGTAAGTATTATTTGATATTTTTCTTAATATGCAACGGATTTTGATGAAATATGGCGCAGCAAACGCATCTGCATGAGCTGCATTTGGTGGTCCAAGGAGTTCGGCACAGACTTGTGTCGTTTTTGCTAAGAATCGATTACCGTTTCTGTAGACACGGAAATCGATTATTCGCAAAAATGACAGAAGTTTGGGCCAAAGTACCGAGACCACCAAATGCAGCTTAACAAGACGCGCTTGATGCGCCATATTTCTTAAATATCCGTTACATAATAAAGACAAAATAAGAGAAAACATACTTTGAATCGGAGGGCTTCTGGAAGATTCAGTACTTGTTGTTGTTCTTGTAACTACGTGATCATACGGCGACCGTTCGTTGAAGTTATCACTTGTACTTATATATTCCTTTATTCTCTCAGGTCGTAACATCTACAACGCTGTCTGATCAGGGCATACACGACTGCCATTCAGTCAAACGTTGGGTGTGTGTCCACGACTGACAACATTGATCTGTCTGCCGAGTATGATACTGTCATAATGGGCAGATTCTACATTGGTCAGCATCAGGCCCATATGGTGATAGTCGGGAATGTAGAATGAATGTTACATTGATGGTTTATATGCTTACATAAGGGAGGACGCTATTTACAGTGGATGGACAATGGTGTGTTGAAATTGGTTCATAGTGATATCTGTCCTAACCCAACCGTGCTCGATCTCCATACGTATGGGGGCTGGGGTTGGATATAATTGTCTGGATTTGCCAATAACGTATAACAATATTGTGTTAATTATGGATGCGGTTCACTGTGAATTCATGGGTAAATTTAAAATGTACATGTACAATAGTCAATATTCAACATACTGTGTGAATGTGGGTAATTGCAGAGTACAAACCCAGTGACACCTGTGCCACTGTGTTTTGTCGCCGTGAATTAAAATTGTAGGCACATCTAATACGTTTGTCTATATATATGCACTTTCATAACGTATTTAATACAAACTTGGATATTGATGATATTAATAATGTGTTCATGCACATTTTTGAATGTCACCAACATACATGTATAGCTAAGCAACAGCATTCAATAATAAATATGGATGAAGATTGGTGATTGCAGATTACAAGCACAGCGACACAGACTTGGTTTCGGTGATTGTATGAAATACTGTGTAATAAACGCTACGTCACACGGATTAATATGAGTATTTATGCTGGAGGTAATTATCGTGTATAATGGTATTCCTTTACAAAACTTAATATGTTTACATCAGCGCGGTGTTTATTGTTAATGTTGGAACAGTTTCATTATATGCTGTATAAATTTACTCATTTTTCCCCAGTTCCGCGACGTTATGACTAGTTACTAAGGAGCTGGTGAAATATGATAATGTTCAGTTTTGTATAGTAGTATAATAATAGTATAACCTTCCGACCAGGATATGTACTGTTCGCCATTCCATCGGTGAAGCTCCCGTCATGCGCCTAACACACAATCAGGCTACATGAGTTTGCTATTTGATCAGGAGCTACAAAGGTCATTAATCCCATAAGCCCCACTTCTCCAGTCACGGCCACATATAAGCCCTGTATTTGCATTCAATGTTTTAAGGTAAATCCATTTAAGGCTAACACGATTATTAATTGCCTTATTATGTTTGGTATAATGACTGAGCGTACTTGTGAAACGATATTTATATATTTTGCCACCAGAGTAAGCTCAAAATTCACACAGTTTGATCAAAACATGTACCGTTCTCTATACTCCAATACGAGTGTCAGAGGCATACACAAGGCCGCACTCGTTAGTATCCTACAGTAGCTAGTTAGAATCCTAAACACATGCATGCTTCTCAGTGGTAATACATATTTATTGGTCCTACCTGTATTTACGCTTAGCACGAATAGTCCTAAAATGGAGTACAGACAAACGCACACACATAAACACTCACCAGATCCAATCGAGCGAATCCGGTTTTCGCCGGCTCGGCGGTACCACAGACTTCCTCCAGCTCGGCCGGCATGTCCCCTTGTCTTCTATGAATCTCGGACCCGGCATCCACCACCACCGGCTTAGTATCCACAAAGTCCGCCTTCTGTTTCTGTCGACACCTCACTGTATCGCCGACTGACGCCGACCTAGATTTGGTAAAACAATACATGACAAGTCGTTGATCCATCGATGTGTTGGTGACTTTGTGTCTTTGTAACACCATCACCATTGCCACTCGCTATCTAAATATCAGTTTATGATTTACATGTAGTCAGATCCATTGAATTGTTGGACTTTTTCGTCTTTGCAATACCACCGTCGTTGTTTGTTTTGTCGTTATCTAAATATAGTTTAATACGACAAACTCGATGCTAACATGCATTTTTTGTAACGTGTCTAGTTTCCATTGACGCTAATGACATTGTACGACGGGTATCAGTTTAGCTGTTTAGTGTATTGAACTTCAATAATCAGCTGATAGTCTGTAGGGCTGTATGCATACATATACATGGATGTCTCTAAACAGACACTCTGGCCGGGAGATCCAAGGTTGTCCCGGTTAGACAGGATTTACAGTAATTCTGGTATATCAGCATTACATATATATTCCACGTTAACTGTGTTTCCATCAAGAACCTACATTATTGCATGTATTACAGATAAACGTAAGTGAATTAATACTGGTGGTCGTAGTGTCCGGTTAATTAATGACCGAACACTTCTACGAACGTGATTGTATATTACACGTATGTCCAATTACTTTAATACTAAACCGCAGTAAATATTGTACATATATCAGCATGTACCAATAAGTTAATTCGCTTCATTCCAATACACCAATAAATCATAGTAATCAGTTGATACCCGCACGTGTGACGCCATTCCTAAAATGTAATGATTAAGGATGTAATCTTCAATTCTTCGGAAAACAGCAATTGTCAACGTAAAATTTTACATTAAATCCATGCGGTTTCGAAAAGATTAGTAAATTCCATCCGCAACATGTAATCCACATTCAGATTTCTGATATTTGAAAATCAAGAACTACAGTGTATGTACACAAGCAAATCTATATTCGATTAATACCAGGCTGAGAGAAAACATTTAATAATTTTATAACAATGTACATGTACACATGATCCATAGAAATTACTGAAAAGATTGAAATTACGCATTGTGCGTTGGTACATAATCCTTGAGATCTTTACATTAATGCAGTGTATGCCATCGATAAAAGTCCCAACTTGACACTACTACTGCGGAATCGGCTAATGATCAGGCAATGGTGAAAATGGTGAAATACATGTAGTTATGACGTTTATTATTATTATCGGCGTACAAACTGTTTGCGTCGCCCCACGTGATAGTGTACTCATTTTAACTACATGCTACAGACAGGTTTCAAGAAAATTCGTTTTCAAAACTTCTAGTTCGGAAGGTTTTATAATCGCGACCTCTGGTGACAAACGCAAACGCGAGCGCTTTCTCACGCCCGCCACAGTCACGAAGTTGTACGTGTAAATCCATGACGGAAAATCCTGTAAGTAAACACAATAAACAATGTGTCCGCGTCTCCAATTATTTCCCCTGCTCTGGATAGGTGCCGAAATTTCACGAATTAAAACAGTGATTAAAGTGTTTCATGTGGAAATGTAACTGCTCTTTACTATAGTTTGTCACGCATATACACTGTACAGTAGCGATGTTTAATTTGAATTTCCACAACCGTTACATGCTCAAACAAATGTATGGCAATTAAAAAACGATCGATATACGCGGATACGCAGGTTTACGGGGTTGCAACCCCTCTGTTCAGCCACGGAGTTTACATAGATCACAGTTTACCACCAGTTGGATTCTGAATTTAAATGCCGTAAAACACAGGAAAATGCATTTCGAAGAGCTCGAAAATAGGACAACCCCCTAGTTGCGAACGGTAACTCTTGCAATTACTCCCGTTCCAAAAATTCTGGATCCGCCTCTGGTACATGTAGGTATCTATATTTATATATGTGTTTTTCATGGTATCAAGTAAGCAATATATTTTCTTATTCTTTTTCGTCTTTGACATTTCAAAATGGCCGCCCGACTACCTTTTTTTTTGCACACACCCATTACTTTACTTGAGAGGGTCAAAGAATGCATTATGACCAGCCATATTGAAGCGACCCAGTCAGCGAAGCATTGCTATTATACACGCTTGTGTATTGCGTATTCCTCGCTTCGAATTTATCACACATTTTGGACAACAAAACACGTCTGTCATTTTGTGCACACAACTTTCCACGATATCAGTAGCGGATTTCATCAAAATTGCAAAGTATACTTATCTAGCAAAGCATACTTTGAGGGAGTAATCATTTATTTTTCCCAAAATGCATTATTTCATATGGAACTAACCGTTGCATATATTTGATGATTAAAAGTATGCAGAATTATTATACTGAATTTATTACATTATAACAGCCAAATTGGCTGTGATAATGTAATAAATTCAGTATAATACAAAATAATAAATTTATCCTTAAATCGAAAATTTCTCCCTCAAAGTATACTTTGCTAGATAAGTAAACTTTGCCATGTTGATGAAATCGGCTACAGATGCATGCCTGAATGTTCACACTTGTCAATAGTTTATGATTGTCGTCTTCACACAGCAGGAAACTTGTTTAGTTCGTTATAATTCACATTAGTTTGTTGGCATTTCCGGTGTGTGTTAAATGCAGCCGCCATGTTTACTGGCTGTTCTTGTTTTGGCTCGTATCTGATCGGAACTGTCCTTCATCACAATTCAGCCAATCACTATGCGGGAGGTTGGACAAGTTCCGTAAGTCACGGAACTTGTCCAACTCGGCCTGACAAAACCTATAAATAGGAGTGAAATCTGTCAGTTGGCGACTTTGTCCCGAGCGACGCAACTCCAGACGCAACTCCAGACAGACGCAACTCCAGACGCAACTCGCGTCTCAGAACTCCCAAGGCTCCCCCTTAAACATTACTCACCGACGATGTTACCAATAGTGCAGCGGATTACCTAAGAAATTCAAACCTATTGTGCACTTTTTGATAAAAGCACCAAACTTGGCACAGAGTTAGACCAATGTATTATGAACAAATTTGGATGTGGAGCCATCGGCCAACTGCACCCTGGTGGCTGTGGCGGCCATTTTCCAAAATGGCCGCCATGTGACTGCCGAGGAAGCCTTATCCCTAGATGATGAATGAGAAGTACTGAGTAACTCAGCAGTAAAATGATTTGAAATACCACACACAAATGTTCATCACGATGAGACAATGTGTCGCGTACATGACACTACACCCATGTCCCTACACCCATGGTCAAGGTCAGACTTGGAGGTCAAAGGTCAAATTTAGGTCAAATTTAGGTCAAATTTCATTTTTCATCAAAGGCAGTCGTGTAATATATCAAATCGAAGGTATTAATGAGCTGATGGCTCTGACATCACAATCATCATCATCACTTTTGTCACAATTGGATCATTATGTCATCCAAGATGGCCGCCAAAAGGTGATACTTTTCTTTAAAAATGTATGATACTTTGTCAAAGCAATGTGCGGGGGTATGAATCACCTTCAGTGATAGGTCTACTTTTTATTCTGTAGGGTTGTGCAAACATTATGTTGCATGTTGCTGCTAAATATCATAGCTATTCTTGGAAATTGTCCACGACAATTAAGATGCCAATTAACATGTAGTAATCCTTTCAACCGAGTAAGGAGCCGTCTCATCAGGATCTGCACTATTTGCAGTTATTATTTTAAAAAATCAGAAAACAACCCTTTTGATGAATGGACTGACCCAACTGTTGTAAGTTCTATGAATATGATTGGCCTGACATTGAATATAGAATACTCCATTAATATATTCAGGGTTGAAAGGGTTACCACAATTATGCTAATCATATTGATAATATAACAAAAGTAACATAACCAGGTAGAAATGATTCTAGTGGCTTGTTTTTATCAGATCAACCGTGGGTATTTGAAAGGTTATACTTCTGTCGTCAAACGACACCGCTAAATTCAATTTTCATGTTAATCAACAAATAATCTGCTCAATGCAATATCCAGATACGTTCACTGTTTCACATTCCCTCTGTACTGTCTGGAAGAGTTCAGAATTTTTAGCTGAGTTTGCGAGTTCAGTTCCGAGAGCAGTCCCCATCACAAGCACACAGTGGTGTGCAATCCAGCCTGGCCTTCTTGCACTTGCACCTTTTGATGCAGCCCTTCTTGCATTTGCAGGAGACAAGCTCCTGGCAGACCTTGGATGCCTCGGGGAGCGTTGTCCAGAGAGGTTCGTACAGTCCGCTGGTCTTGACCCAACCCCAGTCGGTTGGTGATGGCAGTGTTGGTGCAGGAACCAAGGCCTGACCCCAGACATGTCCGCCCTGGTATATTGCTCGTCGGACGTGCTGCTTCAGGGCTGCTCTTGTTGGCGGAATCAGTTGAACATTACTCTTCTTTGCAAATAGTTTGCAGCGTGCCTTGTTGATATCGGTTGCAGTGCTTGTTCTGTCGTAAAGCAGGATGACGAACCGCTCAATGGTGTGCATGGCATCTTCATCAATCTGATCCGGTGCAGTGGAGAGGTAAGTGAGAGTCTGTGTCAGCTGAGGTAGAGCTGTCCATACTGCCCATGCTGTCCTCTTGCCATGTCCGGCGAAGCAGGAGACTGTGTCGCAGCCTGTCAACGCATGAAACATCGGTAGTGCCTGTGACTTCTCAGGGCCCAGATCCCGTGCCATCTCATGGGCTGCCAAGAACCGGAAAGACTTGCCCGTCCCGAAGGATACCCACACTTCAGCTTCTTCCTCCAGGGTGTGTGCCAGAGCCACTGCTAGGACAACAACATCAGTGTCAACTGTGCGAATGAGGATCTTCTTGTGGCCATTATGAACGGCGTGGGCGGCATGCAACATTATGCGGTTGTCTGCTTCTTCGTGGATGCAAGGAGCCAGGGTGGCAGTATCTAGGAGCGGTGGCTTGCTCAAGACACTATCTTCTTCAGTTTGAACCCGCAGTTCCCGAGGGCCACAGCAAACGTTTGCACACGGCTGGACATGATCAAACCTTATATTAATATTGGCTGGAACCATAATAATGCCAATATCCCATTACCCCACCCACATTTTCCCCATTGCGATACGATTCCCAATTTGAGCTTCATGACCCCCCTGCTGTGTGACGCCCCACCCTAACTTCGTGCCCCCCTCCCACCCCTGTTAGGTGATCCCCATGCCATTGTCATGCGTCCTAGCTGTTGTGTGCCCCCCATTCAGCTATGTGTCATGATTCCCATCGCAGCTTCGTGACCCCCGGCTGTGTGACTCCCCACCCCTGCTGTGTGCCCACCTGCTGTGTAATTCCCCACCCAGCTGTGTGACTCCACACCCAACATTAGTCCCCACCCAGCTTCCTGACCCCCCCCACCCCACCCCAGATGTGTGACTCGCCACCATAGCTTCGTGCCCCCCTCCCGTTCAACCCCTGCTGTGCGATATTCCCGACCCTGCTTCGTGTCCTCCAGCTATGGGATTCCCCACCATAGCTTCGTGATTCCCGCTGTGTGCGTCCCCCACCCACCCGCATAATTAGTCTCCATCCTAGCTTTCTGATTCCCGCTGTGTGACCCCCCCCCCCACCCAGCATTAGTCCCAACCCCAGCTTCGTGATTCCCGCTGTGTGACTCCCCCACCCAGCATTAGTCCCAACACAAGCTTCGTGATTCCCGCTGTGGGCGTCCCCCTCCCAGCATAATTTTAGTCCCCATCCAAGCTTCCTGATTCCCGCTGTGTGACTCCCCCACCCAGCTTAGTTCCCACCCCACCTTCGTGATTCCCGCTGTGCGACTCCCCCACCCAACATTAGTCCCAACCCCAGCTTCGTGATTCCCGCTGTGTGACTCCCCCATCCAGCATTATACCCAATCCTCTCTTCGCGATTCCCGCTGTGTGCGTCCCCCTTCCCAGCATAATTAGTACCCATCCAAGCTTCCTGAGTCCCGCTGTGCGACACCCCCACCCAACGTTAGTCTCAACCCCAGCGTCATGATTCCCACTATGTGACTTCCACACCCAGCATTAGTTCCAACCCCAGCTTCGTGATTCCCGCTGTGTGACTCCCCCACCCAGCATTATTCCCAACCCCAACTTCGTGATTCCCGCTGTGTGACTCCCCCACTCAGTAGCAAATTGTATGATAGCCCCGCGATTCCCGTGTAGGTCCGTGCTTGTACGCTTTAGAAAATAGTTGATCGTATCTAGTTGCTCCCACAGTCGCCTATGTTAGTTAGTCTCGACTCGCATACATGTACTACGAATATATACTAACTGTTGATTTATATAGTCCTGTATACACTTATTGTTACCATGAATTGTCACCCTCATATGGTTGTACGTGTTGCACAATATTGTGTTTTATGTGTTATCAAAATATCAGGTATTAATACTGAATTCGTCACTGTCGTTCTTTCATTTCCAAGTAGCTATTACGGGGCACCAAGTGGGACATGGCTCAATTTTGTGCCAAAAATTCATTTTTGTGCCACAAAATTCAATTCTGTGTCAAAAATTCACTTTTGTGCCACAAAACTCAATTCTGTGTCACAAAATTCAATTCCACTTTTGTGCCACAAAACTCATTTCTGTGTCACAAAATTCACAAATTCACTTTTGTGCCACAAAATTCAATTCTGTGCCACAAAACTCAATTCTGTGTCACAAAATTCAATTCTGTGTCACAAAATTCACTTTAATTCACAAAATTCACTTTTGTGCCACAAAACTCATTTCTGTGTCACAAAATTCACTTTTGTGCCACAAAATTCAATTCTGTGTAACAAAATTCAATTCTGTGTCACAAAATTCACTGCCACAAAACTCAATTCTGTGTCACAAAATTCACTTTTGTGCCACAAAATTCAATTCTGTGTCATAAAATTCAATTCTGCACACGCATGTAAGAAGGACTACCATTGGTCAGAAACTGTACTGGAGAAATGGGTCACGGTCGCCGATCTACACATTCAATGTCGATGATTCATTTCTCATTCTGCCGATGATTCATTTCTCATTCTGCCATTTTGCTTCAACTATCTCCAAACAGTCAAACGTTGACAAACCCATTCGTATTTAAACTCATTTGCGTTATAATTGTACACATAATTCATGTACATGTAGATCTCCCGCGAGTACAGACCTCATTTATTGTGTATCGCAAGGTACATCTGCCCCAGTTAAATCAATGATACACGCGATGTGACCTGTGTTCTGACTGCTGTCTGTGTTTATAAACAGAATGTGTGTATTGGGCCATTTGAGGAAACCATTTGTAGTATTTGTGTAGATACCATGGATACTAAGATGGTGTATACTGTAAATAATGCATGTAGACACATAGTTGCGAACACGTAACTTCGCAACTAGTAGACACAGATCCAATACCATTTGTTTCACAAGGTTAGATCTACTGTGAATAAGACGTCATCTAATGTCATTTTCGAGCATAAAACGTTACCTGATAAATAGAAAACCAGACTAGTGTATTTTAATATCAAGTTTATCAGGCTCGGCTCGGAAACGGTAGGAATTCCTCGGCAAGCCTCGGAATTCCTACGCGTTTCCTAGCCTTGCCTGATAAACTTGATATCAAAATACACTAGCCTGGTATTCTCTATATATGGGCATGCTCTCAGGTCTAGCTATGTCCCGGCTACTTTATGTTTGACCCTGTTTACATAATTGAGGGAAAATTCTGAATATTGTTCTTATTTCTCCTTCAAAGTATATATGCTTATATGGTGTGACCACTCATTTGTAATCATAATATAACCAAAATAACTGTCCATAAAGAAGTATAATATTGATATATTGGGTTATATTTTCGCATTGAAATATTTAAACCTGCAAGTGTACTCCACCATCTAGTAAAATGGACTAAGACCGATCTCAACCAATCAATGTAGAGATGACATAGACTATCCTACGCAAACTAATGTTTGTGGACAAAAATGAATTCTGTCCCACAAAACTGAATTCTCTTCACAAAACTCAATTCTGTCTTACAAAATTGAATCCTTTATAACAAAAATGAATTTTGTATACGAAACGTATGCAGAATTGAATTTTGTGACACAGAATTGAATTTTGTGACACAGAATTTACAGAATTGAATTTTGTGACACAGAATTGAATTTTGTGACACAGAATTGAATTTTGTGATTTTAGTGTTACAAAACTCAATTTTGTCTGGACAAAATTGGTTTTGTACACATAATTAACCTGTCCTGCATGGCGCCCGTAGCTATAGTCGTTCAATTTCCCTACCCCGATTCACGAGGGCCCGCTACCATTCCCCTGCGTGAACAGGAAACTATGGTTTACCCCGTATTCTTGAAGGCAGACGCAACGAAGGGACGTTACAATATAATAAAATAATTTGCCCAGAATCTACATATGACAAAGTCAATACTAGAGATGTAGCTTAATTAAATGGGAATATTTACGTCCATTTTGAAACATATTTTGAAATAATTGTCACTGTAGTTATTTGCTCACTTGCTTTCGTGTTCACATACAATACATGGGTTGATAGAGTGAACATGGGTATCACATATCGGGGACTAAAACCTAACCTTGTTATACGTCCCTGCTAATGTGATGTATGAATGACATCCTGTTGCAATGGCACAATTGAAGATAATCAGTAGGCACAAATGTTCTTTATATCAGAGACATCATCTGAGACATTTTCTGGCAAAATAAACATTCATTCACTATTACCCCAAGTATTGATGGGAACTATTATGCATTTTATATCTGACGTAAATTTCCACACTGATATAAGGGGCGATAACCGTGTTTCCTTAAAATGTTAACGGACATTACTATTTATTGTCTGTCACTATCAGTAAAATAAATATAACTAAATGATTATATATGTACAGCGGGCACTCGTAATTTTTAGAACTGGTGGAATAGTGACACAATTATACACTTATTTAATTCCTATAAAGAAATGTTTGTGCCTACTGAGTGGGCATGTACTTTTAAATGAGTGATGATTTAATTTGATATTTATTAAACGAAACGAAATCAGTCAATATCATATTAAATCAACACAACTGTTTGATTATATTTATTGCATAAGCATATCATCATAACTTAGCTGTTTAATATCAAGCGCAAGTGACTTAGAATTGTGCGTTAAAGTGTGTACCTACATGCGCCTGTTAAATCTGCTCCCCTTCACGTCTGATTGGCTTGACATTTCATATACGATGTACGATGACTTCTGGTCATTATGTTGGTGCCATGTGGGTATTTTGGTTGATTTGGGTGAATTTCGTTAGTTTTGGGTACTTTACATAGTTTTGTGCCACTAATACACACGACAGAAATCGTCAAGTATCTATACATTCACCGTTCCGAACTTTCGGACCCCTTTTGTACTGTCAACATACCCATATAGGCGTACCGGCTTAAAATAGGTTTTAAGTACCATCTCTGCGAACCAAATATTTTTGTTACCAATGTGACTAAACATATATACTCTATATATATCCGCATGATAGGCCTCCAGAAGTAGTAGCTTAAACTAGTAATTTTGCATAAACAAGATGGCCGCCAATGAAAAGGTACTTTACTACATATAGGGGCATATCGTATTGTGGAAGCAGTTTGTTTTAAAAGCACTACTACCGATCAACTTCAGGCATTTAATACTTCTAAATGTTCATCGATCCATTTTATTAGGAATGCGATGTACAGAAATCCAACATGGCCGCCAGTTTACATGAATTCTATAAATTATTTAAAGAAACAGGCACGCATGAGCAATTACGTGCTGACACCACAAATATATATGAAACTAACATAGTCCCAGGCAAGGTGTTTAGAATTTTGATAATGGTAATAATACGCAACAAAAACATAACATTTGTAGCATAAATGTGTTATATTGCATATGCACTATAGCCGACCGTATGAAAAATGCATATCCAGCTTCTGAGATATTGAATGTAACGTCGTTGTTTCAGCAGTCACATAATGGTTAATGCAAACACAATTCTGATATGTGATAACTGACTTGCTATGCAATGTTTATAAACCCAATGATATACAGCTTACTAAAAGCACAACAGAGAAAATACACGTATTCATTTACATATTTTAGATATCCGTCACTGTAAAATTGAAACAGCAATGGAATTCAGAGCTATTCATGTATTACACAAAACATATCAGACGAGAGCATACCGATCAGCTTCGATGATTTAACCACTGGCATGCCGCAAAAAGTTTCTCAATACTCATTTGAGGCAAATATGATTTACATATTTTCAAGATGGCCGCCATTTCGTACAATATGTGTAGCAATGAAACTAGATCATCATACACATTATATCAGTAGCCGTGGAATAAAAATGATAATTGTTTATTATATATCTGTTTTAGTATGACTATTCGTAGAAGCTGTAATACATACCCTATTTTATATTTCACATACAGTTTAATTTGTGCCTATCATGCGATTTGATGACTGTACAGGTGTTTGTTTGATTAGTAAATGTGCATTATCCATTACCAACGCTCATTACTAATAATGTATCTGTCTGAAAATTGGAACATATTGTATCATGTGTTATTCTATTTTGTATTTTATCACATGTCTTACCATGCTCGGCATACTGTGCAAGAATAAACGGATACATGAGTAACAATTCATATGACAAATATAAATATGTACGCGATGTTACCGCCAAATGAGACTAAACGAAAGTTAGAATTGTCAACATTACATTACTGTTCTACAGTGTACTGTTGTTACCACTTTGTGTACGTAAATATGTACTATAGATGACAGTCCATGTACCCAACATATGATATGAATATCATAATTATATGAGTCTGGCATGCCTGTTTGAACATGTAATGAACATTATATATCACATCATTCATTTGGAATTGTCTTTATTCATTGCTTACTTTGCTTGTGGAGTACTGACCCCAAGGAAACACGACGGCAAAGCAAGCAAGAGGGTTATCATGACTGTGTGTTTTGATCTGTAACATTACAGACAATGTCAAAATACTCACGACTCTCGCCGAACACAACTACCAAAACAACATTACTGCGCAGTTCACGTTCTATGTCTAGCTGTTTGCCCGAGTGTGTATTTGTGGCACCGTGTACCGCTAATAATTTGAGTGCCTCATTCAAACATCGGTCTACTGCACGTATTTGATACATTATCATTACTCTCCAGGCCAGGAAGTGGAGTTCGGTCTATTGGATGTAACATTTTTATTAGCCGATCTATTTATAGTCAAATTCAAATGACGTTTACGCTACAAACGCTTCTGGAAAAATTTGCGCTAATAATATTATCCGTCTATCCAATTGGCGGCCGGAGTTATTCATTGATGTCAGAATATTAGTTTTATAGTGTTTATTTTCAAAATGCATGCCATAAATATACAACGCATACACCAAGTTGATGTCTGCTGCATTCCTATTACGACCGCATATTAGTAATATTGGCTAAACCAGCAATTTCCGTTAAACGAGGATGGCTGGTACACTTGTGATAGGAGTATACAAATTAGTACTTAATTTAATTTAATACTGATAATAAATACAGCGTATTAACACAATTAGGTACGTTAAATAATTGGAACAATGTGCATGCATATATAGCAGATCCTGATTCCATGAAATTTATATCAAATATGCTTTTCGGAAAAATATTACTATCCGAATTTGTGGTCGGTCTCCATAAGTCTACACACATTTTACGTACATAATATACTTGTAAAAACACATCGGCTATACACATATTTTAAATATTAAACAATACATATGTAGGTAGCAATCATGTGTTGTGCACACATATATTACCAATACAAACAGTAGATGTGTACTATGTGTCAGATAGTGTTATCATTTCCCTACCGGTATTACTGGTAAAAATGATTGCAATTGATGTTAGTAGATTAACACTGGCCGCCACAGTTTCTCATATATATTTAAACGCTAGTTATCTTCTGACAGTATGTCATTGTTAACGAGTGTGTCTAATCATCATGTAAGCCCGACTATGTTGCTTAGTACCGAACTGATCATGACAGGCAGTGTGTGCCAACTGATTCGCGTAAACAACACAATTCGTACAAAATGGCGGCCATCTTGGATTCATTTAACATGTACATATCACAAACTTGCCAGGTAAACAGGTAGATGCATTATGTTTATTAAATATCGGAAGTTGGTTGGAAAATTCCCTTCGTTTATGCATGTACGATACCTATAGAGAGCAAAATTATATAGAATGTATGTGATTTTCAACAATTACTGCCATCTTGTTTGTGGAACTAAAGACGTGTGGATGACTTCCATGATGCTTCTATCACATTTAACGTTCAGGATATATATATCTGAACGACGTGTGGCCATATTAATTCAGAACGAATGTTTGGTACACACATTGATATCACGTCTTTGTCAATTATTTTTACATATTTTATGAAATTCCAATAAAGTGGCGGCCATCTTGTATTTTCACAAGTTCTTATATTGGTTCCACACTGTAATATATATCCTACGGAAGCCGATGCTTTTTTCAGTGGCGGCCATATTGTTTATGCAAATTAGTGGGCTTAAGCTACTACTTTGAAATGGCTATCACGCAGAAATATATACAGTATATATGTATAAACACATTAGCACCAGAAATCTTTGATGCACTCGAATGGTACCGACAATCCTAATGCGCTGAGGGCCTAGTACTTATACGTGTAAGTCGTATATTGTATGTTAGTAACAATGCACCCTAACCACCAGAGATACTGAAATAATTCATAAAACACCGACATATGAACCGTTCTTCAAGAACCTGTGACCAAATTCGGTATACCTGTTTATCACGAGAAGACTAAGAACCCTATTCATTTTACAAAAACATCGGATGACTTATCTCCCCTTGACGGCCATTTCTAATTTTCACACTACCAACTCCGGTATACATGCTTATCACGGCAAGACGAAAGGCCTATTGGTTTTCAAAAAATTCCGATCACTTACTCCTCTTAGAGGCCATTTTTAAATTTCGGACTCTTTCTTTTCCACGTAATAACTCAAGTTCTACTTGACGGATCGTAACCAAATTCGGTATACATGTTTATCAAGGCAAGGTGGAGAATCTTATTGATTTTCAGTGACTTCTCTCCCCTTGTTGACTGGCCTTGTCTCGACGGGCGTATATATTTACATTCGTCACTCTTGTTGAGCGGTATATCCAACAGTGTAGCTGATTTCTATTTCCATGGAGTTATCCCAGCTTGTATATTGGCGATACCTCGACGGCACTCTTGTAGAAAGAGGTATAGACGCTAAGTGTTTGTAAAATGGTTCGCGTAGTTAAAGCAACCTATAAAGGTAAACAGGTATATATATTAGTCACAGATTGCATGAAAACTACTATACTATGAACAAGGTGTATGATCACGTGGTTACAACAACAACACCAAGTACTGAAACTTCCAGAAGCCCTCCGATTCAAAGTACATATTCTTTTATTTTGTCCTTATTATGTAACGGATTTTGATGAAATATGGCGCATCAAACGCGTCTTGTTAAGCTGCATTTGGTGGTATCTGTACTTTGGCCCAAACTTCTGTCGTTTTTGCGACGAATCGATTTTCATGTCTGGGCACGGAAATCGATTCTTCGCAAAAACGACATAAGTATGTGCCGAACTCCCGGAACCACCAAATGGAGCTAATGAAGACGTGTTTGCTGCGTCATATTTCATCAAAATCCGTTGCATATAAAGGTAAATATCAAATAATACTTACTTTGGAGTGGGTGAGCTTTCAACTGTTGTTGTTGTTGTAACCACGTGATCATGCACCTTAAAGAATGGAAAGCAAATTTAAAGAAACGAGACGGACGCGAAACATGAAAGCAAAAGATGGTGCCCTAGGTAAACGCTATCATTGCATTAATTATAAGGTTCGACAATTGAACCCCAAGGCCGTAGGCCGCGAGTTCAAACAGTTCCCGAGACGGGCCGAGTGCCACGGCAAACGTTTACCCACGGCTGGACATGGTCGAACGTTATTGTTACATTTCCGTCGGAAATATCATGCAATTTCACCGTGTCCAAACGTTACCGAAGGTGACGGTGGAGGTAACACCAGCGGACGGTGGAAAAACGCCTGATTGTGGTGGAATAACGCCGGCGCGTTGTGGAATTTGGGGACATGGTAAGGACATTTAACTATTTTATGTATTTCTCTGCAGGTTTCAGGTTCGCGCATATGGGCAAGATGTGACCATATAATTTCTCCAGCTACCACTGTGTACGCTAGTTCCCAATTTGGAGCCGTTTTCTCAAACACTCGAGCTTAGTGAGGCATTTTATATGTAAATGTAGAAACACATGATTTCAAACGTCAAAATCAGACTTGTCGCGCATCTTAACAGTATATTTCTAGTTGTACTAGGCACAAATATAACTACAACACAATATGTGCACAATAGTTTTCCCGAATGCCATGTTGGTAAGCCTTTATTGGCGATTTTCGGATCAAAAACGAGGTAACGCTCGAGGTGGCCGTAAGGGCGGTGGAATTGGCGGTAACACCAGAGGAAACACGGTTACCGCCCCTGATATCAGTAGAAATTTACGTCTGCTATAAAATGTATAATATTGCCAATCAATACGTGGGGTAATGATGAATGAATGTTTATTTTGCCAGAAAATGTCTAAGATTATGTCTCTGATATAAAGAACAATTTGTGCCTACTGAGTGGGCATGTACCTTTAATCTCCACGGTTGACTTTGTGTATGAATGTGAGTTGAACGATTTCTCGTTTATTTTGTGAGGTAAAATGACTACATTTACAAGTTAATTACGTGTGTAATTCAGTATATTGATACATGTATAACTGTCACAACCTTGAACGTAGGTAAGTACATAGTTATGCGGATCAAGTTATATTATGAACGTGGATCGGATAAATTGGCATTTGCGTCACAAAGTAATCATGACGGTGACTATAGAAACGGAACTTATATACAGTGGAACACCTCTGAACCGAACATAGAGAAAAGTGAGTGGTGCTTAACTTTGATAGGTTTCCTTGCCATTTATCTGCGATGATAATGTCTGTTCATGATCACAAAATAGCCACGCGTGTCATATGCCTGTTTTACAGTGGTACCTCTCTAAACCGGACACCCTGGGGAGGTTCCACTGTATTATGGTATTTGTGTCGTACTAGTCTTGATCCTCATATGCAAGCACACTCCTGTAGCCGTATAATGAATCAAAGTACTGAAAGTACTGAAATATTTATTTCCAGAATTTAACTGATAAACTGAGCACAAAACTGTGAAAACAATAGAGAATAATATATGTAAAGTTTTAGATACGAAGCAAGACAGACCAAAACGCCATATGATAAGTTGGCGTAACACGATCAATGGCTGCCCCCATAGAAATTTGCGTGACACAGTATGCTATCTCAAGGCGATAACATATAACATATACGGTTAGATACAACTTGTTATTATGCATGGACATAGTGTTTGGCCCATTAAAGGTACAGGGCTCCAGATAAGCTGCGTATTTGCTTAAATACCCAATTAAAATTGCCAAAAAAACAATTGAAATCAGAAGTAGCGAGTATCAAAAAGCAATAAAATATTTATGCTACCATTATCATGCTGCAGAAAACAACAAACAGACCACAAATATAGCATATTTTTCTTATTTTCCATGAAAAACACATGTTGGTATTTCATTAGAATTGTCTCCAAGGAGACAATTCTAATGAAATGCCAAGACATGCTTTCATTTCGAAGCAAACCATTCAATAATTGCTGTATGTTGATGTGTAAACAGTAGTGTGATTTTATTTTACCCATGGCAATTAAAATTTTGAAATACCCAATAGCTTCAGAAATGATGGAGTGACAATACTCAATTACTAATTCCTTATCTGGAGCCCTGAGGTACATGCCCACTCAGTAGGCACAAACCGTTAAGTTATAATATAGGGAGACAGATAGTGTATATTCTGTAGATATGACATTTTCTGATAAAATACACATTCATTCCCCATTACCCCACGTATTGATTGGAATTATTATACATTTTATATCAGACGAAAAGTTCCACACTGATATCAGGGGCGATAACCGTGTTTCCTTAAAATGACATTGCTATTTATTATGTGTATTTATTTCTTGATGTACAATTATCATACTTTATAATCTGACGAAAATAATATTTTGTTCATGCGACTCATTTAATTAGTATAAATAATTAAAAAAATATCCTGCCTCACCACCGCGAGTCACTATCAATAAAACAAATATTACTAAATTATTATACCTGTATAGCGGGCATTCGTAATTTTTGAACTAGTGGGATAGTGGCACAATTATACACTGATTTAATTCCTATAAAGAACATGAGTGGGCATGTACCTTTAACGTAACAGAAATATCGTGGCTCGTGAGGGACAGTTCGTGTCTTCGGTTTAACTCCACGTAAAGAGGAAACTTTATTTTTACGCGGTACATATTTCATTTTATTAACTAGTTGAACTTGATGCTCAACTAAATGCTACTATACGTTGAATGGTGTATATAGTTTGACACGATCTAGCATTGGACGCCTTTAGCAAATACCGTCGTCAGTACGCATTTAAACTAAACACTATGTTTGTAAAGTTTGATATGCCCACATGGCATACTGCAGTCTAATAAGAGATTGTGTGTAAAAGAAAAAACAGAAAACTTTAAATTTACGCAAATTTCAAAGTCATTTGAGAAAGTCTTACACACTGTTTGACGAAAGAAGTGTTTCAGCACCATTTTGAGGTCACAAAGGTGAAGGTCATGCAATTGATGGTGTGATGAATCAATGATGAATGAACTGGCCAAATATTAAAGCAATCCTTCAAGTATTATTGAAGATATTACATGATGGAGAAAACAGTTACAAACGTTTCGACGCAACAAAATGGGTAAGTGTTTCAGCGACATTTTTAAGGTTACAAATGTCAAGGTCGCGTTAATGGTGGCGCGAGCGTGTCACAATTGTTCATGTGATCAAGTTTCCAAGTATTGAGGCAATCCTTCGCATAATATTGGAGATATTACATGCTGAAGAAACACTTACAAACTTTTCGACCCTAGAAAATGGCTAAGTGTTTCAGCGACATTTCGAATGTGACAACGGTCAATGTCGTGTTAATGGTGGCGCCAGTATGTGACAAATGTTCGGGTGATTCAAGTGTCAAAAGTATTGAAGCAATCCTGCGCGTAATATTGAAGATATTACATGTTGGAGAAACTCTTTTCTATGTAAATATACACGGATGGACGAACGTACGTACGTACGGACAGATGGACGTACGGACGTACGGGACATCATACATGTATCAAGAGCAACGCAATATGCAACGCAATATGCCCCCCTCATTCTCCATCATGTAACATTTGTCACATAATAAACTAGTAGTTGAAATAAATTGCAATATATCTGAGTGTTGTGCAACAAAGCAAATGGCATAAATTATATCATGTGGTCTATTGCCATGATTACATTATACGCTTTCTAGCTTGACAAAGAAGCATATGGACAGTGCTTTATTGCTAGTACATGTATGTTAATTTACACTGTGTGCATAGTATGTTAATGCTAAAATCCCAACCAGTTGCTAAGCTCTACTAGTTTGGATATACGAAGCGTACATTGCTTGAATAGAAACCATGAATGTTGATACATAATATCGGTCACCACTCACTGTTCTGGATGCATTGTGGGGTGCACATCGGCATGCACACGGAACAATGTCTAGTACTGCATTATGATAATTGCTTGAATAGAAACGGTAAACGTTGATAAATAACATCGGTCACCACTCACTGTTTTGGATGCATTTCTATGGACACACCAGAATCCCCAAGCGGGATTGTGGTGCGCACATCGGCATGCACACGGAACAATGTCTAGTACTGCATTAGGATAATTGCTTGAATAGAAACCGTGAACGTTGATAAATAACATCGGTCACCACGCACTGTTTTGGATGCATTTCTATAGACACACCAGCATCCCCAAGCGGGATTGTGGGGTGCATATCGGCATGCACACGGAACAATGTCCATCTAGTACTGCATTATGATAATTGCTTGGATAGAAACCGAACCAAATAACTTCTGGGTATATCCAAAATTGGTCATGGACAGTGTTACATATGGTTCATATTTCTCACTCCGTGTAAGTCGTGGTCGCCATTTGAACCGTTTTATTATAACGGTTTGAATGGCTTGTCGCGGCATACAGCCTGGGTGAGTAAGATGAAAATAGTATATGAAATTTAATGAGGACAGAAAGAGTTTAGAATGCAGTGGACTAGCAACAAACTGATTGTGAAATGATTTAGCCTAATCATATCTCTTGGCTAATATGTCTAGAGAGAATACATTTCCATGAAACCATCATACGTGTTTGTTATATGGCTATAAATGTGCTTTTTGCTGTTTAATGCCAATACACGAATTGAATTGAATTGAATTGAATAAAAGGCCCGACCACCCTGACTATATTTAGATACATGTATATCAACAACAATTGATGTTCTACCATCTCGCGTCTTTCAAACTACGAAGACAGGGGCGGTTGCAACCCCGGACCCCCCCCCCCTCTAGATCCGCCCCTGGAAGAATATTGTACTGTAAATGTTACAGTAAGCGAGTGTTTCACTACCAATCACAAACACATTCTCAGAAATTGAATTTTGACAAAATAAACACATGTACACAACATATGACGGAAACATATATAGTTTCTCATAAATAACACGAAAGCCAATCTATCTTATAAAATTATGTGTTCATATATGTAGGTGGATATACAGGTTGAAGTAACGGACGAGGTCTATAAATACATTAAATATGCCTAAAAGCATCAATAAATGAAGAAAAAAAATATTTGTTTTTACCCCCTCCATCTAATCATTATAGGAAGGGGTCTAACTTTTTAATAGGCCGAACCCACACGGGCTCGAGACAACGGACTTTCACGAAACGTCAACCGAGTTATATCATTGTCGCCTATTGCAGAAGTTGGGAGAATGTTAGTATTCCGCAACGATATATTCCCCGATGCGCTATGTCAACGCGTTTTCGAGCTATCGATTATTTTGTTGTAAAACAAATTATCATCATTGCTAGGTCGTGAAAGAACGGACACATTTCCGAGGCCGATACTGCTATATAAAGGAGTAAACATCGGGTTCAAAATACACTTTTACGTCGTCCCGGCCCGTAAAGAAACATTTTGCATAGAGAAAACATTGTTTCCAATCGAACATTTGATCAAACTTACATTTATACCCGTCCTGTGCGTCACGACAGACAATTTAATCGCACAGACATTTCTATCATTTCTCGGGAAGCCATTTTGTATAAACATCGTGGGACAGGTTTATTCGCCGGAACTCGTGCACTTACTATGTGGTAAAAAAACGGAACTTTTATAAACGGTTATAATTCATATTTTATAATACCTATGTTGATGGTAAAAGTATCAAGTTAAAGGTATGTCTCTCTACTCCGATTTCAAGTTTTGTCAAAATATTTTTTTTTTCTAATAAACATGTTTTGGCAGCATATGAGAATTTTCCGTGGGGTCAAATTTTATTTTTGACCGAATATGGTCATGTTATATATCAAATTGAAGGTATCAACGAGGCGATCACTCTGGTGCATTTTTTTTGTCGAAATCGGATGGCTATGTCATCCAAGATGGCCGCAGAAAGGTCAAAAGGTCGTTCTTTTATTAGAGATTTAAATATTCTTCTTCACATGAACCGCGTGGCCCATGGTAGCCAAACTTCAAAGTTATGGTCCATGGGTGAAGCCTTTTCAGATTTGTTAAAACGGAGGTTATCGCTAATCCAAGATGGCCGCCGTCTAAAAATAGCATAAATTCTTAAAAAATCTTCTTCTCATGAACCGCTAGCCGGATTTCGACGAAACTTGGTAAGAATGATCGATGTACAATGCTCTTTCAAAGTTGTTAAAATGGTTGACGTTTCGTGAAAGTCCGTTGTCTCGAGCCGGTGCGGGTTCGGCCTATTCAAAAGTTAGAACCCTTCCTATAATGATTAGAAGGAGGGTGTAAACAAAAATATATTTTTGTCTTCATTTATTGATGCTTTTATGCATATTTAATGTATTTATAGACCTCGGTCCGTTACTTCAACCTGTGGGTGGATACAGCCTAGTGACAGCCACATGTGCTTGAAGACTGGTTCATATGTCGATATTTTACACTCACGCAGTGCACACAGCATAAGTCATAAATTATTACTAACACCCTTGCGATATTTGAAACTGTCACGCCCCTTTTGACAGCAGTTACCAGTTAGCCGCCAGTTTCGTACAATTGCACAGGTGAAATATATAAAGTTTACACTTTCAGTTGATTAAAATTCACTTTGATTGTTTAATTATTATTTTCTACTTCATTTGTTATTCTAATCAGATTTTGCATCGTATTAATTGATGAATGTTCATTCCAGGGCCATCTAACATGTTCCCAGTGGTCAGAAATGGGAAAATACGATTGAGGGTATGTTGTGACAAAAAAAAAATCATATTTTTTTCGGGGAGTTTCAAACAATAATTGATGCCAGAGAAAACGTAGGGAAGTGAATGGGTTAGCACCATTACAGTACATTTGCCTCTGGGTGATGATCGAGGAAATATGCACACATGGCATACTGGAGTCTAATAAGAGATTGTGAGTAAAAGGAAAAAAAAAGAAAACTTTAAATTTACACAAATGTAAATTACGAAATGTAAACGTTCAGTCTCTAGTTCTGCAAGTGGCACGGCATGGTATGAAAGTGGAAATTTCACCTCAGAATGTGATAATGTTAAAGAGGCTGCACCGAGATATTTCACATTCATACTGTCCGAGGGCGTGAAATTGATAATTCGAAATCATCTGGTCACTGCCCCTTTATACACGAAACCTGTTTACGTGCAATCCCCCGGTGCCGACGATATGACGTAGATAACACACATAAATAGCAACATATAAAGTACCGAAATGTGAACCTGTCATCAAGCACCTGTGGTAAAAGCAATTGCAATATTCCTTCGACCTGTGTCCGCAATCTGATTCAGAGTGACCGGTTGGGAGAATGTGTTGCTTGTCGGCATCGAACAATCAAACCACCGGATGATTTAATACGAGGTCGATTTCATAAGGAAGCCAATTGTTTCTCACGTGTGACTGTGACTGGATAATGGGATTGATGGTGTTTCGTGTAGACCTGAACGGCATGTGCATCCATGCTGTAATACAAATCGTTGTTTTCTCACTAAGAAATTACCTAGTTATTCATGCGCACTACCACTTGCACATGTATAAAGTAGATCCGAAAACGGCCAAGATCGCCTACCATACCTTAACGGTTGTGAGTTGTGACCCACCTAAATATTCTTTCACAAACGTCTTACCGTTGTTTTATACATGTAGCATTATGCGTGGATCGGCGTTCAACATGTTCCGTTGTATCTACCGCCCAGAACTTCTTATATCCCACGGACATGAGGTCGTGTTTAAGTATATGTTCGCACATGTACATCGACCCCATGGTTATCGCCAGTGTCGAGTACCGCCCTCAAGTACCTATAACATACGATTATTTTCCAATAAGATCGGCGTTAGTTTTAGTCATATATTGTATATATATGATACTGTACTGTCGATTCATTGAGAAATGAGGAATATGCCCTATATGCACATAATAAGGTTCGACCATGTCCAGTCGTGGGTAAACATTTTCCGTGGCCCGAGAGGCCGCGGGTTCAAACAGTTCCCGAGTGTTACGGCAAAGTATACCTATGGCTGGACATGGTCGAACGTTATTGTTACATTTCCGTCGGAAATATCGTTGTAATTTGAACATGTATGCAGTACTTTCGGTACTTTGATAATCTGCTCCATTCAAAATAGCTGATTTACACATTCATATTCCGAGGCCACAGTACACGTCGCGTGATACAGTCGCATCAATTTCAAAAATTCAGCACGACCGTTGTGAACTGGTCTGGTGATGTAATGGCGGTTTTCAGAATAGCTCTAATTCACAGCGTGTAGGCCACAGGCATTCGGTGCGTTTCGGCTTTCATCGGTATAACTATATATATGAACAAGGCTTCTAACTTTGGTCGGACACGACCACGTATCATAACAAAATAACATGTTTAAAATTGTAATTGTCTATGCATTCTATGTATTTCTGCAGGATATCGATAATTCTCAAATGATCATATGAACTTGCCACTACAATATTGACGTTAGAGCCATAAACACATTATTTCATTTGCTGTGATACGAGGTTGTGTCCGGCCTCGATATTATTTGCATAACTATGTTCTCGAACTATGTTATTTTAGCAAGATAACAATAATTCCCAAATGATCATGTGCACTTTCCGCGGTTAGAAGCCTTTTTCATATATATATATATAGAGAGAGTTACACCGATGAAAGCCGAAACACGCCGAATGCCTGTGGTGTAGGCCACCGCATACACTATTTGCGAACGGCAACTCTTGCAATCTATTCCCGTACCATCCGTAGCCACGGACGGTACGGGAGTAGATTACAAGGGTTACTGATCGCAACTACGCATACACTACGTGCGGGAAGTATAATGAAATGTGGAGGAGCCGATATATCAATCCATAATGTATGGTTGCATGCTTTTGCGATGTACTTAACGTCTGAATGCACCTTATAAGTAACAACATAATAATTATTAATCATGGTGTCAACACGACTTACTACATGTAATTAAAAGAACAGATACACTGAACGAGAAAAATCCGACGAAATCTCGTCAAAACGTAATAATGGCAACTGGTGACAACAGTTTAATGTCATGCTATCTCGTCATATGTGCATCGTTACATGACTGTCGTTCAAAAATGATGGGAAAACTTTTTAGAGCACAAAATTAAAAATGGCCGCTAACGCCATTTTGAACTATATAATATGCACTATCTCTGTAATGATATAAACAACAAACACACATGAGATGTCGTTTCCAAATAATTATATCATGCCAACACTGCTGGTTTGGTTAATTTTTCGTTTGGACTTTGAAATTCAAGATGGCTGCCGTCCATCTTCTGAAAATACATAATATTGCACATTGTTAGTGGGAGCTAAGCTAAAATTAAAAATAATGTGTGTAAGTATAAAACACAATATTTCTGTGGGCAAAATTAAGCTAAATGTATAACTGGTGTGACATTTTTGCTAATTTTAGCAGACCACACCTACTGGAAGGGTTGTTTGTTAGGTTGGATGCTATCAGGATCAAGAAATCCAAGATGGCCACCTCATGCTATCTTGAACATGGAAAATAGAATAGTTTTGAGACTGCGTATAAATAAATGTACAAACATTGTGATTTCTCATTAATTGTAGCATTCTATATTGGATTTAAGTGATGTTTTGTTACCTTAGAGAAGATGATGACTGAAGAATTTCAAGATTGCAACAATATATGAGACACACCATGTGATTTTGTACCTTCGGACTCCGTACGTTTAAACATGATAGTTTGTTGAATGTGTGGCTGCTAACCAATTATTTCCAATCAAATATATATATATAAATTATATCTATGTCTATTATCACATTATCACACTTAATATAATACATGAGCCAAAGTCAGTGACATGTGTGTGTGATAGTATGTATGTTATCCTCACTTCTTCAGTGTGTTGGTGCTAGAAGCTATAGTTGAATAGTTTGAATAGTTGAATAGTTTGTTTATTGAATAATATAGGCCACCGGCCCACAATATAACATGGTGAAATACACATTAGAGGGAGGAGTGATACACCGTCTTACAGTACATGTATGTCTAATAATGTAGACAAGCATTATACGAGCAAGCACATGTATACTAGTGCACATCGTTACACAGCTTGTATAATGGATTGTCTTTTCTCCAATGCTAGAAATATAAACTTAGCAATGTTGTGAATATGTGGTATATGTGAACTCGCCATCATTCTATTAAACGAATCATGATTATGGTTTCTAATAGTTTCGAAATTTAAAAACTGTAGGCGTAGTTGTTCATAAGAGCTACATTCTACAAAGAAATGATATTCGGTCTCAACCACATGTATATTATTTTGTCGACAAATTGGACAATGCCGTAGATTCCTGTCAATGCCAATATGACGACCAGTTTCAATTAGTAAATTATGAGTTGAACATCTGAACTTAGCTAGCGCTTGTTTATACGGAAACGATAAGTCTACAGATAAATAGGTTTCATGTGTTAGTGCTATCATAACCAGCAACATGCTTCCTTTTGATGTATGTGAGAAAAACTCTAGTGACTTCATGCATCAGATACTTGCCGTTATATAATAGTAGATAACGATAAACATCGAACCGAACACAAACATATATTTCTAAGATTGTAAATAGTGATATGGCATTTGATATGTGACTTTAATTAGCTAGTTGGGTCTAAATTATGCAGTTACTGCATCATAAATTGTCAGTTGTCAAACTCACAATTCTTAACAGTATTATCATTGGCATCCTCTTCCTGATAGTTTATGCTTAGCTGATGCTCTGGGAATCGATAATACAAATATGCCAATATACATTACGTGTGGTGTTATGGACGTGCCAACCCTATAGTGCAATCATACATCCTTGTTTAGAATTCGGGTCTATCCGCTATTAGTTAATTTGAGTTGTGGTCACATTGTCTGGGGTGTAGTAATTTCTTATCAATAGTATCAATCAGTGATCAAGATATATTTCCACACCATCTTATGCTGAGAAACATAGAGTGTATATGTGTAATGATGAACATGTTCATACTCGGTGTGTAGAAGGGGAGTATGTCAATATGTATTTGTTTCTTTCATTTATTAGTAATTAGGTCACCACTGATTCTTCACTCATGGTAGTTAGTTCTACAAATCACGTCGTGCATACATGTCATATATGTGCTTGCAGAGGTAAGTTGCCATATAAGATGGATTCATCAATAATGTACACTGGATTTATAATCAAACTAAATATATCACTAGAGGTGGCCACCTTGCAGATTCATCTTATACATTTTATAGAAATATGATGGACGACCTGCGAGCAGTATCTAGCTAGCAACACGGCCAGTCAGTGGTTAGCTGATGGAAAATCGTCTGATACTTATCAGTAGTAGTAAGACCAACATGCAACACATCTTCTACCTACATTGATTAACTTAGAACTCATAATAACATATCACTAATAGTAATATGTATGCCTTGAAATATGGAATAATGTCACCATTTTGGAGTCATGATTTGCCTACGATTGAATACAAATGTGTACTTCTGCGTTCACTAGACCTAATAGTCCTAATAGTGGAGCACTGTATGATTTTAAAGACAGCAGATAGTGGCCATCTTAGATTTTGTTATCCATGGAAGGCCAACATCACAATATATTTTACCCTAAGATTAAACAATTACAATAAATTCCTGTGGTTTCCCCCATCTTCTATCATTGAGAACAGCCACACAATTTGAATTTCCATCTTATTTGGCCTAGGAATTTTTGTAGTTTATGTTTACTTTCCAGATGGAAGACAGGGGCAATCTTGAATTTGAAAATAAGTATTATATACAGCCAAACAGTTTTCAAGGTTATACATTATTTGTAAAAAAAACCAGATTTGTTGCATAATTGTAATATTGCCCCATATATAATACATTTAGGATTTTACAACACAGCAGCCATCTTGGATTTCAAGGCATTGAAAGCCTCCGTATTATCAAACTGCTTTTGCAGCAGATGTGGAATGCTAAAATGTGTGAACTACTCCTGACTTGATACTTTCATCCTATATGCCATCTTGGAAATGTTGCATTTTGTTTTTTCAAGATGGAAGATGTTGGCCATCTTGGATTTCCAAGTCCAGATAACAACCAGCCTAACAAACAGTCCTTCCAGTAGGTGTGGTCTGCTGAAATTAGCGAAAATGTCACACCATGTGAACCTTGAGCTTAATTTTCCGCTCAGAAATATTGTGTTTTATATTGTCCAAATGGCGGCGGCGGTAGCCATCTTGGATTTAAAGGGCTTAGTGACTTTCAAACCAACACACAACCCTTCCAGCAGGTATGGCATGATAAACTTAATGAATATATACACATAAATTTTACTTTTAGCTTAGCTCCCAGTAACACTATGGACTAGTATGTATTTTAAGACAGTGGACGGTGGCCATCTTGGATTTAAAGGTCCAAACTAAAAATTAACCATACCAGTAGTTTTTGCATGCTATAATTATTGGGAAACGACACCTCATTTGTGTTTTATGCTTATCTCATTACAGAGATACTGCATTTCATATAGTTCAAAATGGCGTTAGCGGCCATTTTTAATGTTGTGCTCTAAAAAGTTTTCCCATCAGTTTTGAAAAATGTATAGAAGCTATTTTTTTTCTAAAATTGTTCAAATTGACAAATCAACAATAAAGAAAAGGTAGGAACATGATGGTCACGGAATCCTCAGAAATGACCCTACTAAATAACTTTTGATCATGTCCAGTTGTGGGTAAACGTTTGCCGTGGCACTCGGAAACTGTTTGAACCCGCGGCCTAGGGCGTTGGGGTTCAAACAGTTCCCTCGTGCCACTGCAAACGTTTACCCACGGCTGGGCATGGTCGAACCTTACATTCAACGCGCCAAGACGACTTATTAATTAACTGGTCAAGACTATATCTTATTGTCAGACGTCATACTTTCTTAATTTGGCGAGAAATACATTCAGCAGTTAAATTAAAAATTGATGTCACTAGGTGACAGTATCACATTTTTATATCGGATTCCGTGTTACCTTGTGAGATATGTTTTTCTCATCGTGATGAGCAAGTCGTCTTGACGCAATTATATTGTGGGTAGTCAGAAATATGCTACTATAATAATCCCTTCCGAGTCTTCAAAGTCTGTATACAAAACTTACAGAAATCGGCTGGTTTATCACGGAATGTACAGCCAACCATACAAACAACTTTGCACTGTGCCGGTCTAACAAAATATCCAAGTGCGTTTATTAACCTTCAACATTGTCAGAGAAACTGTTCGCAATGTCCCACCGAGACAGTATACAATGTACTGGCTTTCGCTTTGTTACATCCAGAACAATGCTTCTGAATATAACCTAAAATAGTTCACTCATCTCACAAGGAAACCAACAGCTTTACTATTATGATAAATAAAAATAGGGACAAGCGCGTAAATGAAAAGCTAACGTAAGTATCCAAATTACCTTTTATATATTACCACTTTCACTGGCGAGTCGTACAGTGCCATACACTTCACATAGTGCAGGCATACGTACATGGACACTGCTATACTTTGATGCATGTCGCATGTCCCAAGTTCTCGGTTTTCTTCCTGGTGATTTTGTCAATTTTAATTGCCACAATTTGTGTATGTCTCATCGACTTGATCGGCACGATAATCCCCATGTTATCCCTCTTTACTGCAATCTACCAAACACACGATATTCAGTGGCGGATTCAGGGAGGGGGCCCGGGCCTCCCTTTCACGATTCCAGATATATTGTTTTTGCTATTGAGAAGCTGTCTCATTGCTGTAACTTGAAAAATTAACAAGCGCTGTCAGATAAGGGTGGTTTTATCAAATCAAGGTAAATATATTATAGTGAGCCCATTCAGAAGATATTTCCACAATGTACCTTATCACATGAACACTATAGTCGTTCGAATTTCGACTACCCCTCTCCTTCGGTGAAATCATTGATCCGCCACTGATAATAACACAATTCCACAGCCCGTGGCCGTTACATAACTAAATTTCAACACAAAAGTAAGCACTTTAGTAATTGTAGGATTAGAAATTAAGATAATTATACCGTCTTACTAGTTTAGAGCCAATATGTTTTAAGGTGACGAGAGAAATGTGATTACTAGGTTAGCTCCCTTGGAGCTACCTGGTAAGCAGTCGTAGAGATGGAATGTCAATTATTTCTACATTTAACTACCATTATGAGTGTCGAATTTGTAATGTTTCATTACTGAATTAGCACATGTAAGCTAAAGAATAAAGCACAAAGTCTGAATTATTTAATTATATATTTACATTATAGTCGAAGTTTTATCATACTGTCCCATTAAAGGTACAAGCCCACTCAGTAGGCACAAACTGTTCTTTATATCGGAGACATCTTCCGAGACATTTTCTGGCAAAATAAACATTCACTCACTATTACCCCACGTATTGATGGGTATTATAATACATTTTATATCAGACGTACATTTCCATACTGATATCAGGACATTATTATTTATTCTCTGTATTTATTTATTTTTGATGTGCAATGATCATACTTTGTAATCTGTCGAAAATATTATTTTTGTCAGGTGACGCATTTAATTAGTATAGATACTTAATCAATATCATGCCTCCTTTGCATATGAAAATAGCCTGATACCACCGCGAGTCACTATCAGTAAAATAAATATTACTAAGTGATTACATCTGTATAGCAGGAACTCGTATTTGTTAGAACTGCTTTATTGGCTCGAACACCTTCCATACCCCGGATATATAGCCCAGTAAAGAAGCAGGCCGATGGTCGTCGGTCTGGTTTAAATTTCCGAATTTTGATAAATGTTGCATTTATAATTCAGGTTCCAAAATGTGCGTCAAATATAGGAGAATCTATGCAGGTATGGTAACCTATAATTTGAGGCCGCCTATAGCACCCGTCAGCTTATATGTGTTTGATATAGTATGGCTGGGTATCGATTAGAGATGATTGAGGGGAACCCATACTAGTTTACGTGTATTGTGCGTTTTGAGTGGCATACGGACTGGTCAAATGAAATTAAGTGGCGAGTGTACTATCTGAGTCACTAATGTCTAGCAAGCGTGCTCTACGTAATTAACTTATAGTTACATTCAGTTATAATCCTACCTAATCACCATCGAGAAGAGAAGAAGAAAGTGATTTTGACGTGCCACCCTCACCCTTTGTTAGTGTGCTGTATCAGAATGCTATATTAACCTATCATGATAACCGTGATTGCTGATTTTGTGTTGTTAATTGGGTTTTATATATATATTTGTTTTTGTTATTTACTAGCATTTATTTAATTTTAGTTTAGTTTTGAGTCACCTACCACACCGTCAAATTTTGGCCGAAATAGACTAATAAACATTAAATCGTTTGATTTTTGTCTATATTGGAGTAATGCAGATTGTCAATTTCGACATAAAAAGCAATTACTCCTGGTGGAGGAAACCCCCAGTTCCCCCGGTAGCTTCGGAGTCCCTGTAGTAAAGCTTAAAAAAAAGCCTCAAAAGGAGGCGATTTGTTAGAACTGGTGGAATAGTGACACAATTATACACTTATTTAATTCCTTGAAGAACAGTTTGTGCCTACTGAGTGGGTATGTACCTTTAAACAATAGTTAACAGAACTGTCACCATAGATATCACACCAGTTTAGTGGAAGGATACCTCGCGGCCATTATGAAGTTTTTGAGGCCATATGACGTTGATTTATTAAATATCATCCGAACTTTGGGGAAAATATGGCGGTGTGCGTCTTAATATTTTTTTGTTATTATGTAAATAGTGTTAACAAACAATAAGTAATGATTTATCTATGAATACAACCACCAAATGTGCAGCCCATATACACTAGCCCGGTTCATTCTGTTGATTCAGAGAGAGGTAGAACCCCTCCCAGACAGACATTTCGCACTGAATTTGACGCATACCCGTAAGGTGCGCGATGTGCATCGTTTGACCCAGCATTGAAGCAACCAATACAACAGTATCAAACGCATTCCCATGAAACAAATCCTGTTGGGTACACTTATTGTCCAGATAGGCATACGTCACACGACGTTAATAATAGACGAGAAAGCGATAACAATAGGATTCACCAACATTTGGCGCCCAACGAGGGACCGTGACTAACATATACTCCGTGATTGTCCCACAGATAAACACTAATCCCAAAAAATATGTTATTCGAGGACGAATTTCAATTTGGCGGGGGAGTATGTCACGGTACGGATCTAGTAACTCATGAGAGAAGATATGTATATGTACCCGGTTAGCTCAGTCGGTAGAGTGACCGCCTTGTAAGCGGGAGGTACCGTGTTCGACTCCCGGGTCGGGTGTATATTTTTCTCTTCCTGTTACATTTGGCGCCCCTACCCATATATATAATGTTATATCGTTCGTTCCATGCCCGTACTACCTTTTCTGTTGGCCTATCCCATGGTTGGATTATGTGGTTAATCCCAGTATATTCGTTCAATATTGAACTTCGTACAGCTCCTAGATCTCCTAGATGGACACTATGGGTATATATACCCTGGACCTATAGCAGTCGGGGCCGTGGTTTGATAGCGGTTCCCCGCCAGAAACTACTGCCAACTTTACTGCCTTTCACTTCTTCTATCTAGTATTCGCACTTCTACATTTACATGTGAGTAATCACCAGTCCATAATATATTATCTATTGCATTTAAATAGTTTTCTTTCCTTCTTTAGCCCTCCAAATGTGGCAACTTTCCCTCTCCCTTATACTGGCCACTGTATTACAGGGCAATCTGTTTCAAAGAACCTGGGTTAACAGACTCCCATTACACATTGAAATAAAAACTAATCTGAAATTAATGTTTAAGGGCGGGTTGGGATTATATTCAGTAAATTAATTTTATACTTTCCTTGGTCCTCAATCAATTGACAGTACAAAAGTACTCACTTCAACTAAACAATGTGAAGCAGCAAACCATGCGTACCAGACATCAAATACAAAGGCAACGACATTCACACGCAATTTCCCCGGTCGAATTCATGGTACAATTCTAAACTTAAACCTAGGCTTTGGGGATGCTACAATACTGAAAACAGACTCAGTAGGCCAGCTTAACAAAATGTTCTTCTGTCATCAAGCACATCCGGAAGATTGAGAAAATTCGTGTATGGAAAAAGTGTCGGAACTCGATACGTAAACAAAAGAATGCTAGGTATGCCGCGCGATAACGAAAATTCAAACTACACTCTGAGTTACATTACGCCAAGGGTATGACAGATACTAAACCAGACTTTTCAAACCTGCCCCATCTACTCGAGCACCAGTATGCTTGCTAGTATGTATGAAAAGCAGCACTACATGCAAGGTTGACAGTCATGTAAGTGCATACTGATAATTAGAGTTGACTATCAGAGCAGCCATGTAGTACTCGCAATATATCATATTGTGATAGCTCGTAACAATATGTGCTGTAAGAATTGTGATGTATCAGTGAATTAGATGTTTTTTACCTTTGGCCTTAAATTGCAACTTTCACTCCATCTTCCCTTAGCTGGGTGCTTATTACAATTAATGGCAGTATCAGAAAACAGCTTCCAGCGGTATGACATAATTTCTGCTAAATTTAAAAATTTGAACTTTTTCTGGAAAAATGTAGCCCAGAAGTACTGGCGTAGACCCTGATCGCGCAGCACAATTGGATCTATACTGTTTGCAAGTATCAACCGAGTCAAGAAATAATGTTTAGAAAAAACGTTGCTACCTGTTGGGGAGCTATACACTTGATACCGATTAGTAATCAAATACACAGTGCCAATTACAGCGACGCGCCACTTTAATATGGCCGAACTGGTCAGTAAACGGCTCATCTGGCTCCTGATGCATCTCAAATATGTGTAATTAGTATGTAGACATGTACATAATGTAGATAGGTATACCGTTAAACTACCGTAATCAATAACACAGGAACTATTAGCAGATACAGGGTGGGTATGTGACGCCGTCGAGTGCATGGCTCAGGCAGCGCTTTTCGCTGTGGCAATTCTTTCGATAATTATTTATAATTGTTGACTCAGCACTCAGGTGGGCCGGGTTAACACACAGGGAACAACCACATACATGTGATATCTCAAGATGCCTGGGTATTGCAAACACATTATGGTGTAACATGAATGCTACTCTATGTGAATAATAGTATTTTATTCTTGTATCATTTGTAAATTTAACTTTAATCTTTCCATATTTCCCTCGTACACCTGTGGTTATCCCGACCCACTTGATGAAACCCTTTTCATTAAATAAAACTGATTTTCCTGCAATTCTTTCCTTTGTTCTCTTAATAAAACTTGCTGTAGCCATGATTAAAATCGTTTAGAGTCGTTTTCAAAGAAGCAGACGACATCCACCGATGACCCGGACATGCTTATAGGCTAGCAACCACCAATTACTTTTACTATGCAACTTAACCGAATCCTCCAAATATGGCAATTCTCTCATACTTTAACTATTCGTATGGATGCTGTGGAACCTACCTTTTCATAACCTGCAACCTGTCTGCATCGGATTTTCACTAATTAAACAATATGTTCACTTATTCAAAAAAATCAACCTTGTCCTGTCCGACATATTGTTTATCACCACATTGTCATGTGACTTAGTGTTTACATCACGTGACAAGTAGGCTCAGTATTTTCTTTTAAATGCTAAAAATATGCTGGAAACTGGTGTTAAAAACACCGCAACATGTTTCGCAAGTAAAATTGGGCAGTAATGGACCAGGATCAGTTACAAGCAAACTGGGTATATGGCTTCAAAATCTGCACTATTTCTTTTTATACCAGACTACCGGACTACTTATGCCATTGTGTACTATATTTAGCACAGTCATACCTCAACTATTATTTCATGCACTGTTGATTAGATCCATCCGCTAAGTTTTCGGTTCATTCTCTCCCAGGCACAAAGAGTAGGATAGTAATGTTGGTTTATTGTAGTCGGTTATAATTATGGTGTTTGATCAATAATATTAATTGTGTTGTTTTCATACGCGGTGAAACAAACGTTTTAATAGTCTGTTGATGTAGCTGACTGCCAGACATCACCATTGTGGGTCTCTTCATAACTATTTAGTTACTATGTCTTTATTATTTGAAAATATAATGGATTGATGCTGAACATTAATACTAATTGTTAGATTATAAGTAAAAGCTTAGATCGGAAGGGTTTCAGGTGTGCGAAAACATGCACACTTCCATATGTTTTCAAATTGATTCATGTAGTACAACAATAATGGCGGATCCCTGATCTCCCGTGAACTGTCTGACATTTGACACATATATTTCAAGTGTCGAGTGTCATATCTGTCAAAATACAAACAAAGGCGAACTTTATTTGTATACTTGTTTCTAATAATTAACAATTCGTTCCCACGGGAACGAATTGTTAATTCGTGGGAACGAATTGTTATATCGTGGGAACGAAATGTTAATTCGAGGGAACGAATTGTTAAATTGAGGGAACGAATTGTTATTTCGTGAGAGCGAATTAATAAAAAAATGTCCATGTCCCTGCGGGGCTCCGTACCCAATCGTATACATAAGTTATCGAACTTGGCAAATCACGAGTGACGTACTGTACAACAATGCACGGTGCATCTTGGACGTTAGAACCATAGTCTATCGGCTGACAAACTTCTCGTAGGATTTTTATGTGCCCTATGTTTGACACTGGATTCATGAACTAGAACATATACCATGTCGAAAAAACTTGGGTAGACATTTGGTAACCCGGCAACGAATGAGAAATCCAAGATGGCCGCCATCGGCCATTTTGAATTATTGTCGCATTTAACTTTTCAACCAAATGGTCTAGAAACATAAGCAGCACACCATTTCTGACTAATTTCAGGCCAGGAAGTCCATTAGTAAGGCTATTCTTGCGATTGGTGATCTCCCTGATATAGAAATCCAAGATGGCCGCCAAATGTTATGTTACAAATGTATAATTTGCTTGAAATGTTTCTGAATTCTAACGAAATGTGTTTATATGCACTCCTATGTTTATTATACTGTCTTAATAAGGCTTAAAATGGCAAATGTCATTTTGCAAATGTCAGTGGTTGTAGTATTTTAAATCTGTAATTTTGACATCATTATTACTGCCATGTAAATGATATAATGGTCAACAAAATATAGCAACTTACAAAATTGTTAGTAATATTTATTATCTAACTAAGTCAAACTATTAGTATCATTTACATGTATATGAAGACACATAACTACGGTATGTACCAAATGAGGCTGTATGCAAAAATGGACAACATGTCAGTTGGGACTAGTCTAATACATCCGGCAATTTGATTATTCAATGTGGGCAGTGTCCACTTTACTAATTTTGCCAAATTGTGTATAGTTTAAACTGATCCCAAATGCCAAGGAATACGTTTTGGCATGCTGTATTACCTATTAATTGTGTTCAGTTTCCTGTAATAGTTGTACGTTTGTGTATTAAAGCTTTGAATACTGTTCTTTACATCCATAATTATATTAGGAAACACTTATAACTGTCAATAAATGTTGATACTTTAAGCACCTGTCTCGAAAAACAAAAGTGAATGTGTATGTTATTGTGTTTATACGAGACACATGCATATTGATTATTTGAGACAGTCACTTTAACACTAAGATCCTAAACGTTTGTATGCTCATCATATAACCTATACACATCCTGATGGATTTTTACACATCGTTATATCTGGGATACATTGACATTTACAAAACTTGCAACAAGGAACACCATTCCTTCTGCATGTACATCTGATATTTGCACACTTTGTGCATGTACACATCTGGTGTTCTACATACATCGGGCATGAACAACTCCTCTACATCTATAAACCCGTACTGAGTCGGATCCAACACCTCTGATACCATACAAAGCAGATATGTCATCTGATATGTTGCATAAAATGCCCCGAGAATGTGTCCCCTAATAGCATGACTAGTTGGAGGTAGCTGGTCTAGTGATAGTCCCTTGCTGTGGTGGTACATGTACAGTATGTCCGTAACTGATTCATTGTGGTACACTTACTACCCCCTTTAAACACCTGGACCAGGTACAACTCAGCTTATTTTATTACATTGTCCATATTGAAAGTGTTAGGATGTATACCAAAGTCCTTCAAAAGCACAGTTGGGTTACACTTCAAGCCTGCATGTTTAGTACCCAGTTTACTGGTGTAATCACAACCTGTGATAGTATGAACAGCTGGCAGTACGCTACACAAATCCTCTCCAACCCTATCTGCCAATGTATGAATGGGGATATAACGAATGGAATCACCGACGCCAGTCTTAACCCAGAGTTCATGAAGGTCGTGTTTACTGAGTTCGCTCAAACAGTACATCATCTGTATAAACACATCGGTGTCTGACGATATGACTACAATTCGCTTGGTTCCATTTTTCACTGCATGCATAGCATGAGGTACAATCCGGGTATCTGCTTCTTCCAGTTCACTGTGTAATTCGGGTACTTCCTGTGATTTCCCATCAGAAACACAGATACACGGAACTGTTTGTTCTCCTGACATATTGCTTACAAATACCTCAGTAACCTGTAATGATGACTGTGTCATTTTGTCCATCAATAATTTGCTGATGAAGCAACAGCTGCAGCTCTCGTTTGTTACTACCAGAAGACCAACATCGTTCCATTTCAACTGGTAGTGATGTTTGTTTGTTGATGATATTCAGTTCAATAGGACAAGTCGTCTGTCGACCTTTCCTTTCCGAGTCTTTAACTGATTTATCGATGTAGGAATCGAAGATGAAGTCAATTCTATCAGCTCCAATCGTTGATTTTCGTAAGATAGTCCAATATTATGTTGCTATATTCGCCAAAGTCTTTGATTCCTTTTGTCCTTATCTTTCTAATGTTAGCCATCATGTCTACGACAAACGTTGTGTGAAATGTGTCATGTCTGTTTGGGAATTTCGGATCATTTGCAGTACGTTCATGTTCCAGCTCTTGCACAATGGAACCTTTCACTGCCTTTGTCATTAAACCTTCCTGATCAAAGAGACATGATTCTGGTGTGACGTCATACTGCAACAGATCTTCCATTGCACTTCCCTGTACCCTAGCTACCTCAAGAAGTCTCTGTTGCTGCCCTCGTCCCTTCCGTTGTGATATCTTGATTGATGATTTGCATTATCTTGATGAATGATGTATACTTCGAAAGGTCTTCAGGTTGGTTCGATGGATTGTTTCACAGAAACGCATTGTTTTCTCCACAAAACGGCCTTTACGCAGGGTTTCATATGCTGCATTTCCGATTGTCGTCACATGCAATAGTTGATGCCGAATATCGTCTGTCATTACTTCTTGTGTGACAATGTTGTGGAGTTTGGGTTGAACGGCGTCCACCTCCTTGAATGGATTTTCATATTTCTCAATGAATGTCAGAATGGCATGAACATTCTTCTCGCCCATGATTCACGGTCAGGTCATACGCGCTGGTTCTTGCCCCGCTTAATTCTCTGTGAAGGTTGCTATTGGCCAACATTTCATGGTATATGAGCTACCTTTTTGTGATTTGTTGATGGTTTGCTCCAGTGCCATATCTGCACCAACTGCTTCGAAATGACAGGTCATCTAGAACAATGATATTCCATTATACATGTTTGACTTTCAGATTTTCAGACTGACGTTCTACTCTTTTACCATGCTTTTGTAAATTTGTCGCTGCTTTTCAATGCCCGTCTGTATATGACCTAAGCGGTTGAACGGACGTTAAACCCCATTTCATCACCTGCTCCTTTCTAGAATTGGATGCCGATAATGTTGTGTCCCGAAGAAACAGTAACGGTTAAACAAAACAAGTAGAACGTCGGTCTGCAAATTCATGTTTATGAAATTACCTAAACGTACATTCGAACTAATCTATAATATATAGGTAAATTGTTGCCATGGAAACCTTCAATGTAACATGACAACCACATCAAAATGTTTCCAACTAGGGTAATATACTATGCATATTATACAATTGCATATACACTCATTTTAAATGACTATCACAACTATTTAAGCAAATCATGCATTTTCCGCACAATATTTGGCGGCCATTTTGGATTAATAAGTCAAAGAGATCTCCAATCGCGAATATAGCCACACTAATGGGTTCCTCGTCCTGAAATGAGTCAGAAATGATGTGTTATTTATGTTTCTAGACCCATTGGTTGCAAAGTTAAATGAGATACTAATTCAAAATGGCCACCGACAGCCATCTTGGATTTCTCATTCGTTGCCGGGGTACCAAATGTCTACCCAAGTTTTTTTGACATGCTACATGGTCTAGTTCACGAATCCAGTGTCAAACATAGGGCACATAAAAATCCTACAGGAAGTTCCACAGCCTATGCATTACCAGCGGAATTCGTCGGTTTGATGCCAAGAGCTTAGTACACTTATATCAATAACAAGAAAATGTGGCCTGTCGGAGAAACTGTGGCAAACTTAATTAAATGACATAATTGAGAAACTTCGGTGAACTTCTTAACGTGTGAAAAAGGTTAAATTTGTAAAGGTCAAAAGGTCAAGGTCATATTAATGACAGCATGGATGTGTGGCATTTGTCCACACTTATGCAGTGTTGAAATATGTAAGTAATCCTTCAAAGGATATGGAAGTTTTGACAGAAATGAGTCAAAGTTCAAAGTTGTGAAGGTCAAAAGGTCAAGGTCATATTGGGGGCAACATGGATGTGTGATATTTGTCCACAAGTATGTTGCGTTTAATTATTTAAGTAATCGTTCAAGGGATATAGAAGTTATGACAGCATTGAGAAACTCCGGCGAACTTCTTAATTTGTCAAAAGCTGAAGGTCATAATAAGGACAGCATTGATGTGTGGCATTTGTACACAAGTATGCTGTGTTGAAATGTTTAAGCAATCATTCAAGGGATATAGAAGTTGTGACATACTTGAGAAATGCCGAAGACACGGACGGACGGACGGACACACTGACACACAGTCCAAACAAAATAATCAGATTGTTTCAATAAAATATATTGTATATCGCTTACTAGACACCATTAACAAATTAAAGGCCGGGTACAATTGCAGTAGTATCCAAATTTGAAGGATCTTCTTTCGCTATTTTCTCTATTGCTTTTCGAAAGTATATATACATTAGTACTACTCAAATGAACTGTCTCGATGAGACGGCTGAAACGAATGTTAACAACATATGCATATTCTGAAGAAATAAAACAAAATTATCCAATTGTTCTTTCTTTGAATTAAATGTATTGTATCCAAAAATTTCATTGCATTTATTTTCCACCCGTTTCAGTTCGCCGTGACCTATGTCCTGGCACCGGATCTTACATCGTCGACGTGAAACCTCTGTGGGCGAAGAACCTGCCCAAATACTCCATTTCACAACGGACCAAGCTCCGATCTGTCGACCCAGTCCCGTCCTCCCCAAGCACCTACAATCTTCCCTCGACCCTCAGGCCGAACGTACCCCCACCGTCATTTCACGGGAAAATCGAGCACATGAACTTCTCTGGATTTGGTGAAGACGCCTGGTCCGGCGAAGTACGGGGCGTTCGCGCCTTCGCTGACGAAGAGGCGATGCCCGGAATACACGCTAAAAGGGCGGAATTTTAAAATAAAATTTGAGACCAGCTCCCCAGGACCTGCGGAATACAAACCAAAATAGCTAAACACGCATATCACACAGTCACCGAGGTATTTAATCAGGGTGCGAAATTCGGAGTTTGTGATGCCGGCTGACGGTTGGAATTAACGTTAATTCTACTACATGTAGGCATATTTTTTAACTATTTTGGGCCACTGAGAAAATGTGGTTTGTGTCATTTGTGGCAGATACACGTTTTGATAATTACGGAGCCACGCAGCGGACATGGATTTTATTTTATTAATTCGTTCCCACGAAATAACAATTCGTTCATTCAATTTAACAATTCATTCCCTCGAAGTAACAATTCGTTCCCACGATAAAACAATTCGTTCCCTCGAATAACAATTCATTACCACGATATAACAATTCGTTCCCTCAATGTAACAATTATTTCCTACGATACAACAATTCGTTCCCACGAACTAACAATTCGTTCCCTCAATTTAACAATTCGTTCCCTCGAATTAACAATTCTTTCCCACGATATAACAATTCTTTCCCACGATATAACAATTCGTTCCCACGAATTAACAATTCGTTCCCACGAATTAACAATTCGTTCCCATGGGAACGAATTGTTATTTCGTTCCCACGAATTGTTATATTGAGGGACCGAATTGTTAATTCGTGGGAACGAATTGCTAAATTGAGGGAACGAATTGTTATTTCGTGGGAACGAATTAATAAAATAATATAATTCTACGTCCGCTGCGGGGCTCCGTAGATAAGCACGTGAGCACTGTTCATACAACCGACTGCTGATATAAACTGATATGCATTCAATTGACGGATGGCGAACAGCGAATACCCGGATCAGACTATGCAGTTTGATCAGGGTCTACACTGTTTGCCATTCAGTCAGTGAACGAACCGATATGCGTCTAACATATTGTATGGATCATATCGGCCTGTTTGACCGTAGTAGCAGATCAGGAGCTGGATTGGCCACATATACCATAAGCCCCATTTCCCCAGTCACAGGCATGTCTATACGCTGTGATCTCTCATGTACGAGACAATACACTACTGTCTGTTTCATGAAACCTGTCCAAATGTTATGTCTATATACAATGCAAATATAAAATCATTGTTTGTAATAATATCAATGCGCCTTCTGTTTATTTCTTGAAATGTGGTCAAATAAATGTTAAAGGTGCATGCCCACTCATTAGGCACAAACTGTTCTTTATAGGAATTAAATAAGTGTATAATTATGTCACTATTCCACCAGTTCTAAAAATTACGAGTGCCCGCTATACTTATATATTTATTTTAGTGATTGTGACTCGCGTTGCTACCAGGCTATTTTCATATGCAAATTAGGCATGATATTTTTTTAGTTATTTATACTAATTAAATATGTCACCTGAAAAAAATAATATTTTCCACAGATTATAAAGAATTGTACATCAAAAAATAAATATAGAGTATAAATAGTAATATCCGTTAACATTTTAAGGAAACACGGTTATCGCCCCTGATATCAGTGTGGAAATTTACGTTTGATATAAAATGTATAATAATGACAATGAATGCGTTGGGTAATGGTAAATGAATGTTTATTTTGCCAGAACAGTTTGTGCCTACTGAGTGGGCATGTACCTTTAAGTAGATTGCATTAATATGCCATCATGGTGACAGTTTACTGGGGATATAACTGCGGCCCGTCACGACAAAAGGGGATTACTAAACTTGTGAGCAGTGTATCCCAGGCTCATCAGACAGTACACCTGTGCTACGGAGCCTCGCAGGGACATGGATGTTTTTTATTAATTCGTTCCCACGAAATAACAATTCGTTCCCTCAATTTAACAATTCGTTCCCTCGAATTAACAATTCGTTACCACGATATAATAATTCGTTCCCTCGAATTAATAATTCGTTCCCACAAAATGACAATTCGTTCCCTTAATTTAACAATTCGTTCCCTCGAATTAACAATTCCACATTAACAATGTTTTCTTGTGAACGATTGTTGGATTTACATTTACATGTGCAGCCTATGCTCAATAAATGTAAATCCATCAATTGAACTTTCCAGACGATCATAAATTTGTACTTGCGATCATTTTAGTAGTACGGGCCCCAGGATAAAGGAGTCGGGAGTCGGCATGTACCATAAGCCCGGTTTCTTCACATTTAGTCTATACGTATATTTATAAGGTATTACAATATTTTCACCTAGTTTTTATATTGTATACGTTTGCTTTCTTTTATTAGAATGAGTGCATCTGTATATCATTTATACATGTTTCGGGAATCAACGGCATCCGCGAGCGGATAATAGACATAAGCTACGAAACCATAGGTACAAATGTACTTGTGATCGCCGGCCCATATAACTTCGCAAAATAATCGACATGTCCACCATCGCTAGCCGACCTACTCATCGAAAAATAACGGAGATGCAAGTTGTTTTCGCTTCTTATGAGAAGAACGGTGTACAAATGTAGCGAGCCCTTGGTATGTTCACAATGTTGTGTTAATGTTTTATTGTGAACAAGCTGTTCTTTGATTTGAATTTAAAGTTCAAGTACTTATTCAATTACCCGCTGATTACCCTATTTTATATAATTTGACTCTGTGATAGAAAGTGTTTAATTGAGCTTCAACCCGTATATACTGTGATACGCGCAATCAGTGGCTTATTTCACCAACATTGCAAAGTATACTTATCTAGCAAAGTATACTTTGCGGGAGAAATTTTCAATTTAAGAAGAAATTTATTAATTTATATTATACTGTTTGTATTACATTATCACAGCCATTTTGGCTGTGATAATGTAATAAATTCAGTATAATAATTCTGCATACTTTTAAATGTCCTGTCATGGAGCATTCACTTTATGACAGGTTTGCATACATGTAATGTGGCTGTGACTGGAGAAACGGGGATTATGGGATTTGTGATCAGTGTAGCTCCTGATCAAATAGCACACACATGTAGCCTGATAGCGATCTGTATCACTTGTTAGAAGCTTGGAGGGTGTTTCATGAATGGAATGGCGAACAGTGTAGATCCTACTCAGACTGTGCTGATGCACAGGCTGATCCGGATCTACACTGGTCGCAAAATCCATACTTGCCATTTCTGCAGTCACAGCCACATATCTGGGCAAACTATATCAGCTGATATCATGTATGCATTGTTTTGCTCTTACGTGATTGTCATTATAGCATACTAAATGTTGACTAGGCTCAGCAAATATCCTACTCGTAAGGTTATACTAGGCTATATAAAGATGTGTACCAATAATGGTAGCCATCTTGGGAACTACATGGTGCGAAGTACAATAAGTTTGAATAAGGGACGAAGTCTAAACATGCAAGTTCCTTTCTTCTAAAATACTCGTTTGTGCACTGTGACTATCGTTGAAAAGATTACTGAATCACAATGAGACAAAACATATTTCGGCGGCGTTCATTTTGAAAATCAAGTTTCTAGTGGTGCATTGTTGCTTTCCCGTTTCTTCCCAATAAGTAGACACGTATACCATTGTTGATACGAAGAAATTGTGCTCAAATTTTGTTTACTACATATATTTCATTTCTTTATTATTTTTGTTCGAACTTTGCCAACATTTGAGATAGGTTTACTAGACTAATTGTAGATTTTGTAAATGACAAACTTTATCAATCATGTTACGTTGGCATGATATAATTGATATCACGGTGTAACTGATTGTCCGTGCAACATGTTGTACCAACTTGTCTTCAGTTTATCTGTATGTTTCAAACGCTACAAGAGGTGAAACTGGCCGATAGTTTGCTAAGGTGGCTCAGATGGCAATCCAATGCACAGTATAGTATGCGCTAAGAGGGCCATATTTATCAATCATATTTAAGACGCTATTGTCTTCGAAACAAAGGTTGCTGTTCTTAACTAAATATAGCTGAGCTCTCTTCGTAATGCATTTAGTCAATACATGACATGGTTCAAATGACAGTATACATGTACCATAGTAGGTGTTCATCAGGCCACATGCTAGTGTCAATATATTACGAACATGTAGAGTGCCTACAAATGGCCACTAATGGCAGATTCCCCCATTTGTCCACACATATACGTACACTGTACATAACGTGTGGTGGTAGCTGATGAAAGTGTGCACTGGTCACAACTTGCAGTTGGGTTCTTTTCCACACGTAGGTAAATGCGATCGTCAATAGGAAATGTAATACCGTGTACATAAAACGTGTACTCCACGGCTCTATTCAGGTTATACATACAACCCGGTGTAAGGCGTATCATTCCTGTAAAATACACAATAATGTATGGCACGAACTTTGACGAAGACATACTAATAGTTCCGATAGTACGAGGAACCTAAGCTATTAAAACTGGTTGGGATAGAATTCCAGAACAGGTTAAAACTGTTTTAGGTATTAGTTCACCTGTAAAAGTTAATCATTTAAACTTGACATTTGTTTCTGTTTTTTACATGAAATATGAGAGTCACTACATTACTATGAATACTGTGATATGAATAAGGACTTCGGTAAACTATGTTGATGTGTGCAGGATGTTGAGAGGAGTTAGTATGCCTTTATCCGTGTTACAAGGCCTGCTGTGCCTCTACTGTGTGCTGGCGATTCCACGTGTGAGCGGCATTAAACAATGTAAGTATCGCTGAGACTGGGCCAGTACTTACACGTATGTCGCTGTGACTGCAGAAATCGGGATTGTAACATTTCTGGCCAGTCTAGCTGTCAATCAGATAGCGAATTCCTGCAACCATATGGGATCCCTGATCATCATATGGTTAATCATAATTTCTTCGTAAATGTGATGGAATATATGTATACTATATATATGAACACTGCCTCGTTACTGTATCGTGAAACTGAAACTTACTGAATGCCTGAACACACAAAGATGTCCGAGTTGGCTACTCCATGTGCCGTATAGGATACACACAGTAACCAGTAACGAGACATACATGTTATACATATGTGCCATCACATTTAGGAAGCAGTTATGTTTTAATCATATGATGATCAGGTATAGAACGGGTCCTTAATGACCCGTGGGACCCCAGATCATCCAATGATTCATGCATAATTGCTTCATAAATGGGATAGAGTACAAGCATAAGATACATGTGAACATTCTCCTACACGAGGCATGGAGTTGCCATGTAGGCCATCTTAGTGTGTACCTCGTATTGCGTTTGGCACATACCACTAATACTATGACAAACACATGAATAAACATTGGTGCAACATGATGGGGAGACATCGGACTACATCGTGCTATGCGTTGTTTTCATAAAATGTATATACAACGTCTGATATCTGAAGGGTGTGTTGACTCTTTGTTAAAATGTTTGAGAATTCAGTAAAGACTGTGTTACAGTAAGAACAATTCACAGTGCTGTAGATATATACCTATATTACCATACATACTGTATCGAATCCAGTGACTGGTTATCTGCGTGTATTGTAACTATTGTCTACTTGCCTGCTATGCACGTAAATATGGCTTTTACCTGTGACAGATGTACTTCTAATAATAGACGTGCATCAGTTTGACATTTTACACATAGAAAAAGTGTCAATTGTATAATTTGTGAGTGATGGTAGAAAAACTCAGATATCTAGCTGTTTTTGTAGTCTGCTGAAATAATATTGTCCTATATATCGGGGACGTGTTGCATCAAATAGTATTAGATGTGCTGCCATATTATTTGCTGTACGTGTCAAACGCTCCAAATAGTGAAACTGCAACTCAATGCTCAAGATAATATACTATAAGAAGAACAGGGTCACATATACTTAATATAACTATTCAGTCACATATATGATTCTACTACATTTGAAACAAAAGGTAATACACTATAAAGTCAGTCCTTAAACGGAAGTCAAGCGTTTCACTGACTGTATGTCGTAAAGTACAGACCCTAATCAGACTGCTCGAATGCGCAGCCTGGTCCGGCTCTACACTGATCGCATCGTCCATAAGCCCCAATATCTCCAGTCACAGCCAAGTAATTCACTTTCTGCGTGTTTACATACACCTGGCTTTCGTAGTGCTGTATGTATAATTCTACCCCTTTGACATGGCGTTGTTTACATGCCTTTGTTTACATAAAAATCAGTTATAAATAATAAAGGGAATTCTTTCGGGAATCCCCATGTCTGTTCATGACTCACGACTAATCGTATATAAACCTTGAGCCAGCAATAACCCCCCTCCCCCCCCCCCCCCATGTGGGATTTTTGGTGACTATGATTTTCGGATTCAGTAGCCTATTGTCTATAAATCCTGGTTGTCTGTGCTCAAAAAGCCGCTGGATGAACAAATGGCGTCCATTTTTCAAGATGGCCGCCGAACATTATTCTATTGTTTTATTAAGGACTGTTAACTTTCAGTCTGATCAATATTAACCGGGTAAATTGCAATAATTAAGTCACAATTTGAATGTAAAATGATTTAGAATACATCTTACATTTAATTACACCCGTAAATGGCAATTTTTTTGCGTGTCGTGTGCTGGTACGAACAAATACAGACATTGATAAAGTTGAAACACATATACATTACTTTCCCTCACAAATAAATGGAACATGCAGGAGATAGTGATGCAATAGCCTTCCACATTTATCAGAACAGTGAAAATGGCCGCCAAATTGTTCTATTCTTTTCTGTATGGAGTTGTTATAAACAGCATTTCATGCACCTATTACATGTATACATACCAGTTTGAGGTATACAAATCAAATCATTTGATAACATATGCATATCATGGTATGCAATGATATAATATATATTCAAAATGGCCGCCAAAATGATCAGATGTTCAATAATATTGATGATGTAGCTACAGTTTTCAGTAATTAAAACACACTAACATTGTAGTATTCTGTTTATTTTAAAAGACAAATACGGATGTATTTCAATCAGTTTGAGTATTGAGTATTGAAGAACTGTTTAAAAGTGTGTCCAAAATGGATTGACTGTTGACAAAGAATACAATTTTATTATTGTTAACGAGCATACTTCTGACAATTAAGCGAGCATGGTGATCATTGGCCAAGGCAGTATGTAGTAAGGTATGATGAATGGCATGGGTATGCTTATTGCAAACATGCATGGCTTTTTCCCACATTAAGCATCACGCATATGTCTTCACAAGTGACAATAATTTAAATTAACCCTTGGTCGTGAGTTGGATTGGAAAATAAATACAATACATGGTAACGATATATTATTCATGCAGTCACTGATGTAATCAGTTCTACATTAACCACTAAATGTGATGTATTCATTCTTCTAATTAAACATTATTGAAACTAATACACCAAAAAACGAAATTAGGAGATGTGATATTTACTATATGTACACTTTTAATACAGCTTAAATTGCTAAAAAATAGTTGATAATACCCTTAGCCCGAGGAGGTCCCGCATCTTGCGATGACACCAAACTCTGCTAGCCCATGACATATACTCGAATACATGTCTCTGGTTGCTATAGTAATGGAATATGATTGTCCATCAGCGGTGTAATAAATTTGAAAGACAACCATAGGGATTGTTATGCGGATTCGATGCCACATATGGGTATATGGAGGCAAAGACGTGTCTATTAACTACACACCGTGTGGTGTGTATGTGCTAAACAGGTACAATGATAATATAAGTCTGCATTCAGTAAATAAATGTACACATGGGACATGATTATAGAGTTGCTTGATCATTAGAATGACATTACATGTTGTCAAATAGAGAAATATATATCCAGACGACCCCAAAGAGCCAGCAAAATACAAAACTGTGGTACAATGCGGCAGAAAACGCCTTCCACAAACCTGATCCTTACCGCTTGCGTACATAGTTAGAATGCCATGTAGACAATAGTTCAATTGCATAGTAAAATCCAAAATAGAGGCTATGTGATATTGTTTAGATGAACATTTTGATACATTTGCATACTATGTCATGGAGATACGTTATCATTATTGGGGATTTAAATGTATATTGATGGTCCTATGAGTGCGTATGGCTACACGTGGTAGATGTGCATACTTCTTAAACTGGACTAGATTGATGTTTGAATACAACGGAATGGCTTTTTCAGACTACATACATACTACTATAAATAGTGTGTACATTATGTGGAACCGGGATATATTCAGTTTTATCGGTTCTACTACCTAATCTTATTTTTATGTCACACAAACTCATTTACTTGCTGGCTGTCATCTTGAAAGTGTATTTCAATATATTTGTCCTGTTTCACTCCAGCTTAGCTTGCTCGTATTATTTACAGCTATCTTATATTCTGTATTTTAGTATTTACTGTGTCATGGAGTACAATGGGCTACAAATCATCCACTCAGCATGGTACGACCTATACTATTGACAGTAATCATTATATTTAGTTATTTGTTTTACTTAATGGTGTTTAAAGGCCTGTCAACAGCTGAGAGTAATACTTATATGTATCAGAGACGTTCATGTTGGAATACACAACATTGTAAATATGGTAATAATCTTGGTGGTTGCATAAATAGGAAATTGACATATAGAGAGACGAACAGACATTCATTCTGTATCTGAAATGGATAACTAATATATGGCTGTGACGGGAGAAATGGGGCTTATGGGATTTGCGACCAGTGTGGCTCCTGATCAAATAACACACTCCTGTACCCTGATAACGATATATTATGCTTGTTAGAAGCATGATGATTGTTTCACTGATGGAATGGCGAACAGTGCATATCCTGAACAGACTGTGTGCATACACAGGCTGATCGGGATCTACACTGGTCACAAAACACTTAAGCCCAATTGATCGGGTCACAGCCACATATACAGGTGTTAGTAGCTACATAATTCATATGAACCTTTCATAAGTATCGAGCAGCATATACAGTAAAAAACATTATTTCATGTAAAATGGTTATTGTAAATTCAGTGGGTGGGGAATATATAGTTAAAACTACTTTGTTTTAACATTGCATCATCTGCTGTAGACATTATGTAATCAGAATATGGGCATTCACTATATATTGCGAACACTAGTAAGTACAATTAACATTGATACAATTAATAGACACCGAGAGAGATTTGCATAATGAGACATGTAGCGTAGCTGTTACCATCAATAAGAAAATGCGAAGCGGACGGACAGACGGACGAACACTCGGACACACTGTATCTGAAGTTTGCACTGGTAGCTATCAGTAATGCCTAAGTAGTTGTATATGCATTAAACAATCTATAAGTAAGTGACAGTGCATAGCATAAATGAAATGCATTACATGTAAAATTCCCATTGTAAAATGTGTGGGTGGGGAATGGTGAAAAATACTATGTTTTTAACATTGTATCATAGACTGCAGACATCAGATAATCGGCATATATATAATTAGTATGTCTAATGAACATTACTAGGCACCATTGACACGAAGAAAATACAAAATTACCATACTTTTATGGAGTTATTAAGGTAGGTGTTTTGCCATTGAAATTCAATGGGTGGGGTAACAAAGAGTGCAAAATTATTCATCTGAATTAGCAGATATTATTTAATTGAACATTATTACATTGTATAGTTATGAACACATCAGAAAACATACAAAACTGCCATATCAGTTGTTTCTAATGATAAAACATAGTCGATTTTCAAACAATTGCGAAAAGTTCGAGGGTGGTATACTTCAAAATTGTGCCAAACATTCATCCAGCGGGTTACAGAGCCCAGATATACGGCATAGAACTCGTAATTGAATGTAGTTTCAGAAAAAAATATGTCTGCAAAAATCCCACAGAGAGAGGGGGGGGGGGGGGGTGGGGGTAGGGCGGGGGGGGGGTGTTCCATTTCTGGCTGACGGCCTAATAGTTATTATCGATACAATTTGTCAGATCTTTCCGTAGCGCAATTGCTAAGGACTTGAACATCGTATGCATGTTCTGTCATAGAATATATCTTCCCAGTTTCGGATCCCACAGCTGACAATATTTGTTTTATTTTTTTAAACATTTTGAAGAAAGAAAGTTTTATTGTTTTCGTCACATGTGTCCGTTCGTCTATTCGTTCGTCCGTCTGCACATCCGCCTGTACGTCCGTCACGCTTCTTGTAAGATGTAAAACTAGACTAGATATGTGGTATGTTGCTTCCTTATGGGTTATGAATAAAACACAACTGCTATGTAAAATAATAAAAAAATCGGAAGAGCCGCAGTTTTATTTTACATTTAATAAAAAGAAATAAAAAAAGTTGCCGATGTGAAAATCGAACCCGGAACCACTGTTTCGAAGACTGTATGTGTACTCATTATAATATAATATTATTACTGTTGGTTTCCGATAAATTGGCAAGGGCACGTGACGTCACGGGGTCAGCGGACTATGTCTAGTATAGCCTTCTAGTGATGTAGCCGTTTGCAGCCATTTTAGGTGGCCGAATAGACGCCTTATCTAAAGCAATTTAGAGCTTGAATATGCATGTTCCCGATAACTTGGGAGATAATTTAAATTACCAACTGGTTGACTGGTGAAATAGGCGATTGAAAACGACAATAAATGCCATATTTGTAAAAGTAAAACGTTTCGACAGTTGATTCATTTTGATTGCGCAGTCGTCCGCAAGCACTAGCATTATTGTCCGCACAGCTCAGGTGGTAGAGTGCTCGGTAAATGCATTCGATCTGCGTTCCTTTTGTGCGAGTTCGAGCGTCGGACACATTTTATTTTTATTCATATAACAGATTCAACGTTTTCTCACTTTTACGAAGATGTCTTAGATATAGTTTGACAAAAGGGTACTGCACTGGGTTTACAGCGTCTTTGATCAGGATGCACATCACTCAGTCAGATCAGGGCATACGGTGTTCACACTTCATTTACTGAATAAATATTTCACTATCAAACAACGTGAAACAAACGATGTAGACATATTCTAAAATAGTCCCCAGTAGGTATTTCATAGGAACGACAGTACGGGGTTGGGGGATTCTTGGGGACGTCAAATATACACATCCTCGGGGTTCTCGGCCTCCTAATTCCCGGTCCCTGGAAATGTTTGACTGTAAATAAACCCCACACATTGTATGTCCGCCGCCACAGAGCGGGGAAAACATTGTTTGCGCGCTTATACATTTTGTCCAGACAGACATATGAATGTAACTAAGACGATTCAAATGACATTATGCAATATACGTCTTTATCAGTTTTTGAACCAAAACAAAAAATATGTTTCTGTAAGTTACATTAAATAATCTTAATACAATAAACGTATACACGACGACAGATATCTATCTGGGAGTATAAAGTGAAGGACACAATTCAATAACAAAAATATATCACAGTGATGGTTTCGAACCCACAACCCTCAACGTTGATTAATTAAACAAAAACATAACTGTTACCACTACGCTATATGCATCAGATACGAACTGTATGTATTGGTCACAGGTTGATATAGGTGCACGTATGTATAACACTGCTTGTCTGTTCTAAAATTAGATAATGAAACACAGGTGCATCGTTATCGATTAATATTGACTTGCTCTTGCATGCATTTCCAATGAGCACTTGACGTATGTTGGTGTGATACATATACAATTCGAGTGCCTGTGCTCACTATTTTCTTTTTCAGCAAATACGTAACAACAAAAGTGACAATTTGATTCAAAATATGCCTGGGCGTTACTTGAATATATTTCGGGCCAACATTGGTGACATGCATGCTACATCGTCATGCTAATAATGTGTTTGCATTTCTAACACACCTACTTTACCTATTATTGTTCAATATAGAATCTCCTGTGACCTTTGCCCTTGCCACTAGTAGTATATAAGAGTCACAATGATACCATCACCCTCTGGAAGTCACTGGCTACGCGCTGCGCCCCCCACCGCATGGTGGTATCATTGGTGACTCTTATATACTACTACCGCGAGACAATATATTTATGACATGAGAAGATACACCCTATTAGAGATAAGAATCCCTATGTTAACTCAGTATATATAATAACATAATGGTTCTAGTTAAGTGTGCGTGGTTGAAGACAGGTAGTCACGAGAGATGTTTTCGTACCGGTATTTACGAATATTGCAAACATCACCGTGCATGGATGCGAAGAGGTTCCGTTTCGCCTCGCCCATGTCGGCATTGTGGGGTAGGGACCAAATCCGAGTCATTGCTATGTCCACCATGTGGTGGCACTCAGGCTACTCATCGAATGGTTAACAAGGGATTACGTGCTCGTAAGTATTATCGTTTAGTAATAATTCAAATCGGAAAGTCAGTTAGAAAGATAGAATAGATGTGTAGTTTTTGATAAGTCACGGTGTTTCTACAGCATTAAAACACTGTAAAAAAACATTATCAAACTAATTTTATACAATTGGAAATTGAACAGAAAAAAACAACTACCAATATTAATAGAGAAAATGGATAATACAATACAATTGGAATTGAAATTTTTTAATGACTGTGTTGAAGAAGTTTACGAAGCTTACGGGGGTTATAATCCTATATATAAATTCTATAAAATGAGAACACTAGGCGATATCGAATACATGAAATACCAGCGTAATTTATTACGCTCCGATAAAAACGTTGCATTTACAATATTATACCGGCAATTATGTCAACTATACAAGAGGCAAATACAAACATTAAGACGGATAATGCGTATCGGATATGAAACTAAGGTGTATTATATAAAATTGTTAAAACCCAACGATTCGTTTACGAATACACATTTCTACGATATCGCTTATAAAGATATTTTGAACAAAAAATAGCAAAAGCCTCCAATCGTGCACAACACCCCCAGCGACTGGGCAGATTTCTAGCCGGCACCCAGCCACTGGGGTGTTGGGACCTTTCTTAAGCCCACGCATCTGTTGGCTCACAGTTTAGTTTTACAGGTCGCCTTGAACCCCATTGCCAATTCCTCTAATTAAGAGAAACCAGCGAAGTAAGGCGAGCCTATGTGTGAATTTGGTTTCCGAAATTGCAAAGCTCTTAGGCAGAAATCTTTTAGGCCGGCACCTTTGAGCTACGCAATTACATCACCAAATACACACATATTTATAAACTGCTACCATTAAACAGACGAGACGGACGTCATACCGGATCAACAACATAGCACACACGAGATGAGACTAACTGTTGTAAGGTCAACACACGTATATATAGTTATCAGTTTTTTCATGCGTAAATTGATAGCCGAGGGTTATTTATAGCCGAGTGTATCAATTACATGGGTTCCCATGAAATTGATAGCCGAGGATTACAGTGTAATTCTCAGTGAAAAACACATGTTGTATAGGTATGTAAATTTGTTTACTGCACCATTATTTTATAAAATATCACAATGGTGCTGTAACATTTCCTCCGACTTTATTTCCAAGTTTTACCCTAAATTTATCCCAATCAGTACACTTAATTTTGGGCATGGTGGCGCGCGCCTTGATTCTTATATCATTTTTTAATTCTTCATATCTCCCCATTTCTTCCACCACGGATTCAAACTCTAAATTTGATATTTTCTTATCGGCCAACGCTTTGGACACCATAATGTCGATGCTATTTTTCTTAGACCTAGCGAGAACGGATATTCTATCATGTTTTCTACTTTTTTTCTCGAGTTTTTCAGCCGCCGCCCTAATTACCATACAAAGTATTCCAGATAAAACGGTAATTCCACTCAAAACCCCTGCAAGTGGAACCGTTACAATTGTAGATAGCGTTGCAGCAGTCCCCGCACCACTCATTACAGATAAACTTGCCAGAACCGTACTAGATGCTTCAGCTATGTTCGCCGCGCGCTTATATTTGTTAGCGTGTCTTTTTCTATTTGCACATTCTCTAACTAAAATATCCTTCATAGCGACGATATTATTCAACCTAAAATCTGAACTTCTTTCGTTAATTGGATACAGTGTTGATGTAGTGGTATTGAGAGTTGGATACAGTGTTGATGGATCGGTATTGACAATTGGAATCTGTGATTCGTTCATGATTTTCAATATATTAGTATTTACAAAATAAGTTCAATTAACAATGAGACAATAGTGGAAGAACTCTCTGCGTCACCGATTTTCGTAACAAAGTTAATAACACTACCTTGGGAAAGTGTAAATCGATCATAACCGGAGAACGAAACCACCGTCGAACTATCTCCAGAGATTTTAGTGACTCCCATCCCCCGTTCTTCCCCATCTACTACAATATTTATCGCGACCGCGCCCACAGGTTTACCACTACCATTAACCGAGCAGACCGCCATTTGGATAACTTCACCTGCAGCTGTCATAGCGTATCCCCCATATTTATTACTCGCTTTGGCACCGAACGAATATTCATAGTGCCCCTCAACCAATGGGCCCCGCTTCTCAGCCCAAACTGTTATGACACGTTTTGGCGTTTTCATTGTTCGCACTATTCCGGCAAGCGCACTGTTTGCGTTATATGCCTCAGTACGAATCTTATAAGAGGCCTCCTCAAGAGCTTTGGTCGCGGCTATACGATCATGTTTCAGTTTATCGGAAACTTCGGTTATCTTTCAGTCTAGTTCGGTAAGTGCCGCTTCTCTGTTGAGAGAGTCCTCTAAGCGCAACGCATCATAAGCCTCCGTAATGGTCGCCTGGTGGCCTTCTAGGGCTTTTTCAACACCCAACCGGGCCTCTTTTTGAAATTCGGTTATTTTCCCGTCTAGTTCAGCAACCGCCGCTTCTCTGATGAGAGAGTCCTCTGAGCGCAACGCATCATAAGCCTTCGCAAGGGCTGCCTGATGGTCTTCTCGGGCTTTCTCAACACCCAACCGGGCCTCTTTTTGAAATTCGGTTATTTTTCCGTCTAGTTCAGCAACCGCCGCTTCTCTGAGAGAGTCCTCTGAGCGCAACACCCTATAAGCCTCCGTAAGGTCCGCCTGGTGGTCTTCTCGGGCTTTCTCAATACCCGTTCGGACCCCCTCAACCCCCCCCCAACCGGGCCTCTTTTCGAAATTTGGTTATTTTTTCGTATAGTTCAGTAAGTGCCGCTTCTCTGTTGAGAGAGTCCTCTGAGCGTAACGCACCATAAGCCTCCGCAATGGCCTCCTTGTGGTTTTCTCGGACCCCCTCAACCCCCGACCTGGTCTCTTTCAGAAATTCGGCTATTTTCCCGTCTAGTTCAGTAAGTGTCGCTTCTTTGCTGAGAGAGTCCTCTAAGCACAACGCATCATAAGCCTTCGCAATGGCCTCCGCAAGGTTCACCTGGTGGTCTTCTCGGACTTTATCAATACCCGACCGGGCCTCTTTTCGAAATTCGGTTATTTTTCCGTCTAGTTCAACAACCGCCGCTTCTTTTCTGAGAGAGTCCTCTAAGCGCAACACCCTATAAGCCTCCATAAGGTCCGCCTGGTGGTCTTCTCGGGCTTTCTCAATACCCGACGTGGCCTCTTTTCGAAATTTGGTTATTTTCCCATCTAGTTCGGTAAGTGTCGCTTCTTTGCGGAGAGAGTCCTTTAAGAGCAACGCATCATAAGCCTCCGTAAGGTCCGCCTGGTGGTCTTCTCGGACTTTATCAATCCCCAACCGGGCCTCTTTTCGAAATTTGGTTATTTTTTCACCTAGTTCGTTTAGTTCCGTATGCGTTTCTTCACGACTTCGTGTATTCACAGCCAGGGCATATTCTCTAAGTTGTGATAGTAGACTCCTGTGAATATCGTCCGTGGCCACCGATATAGTTCTATTGATCAAGGCCTTTGTTTTTTGGGTAGTTAAAAAGTCACCCTCTGTCGGGATGAATTCCCCTTCTGTCGGTTCCAAATTCTTTGAATTTGTCTCCCAATCGGAAGAACTACCTGGTCCGTATATACTCATAATGTTGATAATATATATTACGAACATGCGTTTAATTCTAAATAATTTTCTTAAAATTAATTTGAAATTTCTAGGACGACCGAAATCGGGTAATCGTTCTTCAACTCTCGCCCTTTATCATCAAGAATAGAAATCTTCAACTCGTGGATATGTCCCGATTCCAAAACTTTCATCTCGGGGTGTGGGAAGTCTAAGGTCACAGTCTCGCCATAGAAACAGTCGTTGGCGGGCACAGTTTTCAGTAATGTGCTGGGAGTGCCGTCTACCGTGTTGTACGATGTGTTCACCCGATCCAGGTGCACCCTGAGAGTTTTCGTGAAGGCGAAGTTTACTGGGGTATCGCCGCGATGATCACCCACGTGGAAGACAAAGTTTATATCAGACGCGGTACGAAGCCCTTCATACTCGTTGTAAGGGGGTGCAAATTTAAATCCTAACATTGAGGCCAACCTCGGAGTGATCTCTAATTTTTTATCAGCGGACAATGTCGCAAGCCCCGTGGCTTTTGAGACTGCGAGAGTGCCACTACCAGGCATATTCCTTGCGATTAAAGCTTGGACATCTCCGAAACCCCAAAGGCCAGGAAGTAATGCGGCACTTGATTCCCGAAGGCGTCTCTCTACTTCTGCAGGACTATCGGCGGTCTCTAGATCTATACCATCTCCGGAATAGATAACCTCTGGCCGTTCTATTCCGGAGATATACTTGTGCATTTCAATGTTTTTCCACCCAACCGTGAAGGTGATTGATCTGAGGCCCACCCGGCGTTTTCCGCAGCAGTTGTCTATTAATTTTTGAAGTTCACAACTCCCTTTTTGAACATTAGTGATAGTAGCAAACATAATATCTTTCAATGGATACCAAAGCATTTAGCTTTAACTCTAATGCAAAGTACGCGGTCGGAGGTAAATACACGCAAAAAGACGTTGTTAACCGCCTTGTACACCCAACCGTAACGGTTAGACCGGACAGCGGCTTTGCCACCAACTTCCCCGACATCTTTTAACAATATAGGCTGCCCAAGATTACTACGATGGAGGCGGTAAACGGGTGGAAAGCAACACCGATGCAGTTTTGGCAGAACCAAATAAATTTCGCTATATGGTGCGCAACAGCCGGGTGTGGAGTTTCACATAAAGACCATCTGACATCCAAGAATGTCATGCTCCGAAGTGTCTACAACTTTCACGCGTATTATACTATTAGGAGGATTCTCAAAGAACTAGGTATTTCACTACCCCAAGACGACGCCTGGGATCCCATTTCCAACGCATACGACCGTAGGGCGTTTGAAAAACTGTGTAACGAATTTAACGTTTCAAAAGACGCGGACTGGAGACAGAAAGCATTTCCTACCAGCACCGGCCTCGGGGACGTTCTCATTCGAGGCCAGTCCGGGAATTGGACGCAGACTGATTTTAGACATGATCACTCAGGTGACCACATCGTCAGTCGGAACGCCGGGAATTTTGACCACGCGACTATGACTTTCGGGCCGGAAGTGTCTGGAGGTCGGCACTGTGGTATGTTTTCTAGTAAAATGTTACCTCCGAAACGGGCTCACGTCGATTACATACAGCAGGCTGCTGAGGTTCAGGACGCGTGGGGTACATTTATGTTAGATAATGGTATAGGGTTCACGCAGGCCGAGGTTACTCGCGTCAACGACTCCATTCGCACATACGTCTGGGCCATCCTCGGCGCACAGAAGCAAACTCGCAGTTCTATACTGGGCACGGGAACAGCGTTTGATGCACAAAACAAATCTTGGCACTTGTAGAGGACGCCATCTCAGCTAGGGTGGACCTGGAGAAGGCGATCCAGAATTATCAAGACGTTTTGCAGAATGCCAGCACTCCAGTAGACTATGTATTTGGAATAGGTCTTTATATGGCGCCGAGCAATATGATACTACGAGACGACCCGGTTGACGGTTACAATAATCAGATCGTAATCGCCACCGCCAATCAAAAAATCGGCCACAACGGTAACATGAACACGGATATCATCAAGCGCACCCCCAACATGATCGGGCGCGGAGTTGTAAATTCAAATAAATTTGAAAAAGATTTCATAAAACCCCCAATTCATGAATTGGCCACCCCATCAAGTTCATTTGAACCCGTTGTTTCACCCACACCCCCAATCGTCAACAGACCAATCGCGATTGGAGAAACACCAATCATCAACACCAATCGCAAATTGGGTGAAATGGGAAGCACAACACACGAGGAGGAGAAATTAGGGCTCGTCGTCGCCCTCGTGGTGATAGGACTGCTCGCGGTTTGGTTGTAGGAACTCTCTGGCAGAGAATAGTAGGAGACCGGCGATTGCCACGATTAAAGCCCAAGTATTATTGGCGAGCCATCCGACCGTTTTTGATAATATAGATAACAAGTAAGAAACGATACTTCCGATCAGTCCAGGTAGTGCGGCAGCCGCCTTTCCAGCTAATTTAGCTAGAAGATTGGCCAGGGCTTTTAGTTGTTCTTTTGCCCACTCCTTGGCTCCACCGGATGGCGCGGGTGCTGGTGGTGGCGCGGGTGGTGGCGCCGCACCACCAGTGAAAGCTAGAACTATGGTTGATATAGTCATGCCGACAGCTGCGAGGATGCTTGCTATCGTGACGCCCTGCTCTCTGAACAGAGTGCGAAGACGCTCACCGAGTGTCGTGTCCTCGTGCAGAACCCTCGATATTGTTTCGCGGATCCGACTTATTTGTGTGCGGAGAGCCTCATGGTTAGCCGAGGCGGCCACCAAGCGAGCTTCTCTTTCGTCCCGCAAAGACCGCAGTCGTTCGGCGATCCGCTCGGTAGATTCTCTATCGTCACCGGCTTCCTCCAGTTTTCTTTCTTCTAGCGCGATATGTTCATCCAGCGCCGTGAGTTTGGAGAGGTTAAGGACCAGTTCGCCCCGGACCGTTTGTAGAGCCTTATCGAGTCCACGGAGTTCGCGAAGAGGTAACGGTGGGTCATCGTTGAGTATTTCCCCCAATTGCGATTGGACGCTGAACGTTGTCTCCATCGTGTTAATAACGTCGGTGGCTATTTGAGGGACCTCGCTGAGCACGGGCCGGCACAATTGTTTTACCACGCGTCCAATCTGGAAATCCTAGTTCGTTCTTTATGATTTCGCCACCGCCCCGGTTTCCGGCAATGGTTTTTAGCGATAGGGGTTTACCGGTATTCGTGTTGATGATCGGGATATTTGATGATTTTAGTCGCAACCTACCATGCATATCCAATTCGAACTTGGAGTAGTCGCGACCGACAGACGGGACCAGACCGATTTCTGACAAAGTGTTGTAGTAGTCGTTTACAGCTCCCTCAAGTAATTCCTGACTTTGACCAACGCTGCTGGTAGCGCCACCTATTTCCCCCAATTGCGATTGGATTGGAACTGGAGTCTCTATGAAGGGCGTTTCGTTATCATCATCATAATCATCGACGTAATCGTCTCTGCCGATTTCATCCATGTTAATATCGTAATCATCCATTTTAATTTTTTCAAAATTATGTATTAAAGACAAAACCATACGGGTTTAATAGTTTCAATAATTTTCTTAAAATTAATTATGTCTTCGAGTCAATACGGTCGCAAACTCAATCCATACCGCAGACTGCGTGAGCCCCTCGTGGCAAAAGGCGTGAGACAGAGTGTTGTTATTACGAACAACCCATCGACGATCGACCAGAACCAGCAGCTCTTAGTCCGCTTCCCCAACCTCGGAACTCACGACGTCATTGTGCCGGGTACTGTTCGCCTCGCTTTCACTATTTCGCTGACGTCGACGGACGAAGACCGAACCGTCGTTCAGAACCTGGGTCGCGCCATAGTCAAGAAGACTATGATAAAGATTTCTGGTAATGAGGTGATGTCGATCGACGACAGCGACGTCTACCATTGCTATCAGGACCTGTGGAAGACGTCACAAGAGCGTGAAAACGCTGTCTATCAGGGTATTGACACCAGCAAAAATAAGAACGTAACCAAACTTAGAATCGGGGCTGCTAACAAGGCAGATAACAACGCGAGTGACAACGCGGTCGCGGGCGCTTACGGCAACCGCTTCTACATCCCGCTCGACTTTGAGTTGCTGGAGAGCCACATGCCCTACTATCAGAGTGCTTTGGCTGACCGCCTCGAATACGAACTAACGTTCAACGACTACGGCCGAGTTCTCATAGCCAGCGACATGTTATCGACGTATATGATCGACAATGTTTCGCTGGAGTACGACATGGTCACGATGCCCAAACTTGCGCGATTGATCAGAACCCAGTACGCCGGGCGCGTTGCCATACTTTACGACCGAGTTCTTCGCCATCGCAAGATGACGAAAGACAAAGGCGACACATTGTGGAATATTAATGTCAACGTACCCGCCCTCTCGATGAAAGGTATACTGATGCTGTTTGAGGATACTCGGTTCGCGTTCGGTGCTAGAAAAACCGACAAATTCTATAACCACAAAATCACGAAGGTAGAGGTGACGATCGAGGGAGTCCCCAATCAACTCTACAGCGCGGGTCTTCGCGCGCACCAGCAGTGGGATGAAGTAAGAAAGCAGTTTGCTGCCGGCTCTAAGCGCTCTCCGGAGGTTGCAGCAGTTGCCAAAGACCTGCATCTCTCGGCCGTCTCCCTCGCGGAGTTCATGAATACCAAATACGCGTTATGGCTAGACATGCGAGCCAGCGACGACGACCAAATACACGGCAGCGGATGCCAAGTTGAGAACGCTAGCGAGGGTGTGACGATCCAGATAACCAAAGAGGCGGACGGAGCCGGGCCATTGAACGTGTACTTATATATAATTACAGACGCACAACTCAACATCGAAGATGGTCGATACGTCTCAGCACTCTACTAAATCTAACGATTTATTAATTAATAATTCTAAAGAATTAATTAAGAAAATTAGCAATCAATACCAATTCACGATTGGAGATGCCCACTCTGCCATAATATGTGGCCAGACAGGATGTGGAAAAACGGTTTTCATCCTAGACTTGCTCGAGGGCTCCTACCGCGATGCCTTTCGTCATATTGTGATCCTGTGTTCCACTGTGCGGCACAACGATACTTATCAGCGGCGCCCGTGGATATGGACCGACCCTGAGGTATACGTTATTGACCCCGGTGATAGGCTTCACGATTGGCTGCGTGGTTTATACCAAAAATTCCAGGGTGAGCCCACCCTATACGTGATTGATGATTGCTCAGCCAAGGCGGCGATGACCAAAAAGAAGGACATGCTCTCCGAGCTCGCATTTTCTGGCCGCCATGCTAGGCAAAGCGTATCGATATCCACTCAAAAGTACAACGCCGTCCTCAAGGATCTGCGCGAGCAAACGAAATGGGTCGCCCTCTTTCACTGCAAGGACCGAGACTCATTCGATGACTGTCTTCGAGAGAATGACGTTATCCCAACGCACGAGGAGCGCCTGGAGGTTCGACAGATGCTTTCGGAAACTAAGCACGCCAAGCTTTTGCTAAAGACTGATCAACTAACTGCTTCAATTAATAAATAATTTTGAAAAAATTAAGGAAATTACTTAACGCTCGTTAGTAATTGCCGAGTAAATGCTTAACAATTAATTTTATAATTTTCTTAAAAGTAATTAGCAATTACTGAACAATGCTGAACAATGCTGAACAAATGCTTAACAAATGTTGAACAAATGCTGAACAATGGTTAACAATGTTAACAATTTGGTGCTCCGCTGCGAGCTTTGTTGCGAGCATAATGGTGATCATAAGTATCGGGTGGTGCGCTTTTATTATTTTAATAATTTTGAAAAAATTAAGAAATAAATATGTTAAAGTGATGAGACTTGTTAGAATAGTTAAATTAATTTTAAGAAAAATGAACTGCGACGAACTTCTCGATCAGCTAATAGAAGAAACGTCAACTCCGACTGCCAACATCCTGAAAGATAATGATCCGACAGAGCAATCGGAATCAACTCCAACGGCGGTTGGTATTGGGTTGAGTGCAACGACTCCGAATGAAAATGAAAATGCGGCGCGACGAGAGCGGCTAGCTGCGCTGGTTGCTGGGGGACAATCGGAGCATTATCTCGGTAGGCGTCTCTCAGTTTTTCAGGTGGATAAGATGTCAGATGCGGAGATCGATAAAATGTATGCGCGATACGAATCTAGGTTAGGTGCGGAGATGACAAAAACTCTCGGATCGGCGGCTATTCAATTGTACGCAACCGCCGTTAGTATACTTCTCACTATACCAAACACCGCGGGGTTGATTGACGATCTAGATACTGACCCTTTTATAGGTCACACTCTTAGAACAGCCTTCTGCTCAATTTATCACAAGTTTGGAATGTACTTAGCTCCGCTGACAACCGCGGTGACCACGGGTAAACACTGTCAATTTGGACATATATGCCCACGAACTATAAGCCCTAATATTAATACAAAATATAATTTTGAAAATGATGACACAAGACACACCAGCGAGAGTGACGGAGTTGTTCGCGAAGAACTTCTTATGGTACCTTCTGACACCAGCTACCCCCGGATCATTAGAGTCTTTAGTATTCTATCCTTTTTCAGAGTTCTTTTTTTTTACCTATCCTATAGGCTCTGTGTGCAACCCGTCTTCCATCACTCTCCTCTTGTCGTAGTACGCCGACAACCCCAACTTCTCCTGCCTGTACGTCTTCATCACCCCGTTAACCATTCGGAATCCCCTGTTCTCCGCCATATCCCTACCCCCTTCGAGAGCACTATTGTATCTTCCCCAAGTCAGATCGTTAGATCTCTTCGACATCCCCTTGGCCGAGTGCTTAGATTTTCCGTCACCACTCACGTAGTAACACTTGCTACACAGAGCGATGGCTCTATCTCCCTCGAATTCCAGCTTGAACAATCCGGAGTTCTGTTGCTCCACGCGTCCCACGCCAACCACTCGGTCTTCTCCTTATTGAACTTTCTCTTCATCTTTTTTCTCACCACCTCCGCCAGCGTCTTCTCAGACACCGCGAAGTACATACTGTCAGTGTCCATCTGTATAAGTTCGAAATCTCCGCGATCCACGTACTTGTCCAAGAAGTCGTAGTAGAACTCCAGCATCCGGAGCTTGGCCAACTGGTAGACCGCTATGCCACACTGAAACGGTCTGTTGATCACCACTCGAGTCTTCCTGCTCGATATCTCGTAAGCCTCCCCAATCTCCTCAAGGTCTTCGAACCACGCCGACCTCAGTGCCCGGTCGACAGTCTTCTCATCCTTCGTATATGTGGTGTTCAGGTGTCTCTCTTGTGCCTCTATCAGCTTGCCACAACACGCGTTGCCAACCACTTTGAATATCTCCGCCAACACCGCCTTGCTCTTGTCTACGTCCCCCGTCCGTCTGGCAGCGGTGACCTCTTCCACGAACCATTGAAACTTTGGCCGCGTGTAGTCTATCACCCTATGCACCGCCTTGACGATCAGACCGTGCTCAAGATACCACTTCAGCAGTGGGGAGTATATGATCATCTTATTGACGGACATTGCCCCCACGAGCTTTCTCTGTCCTTCGACCCTTTTCCTCCCGGTCCCGGCCAGGTAGTCCTTCATGTGCTGTGGAACCTCGTTCTCATCGACTTCTCGATTAACAAACAGCGGTGACATTTCCGAGAACTTGTCTCTCAACGTTTCCGGGACCTCTATATCCAACTCCGCAAATCCAAACCACTTTTCACTCCTGACCTTCCTCACGAAACAGTCTATATACGACTGTCTTTCCGGGTCGTCACACGTCCATATCGTCTCCTCCCCGCACGGCATGTCTTTCGACAGGGTAAACAGATACAGCGCATTGGCGTCGTACCCCCTCACCGCCTTGCACATCTTCTCCTCCCGATTACCTACCTGACCCCTGATCGTCGACCTGCCAGCCTCTGCGTATCTGGAGAACACTATGGACGGACCACCGACCAATCCCTGCTTCATCATCTCATAAGTTTCAGACTTCGGCGACCACAGCTCGGGCGTGTCCGCCTTCCCATCGATCGACCCGAGCGGAGAGTAGGTACTGAAGGGAAACACCGGGCAGAGACACAGCATCCTTGAGTATATCCACACCTCTTCCTCTGTAGAACTCCGTCATCTTAGTCAGAGCCTCCAGGAACGGTCCGACATCCAAGTCGTTGTAGTGTTTGCAACCATTCCTTGAACGTCTTCATCCCATTTTCTTGGAATACCTTCTTACACTCTTTCCACTCGGACAACGACAGTAGGAACTCACCCTTCAACTTCGAGTACCACTCGGGATAGTCTGGCAGCCCCGGATGGTCGAGCTTGTCCGCGCTGTCGAACCACTCGTACGGGAAGTGAGACTTTATCGTTTTACAGTCGTACGCCTTAACCCACCGGTCGTACGTGGTACAGGGTCCCAGATACTGGATGATGTCGAGAAATCTAAACTCCGGGGTAAACAGAAACATCGTCGTGCTGGCTCTCTTTCCGACCATCACCTTATTCACGGTGGCCGCCAACTTCTCTACAAAGTACTGCTTGATGAGTTCAGGTCGTACCTGCTACAGTTGAACCCCACCACCGGGACTTGGTCAATCCAAGAGACAATCTTTGCTTGCTGAGACTTCGATAGCATATCTATATCGGCCGGCAGATACTTCTTCCTAACCCCCTCCCTGATTGCCTTGCCTCTCATCTGTAGCTCGGTCACGAACTTCTCGACTAGCGTGTCAGGATCTCGTTCGCAGATGTGGGTTATCCCTTCATGCATCGTATCCCCCAAAGACACAGATATAGGAACGTGCTCGACCTCGAAGGTCAGGTCTTTGGTGGGTTGAGTGGTTTTTGACTTGTCGAGATACGCCTCGAAGTCATAGACTATCTGGTGAGGGTACAGAGTCGTCTCCTCCTCGCGCGGTGATTGTGGATAGTAGGTATTCACCTCATTCAACCACTCGCACTCTCACATCACCACCAGCTCGTAACCCTCATCCCTTATCTTGGCGTTTTGAATGTTCGTCCTCTTGTACAGCGATCTCGCGTTACCTCTCATGCAATGCCTCGGACACCCGTGCCAGTAGCATCCGTGAAACTGAAACACGGTTTCAGTCTCGTGACAGTAACCGTCGACCGGATCGTCGGCCACCCACCTCTCACCACCGTGACCACAGTCGGCGTGATGTATGTGATTTCCCACCCTCTCCTCTTCTCTGTTCAACCATTGAATCGACCTCGCGCTCGCTGACCCCTTAGGATAGAACGCCTTCTCGTAGGCCGACTGCGGTCTCTCTACCCTCTTACCTGGACATGTCACCACGGTCTTCCCACCCATGCAGGTGGTCGCGTGCCTGTGCATGTTACACGACTTTGTGAACCGTTGTTGGCATCCGGAACACCCGTACTCGTTCGTCATCTTGCGGAGGTTCGCTGTGAGGAACGAGTGACCTCCAAACATTCCTATCGTCATTGTCTTCTCCCCAACCGCGTCGTAGTTTGCCGGACACTTCATTAGGTACCACACTCCGTCGGTGGTGGGCTCGTAAACGCGAATGCCCATCTTGAAGTGCTCTTCGACCTTCTTAATATCTTTCAGGGGAATTCCCTTACTATCCGGTCCGTTATCGTGACCGAGATATTCGTTAGCTAGAGTTCGTGCCTTCTCACAACAGCGGTCTGGTCTCCCTCCACGGTGGATGGCTATGCACCTAAACAGACACAAGTAGTCGTCGTACGTGTCGACGGAATACATTCCCTTTTTCTGTCTTAACCAGTCTGGGAGTTTTCCCGCTCCCATGAGAAGTTGTTGAGCGTCGATGATCATCTTCACCTCGACCGATATCCAACGAACGAAGGTCCATTTTGTGTTTGGTCTATCAACTTTGTCGATGTCCATTCGACCTTTCTCTCTATCGGTTATCCAACTCTCCGCTTTGGAAATCTCGTTTATCCACGGACTGCCCTTTGATTGTTTGTGATAGATCATCGTTTCGTAGTTCTCGATGTTCCTAATACGATACGAGCACGAATACCTCAGATAACACGCCGTGGTCATCTCTGGACGAATTTTATTCATTATGCGATTAGCGATCTCCCCATCTACCCCCCTCTCGAAAGTTCATACTATCTTCCTCCTACCCCTATCAACAGTTTCCCTAACTTCGGCTTCTTCGGCGAGAATCCTGGGACCCTCCTCCACCAAAGCTCTGGCGATATCTCTCCTACTCTTAGGAGGTCTCCCAACCAACCCTTGATAAATCTTATTGTAGTACGCCTTGCATAGTGGTTTTCTACGCGCGCTGGGATCTTCTTTTACACGCTGCGCGTAAGCAGTGGCGCGCAGACTGGCCGTCGTCTCGTTCTCCAATTTCTCGGAGCGTTTTTCAGGGTCAGCGGGCAGTCGTCCGGTCGAAACCGCACGTCGCAGCCTCTCCTCGTAGACGACGGCTCGCGCGTCACTTATCCTATCTGCTATATCTTTCTTGAGTCTCAAACCTCTTAGGGAAATTCCCCAACTCTTAGCTTGCTCTCTCATTTGCTTTATGGTAGACATTATACTGAGTATAACCAATAGATTTTTATCTTCAATAGGGTGTAAGTTTATATTTTATTTATAATAAATGTATGACAGATTGCTGTAATATACTGAGTATAACATAGGGATTCTTATCTCTAATAGGGTGTATCTTCTCATGTCATAAATATATGGTCTCGCTGTAGTAGTTTATAAGAGTCACCAATGATACCACCATGCGGTGGGGGGCGCCGCGCGTAGCCAGTGACTTCCAGAGGGTGATGGTATCATTGTGACTCTTATATACTACTCCACTTTATCGAAATTCAACATTTATGTTTTTAGTAGCGGATCATTTGTTTACATTTGTTTGTATTACTTTCTTGCACTCGTCAGCACTTCAAATATAAAAATAACAAACGCCATGTGACCTATGACGAATTTAGATTTTTTTTAATTAATGTTTAGGTTAAAAGACACCAAATAGTTTTACTGTATAATTTAACCTAATCCCAGCCAGTCTTTCCTACTTTAACTATTCGTATGGATGTTGTGGGACCAACCTCGTCATGTCCCCCAATATTGTTTACATTATTTGGCTACGGAAACTCTGTTTACATCTCGTGACCAACAGGCTCAGTGTTTTATTTTAAATGCTTCAAATATGCTGAAAACTGGTGTTGAAAACACCCCAAAATGTCCCTCAAGTGAAACTGGGTAGTAATGGATCAATATTTGCAAGCAAACTGTGTCTGTGACCTTAAAACACCCGGACTATTTTTAATTCCGGACTACTTTTGCATACTCAATTTCTCTAACCTTAAACATAGAGTGCTACATGCCAGGTTATAATATAGGGAGACATGTTTTTCTTTATTCTTTCAATCCGACATTTGTCTGGCAAAATGAACATTGATTTACCATTATACTTTTTATATCAAACGCGAAATGCCAGTTTGATATCAGGGGCGATAACCGTGTTTCCTTAAAATGATAACGGAAGCAACTATTTATTCCATTTATTTATTTTTTGATGTGCAATATCATACTTTATGATATGTCGATAAAAATATTTATTCAGAATTTAGTTGATATAAATAATTTAAAAATACTGCATCATTTGCATATGGAATTAGCTTGATACCACCGCGAGTCTCTATGAGTACATTACAGATTACTAAATAATTATATCTGTGTAGATGGCACTCGTAACGTTTAAAAGTGGTGGACTAGTTGCAATTATACACTTAAAGAAAAAGTTGTACCTACTAGATGAGACCCCAGCTTCAACCATGTCCCACAACATCCATAAGAAAAATAAAAGTAGCAGAGAATAGCAAAATGTGTGGTAACGGGTTAATGTTTTAGGGAAAATCAATGGTGGTGGGCCACCTTAGTCTGGTCCCGGATGGTTATTGGTTTGCATCGGTAACGGGTCAGTTTGGCAGTCAATCTGTGCAAGTTATCATATATGTAACTTACTATAAAAATGTGATTGTTTTCAATTACGTACGTATGTAATTTAATTATGAGGATACATGCATGTATAAAGCACATTAGTAAGTCAAACACCATACATACATATGCAATTTAGTTAATATAGGTTAGAGAATAATAAATGGTGCGAAATTGTCAAGGGGGTAATAGTATTACGGTATGAACAAAATCGCACGGGTGTTTTGAAGTCACTGACACAGTTTGCTTGCAAATCTTGATCCATTACTACTCAGTTTCACTTGATGAACATGTGTGATGTAAACAGAGTTTCCGTGGCCAAAAAAATATGTAAGCAATATTGGGGGACATGACGAGGTTGGATTTTTCTTTCTTAGGAGTAAGTGATCCTATTGTTTAATTCATGCAGAACCAGTACAGACCGGCTGCAGGTCATGTACAAGTAGGTCCCACAACATCCATACGAATAGTGAAAGTAGGAGAGACTGGCCTTATTGGATGGGATTCGGTGACAGTCTATAGTAAAACTATTTGGTGTCTTCCAGCCTATACTGTGATAATTTGTGGGTGAAATCTTACATCAACACCGGCATTGGAGGTGTGCCTCAAACAGCCAATCACATCTCGTACTATTATGTATTAGTCATAATGAGGCACTATATCATCAATATTTCTTGCGTCATTCGGCTTGTGGCTTTATGCTTACTGCGTGTGGCTGTGTGCTTACTGCCTGTGGCTTGATGCTTACTTCCTGTGTACTTCCTTGCTGCTATCGGCCTTATGCTAAGTGCGAAGTGCTTTATTCTTACTTTTGCTTCACATTAGGACGTAACAATATTCGCAATGTAAATAAGACAAATGAAGTCGTAATGAAGACAAATACCACACAAATCAAGCTGATTTCAAATATCATAATACAAATAACGAATGGACAACAAGGATATAAGTAGCAATGGCATATACACACAAGCACCAGGACACATATAATTGTCATCAATACAAAGTACGAATGCAATAACACACATGGAAGTTGTATTGTCATCAGCAAGAAAGCATCAAGCATAAGACAAATATAATTATGGCGGATATTACCTTCCATAGCATCCTAGGTTGGCGCCAGGAATTTCAAATTAGTAGCCCAAATCAACTGATAACGCAAAAAAACAACAATATTATTGTCCGTTGGTTCCACTATTTATAAAACCATAGTACTTTTTCAAATAAGTTCTGAAATTGTTAGAGTTCAAAATGTCAATTTCTGAAATATTAGTAGCCATATGGCTTTCAGTAAATGGATACTGTGCCAGGTACATGCCCACTCAGTATGTACAAACTGTTCTTTATATCAGAGACATCAGCTGATACATCTTCTGGCAAAATAAACATTCAATCACTATTACCCCACGTAATGATTGACATTATTATACATTTTATATCAGACGTAAACTTCGACACTGATATCATGGGCGATAACCGTGTTTCCTTAAAATGTTAACGGACATTACTATTTATTCTCTGTATTTATTTTTTGATGAGCAATGATGATACTTTATAATTTGTCGAAAATATTATTTGTTTAGGTGACGCATCTAATTAGTATAAATAATTAAAAAATAGCATACCTCATTTGCATATGAAAATAGCCTGACACCACCGCGCGTCACTATCAGTAAGATAAACATTACTAAATGATTATATCTGTATAGCGGACAGTTGTAATTTGTGGAACTGGTGGAATAGTGACCCAATTATACACTTATTTCATTCTTATAAAGAAAAGTGTGTGTCTACTGAGTGGGCATGTACCTTTAACTATGAATATCCGGTAACTCGCTGTGCATTGACCGAATATGAATTGACTAACAACAACTTATCGTATCGTGCATTGACTAGATAAGAATATCCGGGTTACAACGAGTAATGTAAATCCGAGGGGCGGATTTGGGGGGGGGGGGTCCGGGTTGTTCCCCCCCCCCCCCCCCGTTCAGCCACGGAGTTTACATATATCACAGCTTACCACCAGTTGGAGTCTGAATTTATATGCTGTAAAACACAGGAAAGTGCATTTCGAAGTGCTAAAAATATAAAAGCTAGCTACGGACGGTACGGGAGTAGATTGCAAGAGTTACCTTCGCAGCTAGACACCCACCCACGTTCCCCAAATACTGGATCCGTCCCTGAATCCGTGTATTTATATTTTTTTTTGTGGGGGGGGGGTTCAATGTGGTTTATGTCAAATACCATAACCAAAGGTCTTTAAAAACCAATGTTGTCAGTGTGGCATACGTCATATGACGCCATAAATCCAAGATGGCCGCCATCCATATTATTCCTAATAAAACGTGTCATAACTTTTTAACTAGTAGACATAGACAGCTGATTTTGGTGACTATACACATGTTTTTGACCACAATAAGTTCATTAGACGTACTTACAATAGTGTAGCATGTACAATAATTTGCATATTCAAGATGGCCGCCAGAAATAATTAGGTCAAACTTCAAATCACTGACATTTCATTGATCGAACGGCGTCGCATGATGTCAGTGTAATGAATGTTGGGAACACCAAAGTTGAGGTACTATGCCACTTGAAATGACGATATTGGTGTCTAGATAGACTAAGTATGGATTATGGCGTCAAATATGCCGGACTACTATCATGGGAACGCCTGAGTGATGGTTTTACATGTTCGGTAAAAATAATATTTTATTTACATGCTGAAACACTCGGAAACCCTCGCACCATTTCGTAAATCGAAAATAATGACTCGGGGATGAATCGTCGCCATTGTTTTTATTTACATTGCGTCTATGGTAATAGCAGAAGCCTCCGTGTGACCGATTTACCTATTCGTGTGCGTTCCATAAACTATTCTAGTTCATCAGATTTAAGTTTACTGGTTCCAACTCACAGGGTGCCGGATACAGAAAGCTGAGCAATAAACAGGGAACCTGTAACTCTGCCCAGCTCTAGCCATACACATTATAGGACGCAAGTAAGCACGGAACAAATACATTGTCCGACATTTTGCATGTCAACAATTAGCAGATGCATTCAGTCCGTTACGATTTAGTTTCAGTTTCAGTTTGGATGGACTACCAGTAGTAATACTGTTTTAGAAATAAATGTAAACTGTTAATTTGTGACTGTGACTGGAGAAATGTGGCTTATGGTATCTGCGACCCGTGTAGATCCAGATTAGCCTGAGTATTCGCGCAGTCTGATCAGGGTCTGCACTGGTCGCCATTCAGTCTGCAAGGCCATAACCAGAGGTAAATACCAGACGAGGCGAACCAAGTCCCGACATGGGGGTCAGGGAGCATTCTCCCCGCCAACAGCCCAGGGATTTGTTTAATTCTTGGCATAAAAACTAACAATCGGCAAAATTGCCGCCTCGTCTGCCTCATCATAGTTACGGTACTGGTCAGGGAAACATCAGTCCTACTTCTAATGGTGTATGTTCTTATCATTCCTCAAGACTAAGCTTAAGACCCAGGGCAAGACTTGCCATATATCCCACACATTCGCGCAGTCTGATCAGATCAGAGTCTGCTCTGGTCACCATTCAGTCAGTGAAACATCAGTCCTGTTTCGAACAAAGTATGTTCTTATCATTCCTCAAGACTGTCCTGGAAGACCCAGAGCAAGACTAGCCATATATCCCATAAGCGCCATTTCTCCACACATAAAACATAAATGTGTTTTAATCTTGAGTTTCACTTTAACTTATGTTAGATTGTAAATTGTCTTAGACACCATGGCAACCTAACAGGCGTCTCATTTACAGAGAATTCACAATATTATTAAAACTCAATTACATTTGTTTCAAAATAACATGCATGTTATTCTTTTCAATTTTTTATTTGAAAAGGTTGCGTTTAATTTTATGAATTTTAAAATGGGGGCTAAAATATATTTTGTAAACGAGTTACAAAATCTATTTTTTTCCTTCGATAAATCATTTCCAAGTTATATCGCCATTGTTTGGTGTAGATATCGTATATATTTTTCTCCTCATCCTCATCTCTTTTGGCTCATGTTAAATTTCGTAGGTTGATTTGGTTTATTGGTATTTAGCGGCCTATCAACAGCTAAGGTCATGTAATGCCGGGCCAAAAGTTTCCATCCCACATTTAACCAGTTGCATTGGGGGGAAAGGGGGGGGGGGTGGGGGCGTCCCAAAATCAGTACGGAATATTTACATCGAAATAAATATATATTAATCCCTGAAATTAGAACAGTGGAAAACTGTAGGACTAGTTCGATGTACAAGACTAAAGTTTATGGACGAACAGATGGCGCCAAAACATAATATGTCGTGTTTTTCAAACGGGCATATATAAAGGAGTACAAAAGAGCTCATCTGAACTCTAACCACACACAACACACATCCAGCTCCCTGGTTTGAAGGTCAATCTCACAGCAGACGTTATTTGACCTTGAACTTGGACAAAGGCAGCACGTTTGGAGTGGGGAATGAAAATATGAATGATGGGCAATATGCACATAAAGTATGAAGCGAATCGTTCATAAAGTAAATAAGTTATAGGAGAACGGAGGAACGTGCATACACCTACTGGACTGAAACGTTATTTGACCTCGACCTTGGGCATTGGGATAGTATAGGTGGGATAGTGAATGAAAATGTGGATGATAATAAACATTCACATGAAGTTCAAGCCAATTTGTTACACAGTAAACAAAAAGTTATAACAGAATGGAGAAACGCACTCACATTTACTGGACGGACGCAAATTTAAAAGTTGCTTGACCTTGACCATGGGCATGGCGATAGCACAGTTGGGATAGGGAATGTAAATATGGTTGTTTATAAACATGGACATGAAGTTTCAAGCCAATTTGTTCCACAGTAAAGAAGTTATAGGAGAATTAAGAAACGCGCTTTCATCTACTGGACCCAAATTTCAAAAATTGTTTGACCTTGGGCATGGGGAAAACATGGGTGGGGTGGGGAACCAAACTATGGATGATAGTAAACATGCACAGTAAAGAAGTTATTAGAGAAGGAGAAACGTGTACGCATCTACTGGACGTAAATTTCTAGTAATTTGACCTTGACCTTGGGCATGGGGGTGCATGGGTGGGTGGAGCGGGGAATGAACATATGGTTAATAGACATGCGCATGAATTTTTAAGCCAATCGATCATACAGTAACAAAGTCATAGCAGAATGGAAAATGTGACGGAAGGACAGACGGACGACTTTTGCATTCCTATATCCCATTTTCGCTACGCGATGGGATATAACTTTAACACAGACACAATGGCGTCAATGTAACCACTACTACAAGCTCTCTGCAAGCAGGCTTGAACATTAACGATGTGTTTGACATACTGGGCCTGAATTCAAGATTATAAACTTTTCTGAGCACATAAGCCTTAATGCATGACGAATCAAAACGCCGTCTAAATGTTATCGTACTGTTGGACACACCTAAAATCAAATTCAGTCAACCAATCAACATGCTTCATCATGAGTTTATTTTGACTTGCTCAGCAAGTTTTATAATCATGATTGAAATATAATTGACTAATAATGTTCACATCAGTTTAGTTCATGTATTCATTCATACTGTGGACAAATTACACAATTATTTGACATTCCATCTAAATGATATCAAATTATTCGACTGTACACGTACATGCATCACTTAGCCAAATACATTTGCAATTCTAAGCTTATTATAATATATATATACTTTTCCATAAACTGAAACCTTAATGCACTGAATCGACCCAGATGAAAACGTAGATTCACTTAAATCCACTCTTCTGTTTTAACCCTGCTAAAATGTAAAATTATGTGGCAACATGCACCACCATGTTCACATCAGTCACATGAGCAACATACTAAAGACATTTTTTGAACTACAAATATTCATGAAAATGATGTCAACAAGCCTATAAAATGTTTGTATTTGTCACTGGAGAAATGGGGGATTATGGTATTTGTGGCCAGTACCTCATGATCTGTTAGCATACTCATGCAGCTTGTTCAGTATTTATACTGTTTATTTGGAGCATGGTGTGTGTTTTGTTGACTAAATGGCGAATAGCGCAGACCTTGATCAGACAAATGTGTAGGCTGGTATGTGGCGACACTGAACACAAATGTCAAAGGCTCCATTTCTCCAACTATATGCACTTTGAACTGTTAACCACTCAATAGATATGCAGTGACCTGGCTCGCTATACTGAGTGAAATGTATTTTCAGTACACCAAGAGACGAAATACATACTGAATAGCTGCAGTGACTTCAAAATGTCATATACATAGAGAAACACACCAGAATTTGGGAGCATTCTAAATTCAGCACTAACAATGTGGTTACACTTGATGCATCTTTTAATCAGTCACAGAAATATGTCATGACAGGAACAGCATGTATAAGGAATATACATGCACCTGGACTTTTAAGTTCATCAGACAAAAATCACGCAAATTTTGATCTGGGTATCTCGACCGTTTCGTTCCGTTGGTAATTGGTAAAACATTATTTTGAAAGTTGACGTTCGGCTAAGGCTGGCATGAAACTAAATTATTGAATATCTTCCCCACCTGCCCCTTAAAAAATAATGTCTGATTAATCTTTTATTTATATATATTTGAGGAAAAATCATTAATTGTCGTTTTTTACAACACTTAAAAACAAGAAAATGTAACCTGTCGGCACACGAATGCCCCTGGTGGCAGATTGGCAGAAACTGTGGCAAAATTAATTTACCAAAAGTGATAAGTATTCATAAACACAGGTGTGAAGGTCAAAATGTGAAGGTCATATTCAGGACAGCATAGATGTGTGACATTTGTGCACAGGTCTTGTGTAAACTCCGATAAAAAAAATTAATGTGTGAAAAAGTTCAAAGTTGTGAAGGTCAAGGTCATATTAAGGACATGATGGATGTGTGGCATTTGTGCACAGGTCTGGTGTATTGACATATTATAGTGATCCATCAATAGATAACGAAGTTATGACAGAATTGAGAAACTCCTGCGAACTTGTTAATGTGTGAAGGTCAACAGGTCAAAGTCACATTAAGGGCAGCATTAAGGGTGGCATTTGTCCACTGTGTTGAAATATTTAAGTAATTCTTCAAGGAATATAGAAGTTATGACATAATCGGGAAACTCCAGTGAATTTCTTAATGTGGGTGAAGGTCAAAATGTCAAGGTCATATTTAGGGCAGAATACATGTATGGCATTTTTCCACAGGTATAATGAGTTGAAATATTTAAGTAATCCTTCAAGGGATATAGAAGTTATGATGAAACTACAGTACATTCACTTTTGTCACTTGTTAGTACTGTTCAGAATGGTTATGGCATTGCTAAATCATGGATGGCAAAATCACTGTCTTGTAACCAGAATATATATGCAGTCAAAACACCGTGTATGATCAGTTTCTTCAATACACAGTAGGGAATTCATCTATGGTACTAGGCTCAATAACTTCAAATTTAACAATTTGACACGGACCACGTAAATGACTGGCAATAGGTTTGGTGGATCCCAGTCCTATTTAGTTCATTGTATATTTCTGCTATGACGATATCTTGCTTCAGTTGTTGGTTGTGGTACACGTGGGAAAGTTCTTCGGCTGGAACGAATTGGTGCTAAACTTCCAATAACCAGTTGCCTTCATCGAGCTCTCCTGCAATAATAACAGAGTATTTGCTATAGAAGAGAAATAACATCAGACTGCAGTCGCAAGTGTTTCCAAAATGTTTCAGAACATTTTTTAGGCATTGTGAATGGGCCGGAGCCCTTTAGTTTTGTGAAAAAAACGTATGATATGCGACAAAGTGGGGAAAATGTGAACATACCATAGACAGGCCTCTCTTTATGATTCCACATGGGAATATATGTAATAGTTATAGTCCACATATTGAATTTTTAATAAATTAATTTCGAGCGAGCGCTAGCAATCAAGAAATAGTTTATTAAAAATTAAATATGTGAAATATAACTTACTTATTGTTTACCCAGCCCACTTCGAAGCTTAGCCCCTGAACATGATTTCGAATCGCTATACTAGTATGTGATTGGCAGTGCAACACGAAGTAGTAATATGCTTTGCGTCTTGTGAACTGATGACAACAAGGCATAAAATCAGTTCTAAACATAGCGCTGAACATTTAATGATTAATGTAATACATTTTGGCGAAAGCGTCGCAACATGCGATTCATAGAGACGAAATGACATTCTTGCATTGGTCGAGAAACTATGGTAAACAATAAATACATATAATGGTTATTTATCATTTGAGCACAAACAAAACAAGAACATGTGGTCTGTCGGCACGAATGCCCCCAATGTCAAGTCTGGCAAACTTCTTAACCGAAATAGTGCTTAAGCAGGGTTGCGAAGGTAAAAAGGTCAATGTCAGATTCAGGCCAGCATGGAGCTTTGATGTTTGTTTGTTTATTAGCATTTAATGTCCTATCAACAGCTAAGGTCATGTAAGGCCGGGCAAACGGGTTCAATCCCATTTTAACCTGCTGCTGGGGGGGGGGGGGGGGGGTGGGGGGGGGGGGGGGGGGGAGGGAATCCCAAAATCAGAACGGCATATTTACATCGAGAAAAAACATATTCAATCGTAATACTAATATAAGGGGTATAACCAGACTCAACTGTCACATACAAAATGCCAAAGACGTATGTGAGGGCCAAACCAGGTCTGCAGTCAGAATTCCGGTAAGGATGAATACCAATCGTTGAATTACCCGTCGAGTGCTCCCAACCAATCACGCATGGAGTGTTGAATTTGTGCACAAGTATGTAATGAAATATTAAAATAATCCTATAAGAGTTATAGAGGATATTCCATCGTACATTTTGAATAGCGGGAAATAATACACGAGTGTGCGTCGGCTTCCGCGTAAGCAACGAATGAGCGTAGCGAACGAGTTGCTTGCACGGACGCCGACGGACACGTGTGTATAATTTCCGCTATTCAAATATGTACGGTGGAATATCCTATTTATTACACTTCCACGGCGGATATATATGCACATTTAGTCTATTTTTGAGATTATAATCAATGAAGTGTGATGTACGCATGAATAGTTATACAATTACTTGTTTTCCCGCGTTTTGACGTTACGTTGTGTGACGTCAATTGTGACGTCATGTAAAGTTTTTGAAATCCAAATTACGCAGCTGTTTCGATGAGCCAGATATATTTGAGAGCATGTTTGGAATGTGTTTAATTAATTAACATTCTAGATTAGTCGAGACCCTTTCCAAATTTTCAAATAACTTTATTTTAACTGTAATACAAATTAAACACTTTGCATGGTAGCTCGTGGTTTCCAAGAACACAGGCGCGCGATTACGGGTGTTCTCTTCACGGTGTATTATTTGTAAGGAGTTGATTACGGGTTTTCTCCCACAGCGAAACACGTGCAAATAATTTGCAAGAGTGTAATAAACATGTAGCCTATAACAGCAGTGAGAAACTCTGGCAAACTTATTAACAACTAGAAAATGTGTTCATAGAACACGGATGCCCCACATATCGCGTTGATAATAAATGAGGAAAGTGTGAAATTCTAAGTCGAAAGAGGGGGATAACCCACGACCCGGGGTTCAAATAAAAAATCGAAATAAACTTCGCGCATCTACTCATCATAAGGAAGCTACATACATGTACCAAGTTTCAGGTCTGTAGCTATTACGGTTTAAAAGTTTTACGAGTGACAAGTCAAAATTACCAAATTCTAGTCGAAAAGGGGCAGATAATCCATTACCCGGGGGTCGAATAAATAATAGAAGTAAACTTTTGCACATCTACTCACCATAAGGAAGCTACATGCCAAGTTTCCGGTCTGTAGCTAGTACGGTTTACGAGTTACAATGCAAAATTGGGAAATTATAAGCAAAAAGTGGGAGATAATCCATGACCAGGGGTCGAATCAAAAATCTACTCATCATAAGGAAGCTACATACTAAGTTTAAGGTGTGTAGCTAGTATGGTTTAAAAGTTTTACGAGCTACAAGGTAGGTGACGGACGGATGGAAGGGCGGAACGGACAAGGGTAACACTAAATTCCCATCAAAAGCTCCGACACACAGATATTTTTCTGACACCGCGGAATTATGTTTTCTGACCTAAATTCACACAACAGATATTTTACTTTCCAGCATAGTAACAAAATCATACCTTTTCAGTATGTTCTGTAAGTTCCATTGTCTATTTGTCTCTCCACAACTGGTAAATGCTAGCAAACCAGGTGTCCCAGTATAGGCTGTCAATGCGTCTGTGGGTTGAAAATCTGCAGAAGACAGGACAAATACAAAAAGGTTGTAAAATATGCAGGATACATGTATTTATCAACTTTAGTTCATGCTAGAGAAAATTAATTTGCAGATTTTTAGTAGGGACCACACCCATCCCTGAAATAATTGCCAAATTATTATTTTATTTGTAATTGTATCTATTTTCAAAAGATTTCAAAAGCAATCTGACACTATACAGTCAGTACAAAAAATGAAAATCCCCCCTCCCCCCCCCCCACACCCCTGCTAAATTTGGATGAGCAGATAAATGTACTAAATAATTTCCTATGGCCTTACAGACATGATATACACAGACACTAACACTGCTGTCAGTTTTGTGTAAACTTGCCACCTTATAATGTTACATATATAAACATTGCAAAACTATGGTGGCATATACTTGCTGTTGAGATGCTGACGCGAAACTATGTTGACATGTTGCGATAAAATACGACATTATGTCGACATGTTGTGTTAAAACATCATATTATGTCGACATGTGTTAACTTGTCAAGTTCACAAAAGTCGCCATGTTGAGATACATATCACGTTATGTCGACTTGTTGAAATGAAATATCATATTATGTCGAACGTGTGTGTTAATCACGTTATGTCGACATATTTTGTTAACTTATCACGATATGTTGACTAATTGTGATAACTCACATTATATTCACTTGTTGTGGCAACTTATCAGGTTATGTTGACATGTTGTGATATTTAAGTCAACATGTTGCGATAAATTATGTCGACGTCTTGATGGCAAATAATGTATATGCCACCATACAAAACACAATTTTCCACTATTATTACTACTTAGCAAAATTTAAGAATGAGACTTATTTTTATTTCACGAAATTTAGTCAAATAATAAGTGTATTACGAAAACAAATTATGTATGTTAAATGCTCATAGATACATTATAGTTTCATATAAGTGAAAGATGTTTACCAGGAGATTAAAGGTACATGCCCACCCAGTAGGCACAAACTGTTCTTTATATCAGACATAATCTGAGACATTGTCTCGCAAAATAAACATTATTTCACCATTACCACACGTATTGATTGGCATTATTATGCATTTTATATCAGACGTCAATTTCCACACTGATATCAGGGGCGATAACCGTGTTTCCTTAAAATGTTAACGGACATTGCTATTTATTCTCTGTATTTATTGTTTGATGTGCAATGATCATAATTTATAATCTGTTGAAAGTATTATATTTTCAGGTGGCGCATTTAACTAGAATAAATAATTAAAAAATATCATGCCTCATTTGCATATGAAAATAGCCTGATACCACCGCGAGTCATTATCAGTAAAATATATATTACTAAATGATTGTATATATATATTTGTTTATTAAAGTCTCATCAATGTACACACATAAGATAATACAATATAGATACAGTAAAATAGTACATCGCCATTCTATAAGAATTACAAGAGACTACACTCACTATAAAACATGTGTTTTGCCACATACAAAAATGAATATGAATACATGGGTAATATGTGCATACAGTTATCTAACGTGTTCGTGACACCAGCATCTGATAATGATATAACGCACATGCACAAACTACATGTAACCTACTGCGTGTATCATGACTATGACGTACCCGTACACTAAAACACATGATAAACATAGACACAATCATTCATGAATATAGTACAATATCTACACTATAAGACATGGTTAAATTAATAAGACCTAACGTACGGTATATTGATCATCTATAAAGAAAACCACACCTTCTCTTTGAAATATTGAAACAAGTTTTGGCACATTCTTTCATGATATCACCATTAGAAAATAAGATGACAAACTTATCGATATCACACAAGTTCAAGAAATCCGGAACAATGTTGCAAGCTTTATCGAACAATACAGTTCTAAAATCACTGTACAAATCACATACTAAAAGCACATGCTTTTCCGTTTCCACAGTATTAGCATTGCAAAATATACACAGCCTTTCATCCAGGGCAATATTTTCGTATCGTCCGGTTTCCAGTCTAATGGGAGCAACCCCACAGCGAAACTTGGCAAAAGCTGATCTGTGCTTAAATGGAATCAAGAGCTTGCAATATGCTTCTGTTTCGACGTTATTTTTTAACTTACAATAAGACCTGAGTTTATTACCCCTTTGACCCCGTATGCTGCTATTACTGTTAATACGGTCATGCCATTCAACAACGTATTTGTGCATCATTGTCGTAACTATATCTCCTAAAAGTGCCGTTTTAGTAATAAATGTATCAACATTTAAGTATTGATTAAGTTGCAAATACATTTCCACTGTCGGATGATAGCTGGTAACCATGCCATATCACCGGAGACAGCAGCACTGGGTGTATACTTTCACACGCCCATATAAAAACACATAGCTCTATACTGTACAGCATCGATACATGAGAATGATCTATATCCCCATACTGCTGCCCCATAAGCTATAACAGGCCATACTATTGATTCATACAGTTTAGTACGGCATACCATCAATGTACTTAGACTTTGCAATGATAAGACCGAGGGCTCTGCCTGCACTCTGTGCAACCATTTTGGCAGTAACATTATAGTCAAGATATTCATCTAGTACAAGTCCAAGATATGTATATTTATCAACAGTGTTTAAACTTGTATCACCACATAAAAAAGTATGTGCGCTTCTCGATGCGGATTTTGGTTTAAAATGTAAAATGTTACTTTTATTACTATTAACACACATATAGTTGGCTTTGCTCCAGTCATACAAGAAATCCAGCATACATTGTAAGTCACGTTCATTATCTGAAATTAAGACAATATCATCAGCATATAATAAAATGGCAACACGTTCATCTCCTACACGCACACCTTTTCCCAGAGCAGCCATTTTCAGTGCAAGATCATTAATATAAAGATTGAATAATAAAGGTGATAGGCTACATCCTTGTGTCAATCCAGTAGTGACATTGAAACTATCAGTTTTAAAACCATTCACACGCACACATGACGATCCAGACCTGTACAATGATGTGACAGCTCCAAATAGTTTGCCACTGACACCTATTTCAGCTAGTCTATTCCACAACATATTTCTATTTACAGTGTCATATGCCTTTTTAAAATCTATGAATGCGCAGAATGTTGACAGTTTACGCTTCTTACGCACATCAATAATGTTTGTTAATGAGGCCACGTGATCAATGGTGCTTCGACGTTTTCTGAAACCATTCTGGTCATCACATATTTTATCATTGGCCTCCGCCCATCGCGATAGTCTTTCATTTAAAATAAAACAATACAACTTATACATACAACAAGTTAACGATATGCCACGATAAGATAATGGGTCCCTAGGATCTGTGGTACTTGATTTGGGAATTGGGTTAATGATACTGTGACCCCAAACAGTGGGAATTTTACTTTGGCTAATCTGTATAGCGGGCACTCGTATTTTTTAGAACTAGTGGAATAGTGACACAATTATAGTATGCACTTATTTAATTCCTATAAAGAAAATGGTGTGCCTACTGAGTGGGCATGTATCTTTAAACATTCACGAGGATAACAGTGAAACATCTTTTTCTCTAAATTCTGAAATAATGAATGATTTTCAAAATTTGACTTGTTTTATTTATAGTTTGTATATCATTTCCATGTTAAATTCCCATAGAGAAATAGTATTGATGTACTAAATACCATTATTTAGCCAAGCGAGCTAACTATCTTGAAATAATGCATAGGTGAGTGGGTCCTTACGCCAATTAAACGAGTGAGCTTAGCGAATCATGCTTGATTATCTGTAGAACCCACGCATGTGTATTAATTCAAGATAATCAGCTGACCTGGTAAGATAACTACATTGCTAATTCTGCAAATATTCGTCAATTTACATTATCAGCCTTTCCATACCGAGAACAAAATATCCCGAGCCAGTGTCAGGCACCCTTATTGCAATCAGATTACCGAATATTTTCTAAGTGACGGAAAGTGATGGAACCAGGCGTGAATCCCAGTATTGTAGATTAAACCTTAATATGTGGCTGGGACTTGAGAAATAGGGCTTACGGGTTTTACGACGAGCCTCTGAGCATCCGCACAGTGTGATCAGGATCTGCACTGCTCGCCAGTCTCTCAATGAAAGACCCGCTGTGTTTCTACAATCAACATACATGTAGATCCTTATCAGGCCACAGGAGTGTGCAATTTTATCAGGAGCTACACTGGTCACAACTCCCATGAGCCCCATTTGTCCACCCTCCCGGCCATAGGTTTAGCTGTTGGTAGACCGTTAAACACAAATAAATCAATCAATTAATCAACTGCATAAACGTAACACAACTGACTGCTCATTTACCATCCATCGCTACGGTCCGTGCATTCATGTAAAGCGTTGTAACGATTCCGATGGCCAAATTATGAAACAATTTGCCGGCTTCTCCTCTTGTCGGAAATAAGAACATGTTATGTGTATGCTGAATTAAATTCCGCATAGCAGCAGTTTCAAACAAATAATTAGTGGCAGTAATAACTTAAATGTATTACCTTTCTACTTGTGTATCTGTCAGGTGTCTGTCGTTGGAAATATCTGGGTAAAGGCTTTGCGTGTTTATGAAATATATTAAGTCAATTTAAATATCTTGGCAGCATTATAAGTGTGCAGAATAACACGAGAAAGACGGCACTATTTCGTGCGGACACACGGTTTTGACCTCAGTTTTGTAGCTAATTCCGTTAAAAAATGCCCCTGTTTGGTTAAGGAGTCATCATTTGACGCCATTGTTTTACCATTGAACGCGAAAAGATGACGAAGTGGACAGAATGATGCTGAACCTCACTATTTCAGGGAACATGCATGACTACTGTGGACGTAATATCTCCGATCACGGCGGGGAACTATATTTTAACGCGGATCTACTTCCATTCGGACAGAAGTCGTGCAGCGTCACTGTCACCGGAAAGGACATCAGAGAAACCAAAGTGTCGTTTTTCTTTTCTAACTTTGACATGGGAAATGACTGTAACAGAACGAGTATGGGCGTCATCGACGGACCCGCGGACGTGCAGTCAGTAAATGCCGTACCAGGTAACACCACTACATTCTCACTAATGCAAATTTTTCAAAGTTGGGAATCACGTTACCATAGATGGCGCCGATTTAACAATATTGCCATGTTCAACCAAATAGAACTAGGAAAATATTTTTATTTCACAATGTACATGTTATCGTTTTCAATTCGGGTAAAAAATACTGCACGAGCGTCTTACGTGTGTAGCACGAAATACATGAGCAAGCGATGAACAAGCTCATCAGGAACTATAAGGAACGATCACGTGGTGTTAAACTCGTGATTTATCGTAGCAGCATCGTGAAAGTGGACGCCTAGCTATATATGTTGCATTCGTTTGTGCGGAGCTCCATATTGCTGCGTTAGCACCAATAATTGTACTTGTAGTTATGGTGGTCAGTCTGGATTAAATGCTGGAGGGTAACGGTGTTGATTGGGCCATACAGTAGTGCTATGTCTAGTCCTGCTTCTATCCGGATTTCACCATTATATTTCAAATTCCACAGACGTATGTGTGATTGATTGTGTTTGATTTGCATGCAATGGAACCTCTTTAAACCTTTAAATCGGACGCCCTCTGTGGACCTCCCATTACGTGCAGATTCCAGTGTATTATTATTATTATTATTATTATTATTATTTGTTTACAGGTCTGGGCCCGAAGATCTGTGGCACGAACCAGTACCATAACATAAACCAAGTGTTCACGACCAGCAATCGGTACTTGGGTGTGATATTCGAGGGAGACAGGCGACTGTCGGCCGTAAATGCCACATTCACCATCACATTCGCGTCCTATATGACAAAGGGTTGGTATTCGGATGTTTTCTGTCGCCTTTCAATATGTTATTATTAATTAACAAGCCAACTGAAATATTCATCAATTATTCAAGACGTACATGTAAACTATGCAATTCATTTACACGCGGGAATTACAATATGCGCTGTTTTACGAATTATACACTGTTGTCAGATGATAGAGTCTGCTGTATGGCAAGCATCATCTTTAGTTACATCAACATACATAATTATGACCTTCAGAGTCAGTTGTTGTATACATTTCGAGAGGGTACATCATTGAGCAAGAAAAGTTATACAGTTATAGGTGTGCGTCTTTTATGTGACTACTTGAAGAACCTAACGCTACATGGTTTTGATGGTCATGATCGCCACACATCACTCACATGAGTAAACACAAAATTGGTTATGTCGGGTAAAGATGGTGTGCAATTAGAAGTTCGTCAATGCACTTTTTAATGGGAAATTAGTGCAAGTGAGCAGGGTCTCACAGAAACCCAGGCCGCCACCCGGTCCGACCAACAAATATTATAGCTAGGTTATATAATGAAAATATGGATGATTTCAGAGATAATGGGTACAGGAAGACTTTAACGCACATCTTACAGACGAACGGACGGAAGGAATAACGGACATACGAAAACTATATACACCTCGACATACTTCGTATGCCAGGGTATATTCAATATAGGCGAAGAGTATTAGGGTTGAGATCGGAAAACAATATACATGACGTAATCCGAAGCTGATTTGTTTCAGAAAATAACCAAAATATAATAAGTAATAACATATCAAAACTCCCCATGAGCTTAATCCGCGAATCAAGATGGCGTCCAAACTGGTCGCCAAAACGACGAAAATAATAATTGGTGCAAAATCCACTAAACCAATCAAGAAAAAAAATGTACCGAAGCAGACTGAATATAACTAACGAATCATAATAATCAAAATTTTGAATAGTAATGCAACCAAATGCCGTCCAAGACGGCTGCCTACTTACATGTATTTTAACTCTCAAAACTGAGCAAACACGTGGAACGTTTGGAATAACTATATTCGAATGTAATGTGGGGTTATTATGAGATATTTCAACTACGCAATATATTTAATACATAGTTTATGTATTATATTATGTAAAATGGTATTCAAGATGGCCAATAAATAGCGATAAATATCGCAAAATGTCACAAAATGACGTAAATTCATATAAAATATATAATATCTAACCTAATTACTATACATGTGTTTGAATTTGTTGTCCGAGTCACTAGGAGACACTTGAACTACGCAATATATTTAATGCATATTTTATTTAATGATATTCAAGATGGCCAACGAATTTTGGCAAATCTAGAAAAATAACTTACTATGTACGGCAAATTAGTACAGGGTGATGAAGAAACACTTTTCATTGTTACTTAAGCTGCCGGACACATGTCCCAAATGTGCAGAGCAGATGTAGTTCATTGCAGCATTAATACTGGAATAGGCTGCTTATAGCAAACTGATCCGTATCTTTTAAACAAATCACAAGTGGCATTATCGTCACGTAGCACCACAATATGGGTCCACAGCTGATAAACCGGACGTTACAATATGTGTGACCAGCATATCCACATATCAGCATGTGTTTGCGCGCAGTGTCATCACTGATACAGGCTTGATGGAATTGATTATAATATGATTCTGTAAATCAGAATGTGCAAGAGACACAGGAGCTACATATATTATAATATATTTTGTGTCAGCCGATGGCCCAATTATGTATTATTAACAATTATCTTAATTTAAGTAAAGTGACACACACTACCAGGGTATGATCAAACAGTTCTTCTAAGTTTTCATTTAGTGTTGAAAAGTTTAGTGATAATAAATCGTGTACAATATATGTAGATTCAGTTGTCAATTCCTAATCAGACTGACATCTTATAATTAAAGGTCAATGGTCATCTTGTACTGTGGTGGCCATCTTGTTACTATGCTAATATGACATATATTCACTGTTTGCATTAGCACTACCAATGCGCTCTTTTGTTGTACAAAGTCATGTTAGGTTTGTTTCAATTACATGTACTTAACAAGTGTACAGTCAAACCTGTGAATAAAGGCCTTTGTTCACAGGTGGTCTTTGTTCGCAGGGTCATTTATATAGTAATGATGCCATTGGGACAAGAAAAGTGTGGCCTTTACAGCCAGGTGATTGCTATTCGGAGGTGGTCTTTAGCACAGGTTCGACTGTATATTATTTGACAATAAATGCTTATATTTAAGGTAAAGACTGAAGTTTGCGGCCATCTTGCATTGATGCAAATGGTCTAAACAGTTACATTTTACACACATCCAATACTCTACTAGCATAACTAACATCGCCAAGAATAACATTTGAAATGATAACACCTACCATTTGAGCAAAACGTAACATTGCAAGACAAAACACAAATATTTGAAGGCAGCCATCTTGGATTTATAGTCACCACTGGTGAAATAGGAGATGGAAAATCATTTTTAAAATAATGTTTTTCATTGTATATGTAATTATCTACAACTATGCTGAATTTCAGGTTATTATCTCATTTGAAAATATTTTTAAAAAATATTCTGATCAGGACATTGAAATTGTATTATTTTGGCGGCCATCTGGGATTTCTTGGTCGCTGGGAGCCAACTCTGATTTGTTCTATATGTTATAAGCATGTGTATATTTGTTGGACGAAGTCATGTTAGGCTCGTTTCAATTATATGTACTTACCATTGTATATGACTCAAGAGTAAATTCTGGCATTTAAGGTAAATATTGATTTTGGTGGCCATTTTGAATTGATGCAAATGATCTAACCTGACAACTATAGTTTAGTAACATCCAATTTTCTACTTGCATACTAAATTTACCATGAATAACATTTAAAATGATAACACGTAACAAGTGAGCAAATAATAACATGCAGGACAAAAACGCCATTATTTGATGGCGGTCATCTTGGATTTTCCGTGAAAATTAGTTTGTCGTTCTGTACAACTCCAAAAAATTCCATGATTGTATCACAAAGTGAACAATCATATTGCTATGAACCTGGGCTACAACAGTTGGATGACCCGTTTAGTGATGTTCCACACTACTTGTTTCTATGATACAACTGGAAATGACAACAACAACAACAATAATAATTAAAAAAAAACATATTTTGTTTACCTCCCTCCCCCTTGCCCTCTCGCTATGGTCGATATGGTGGTCGCAGTCTTCAGCTTGCGTTTCGCAGCACCACGCCGAATCGATATTTCATTACACTCTTATGCGACAAGGTAACACATGCTATCTATACGTTTGACCCCCTGATACAGTTCACGCTATAATTTAAAGAGGGGGATTATATAGTAGTAAATCAAATACACCGACACAGCCCCACCCCTCCACCACACCTCAATAAGTATTCACTATTATTCACTACTCACTTAAATCGGTAAAACAACCTGCAACGGCCATGTCCCTGCAAAAGTAAGCCTGTTTCTTCCAGTCAGCTTCACCCATTTGCTAAGCCATGACGTAACTGCCGGAAGCCATCCACTGAGGCTGCTTTCGCCTTCTGTCAGATGTCCTGATTTGGACATTGTCAGATGTCCTGATTTGGACATATATGCTTTCCTCTCTCGCGTTATCATCTAACTTTGTCTCATTAACCTCTGTTGCCTCTGCCGTTTCGATCGCACGATCGTTTTATCCTGCATTTGGAATTTCATTTGGTTTTGTTTCTGATTCTGCGGTACTGGTGTAGTTGTTCTTCGTTCAAGGATCCAATTGGCAACAGCTGCTTCCTACGAAGGGTCCTAGTGTTCCGTTTTCCTTCCATCTTCTCGACGAACTTCGAACACATGTACCTCATCGTTCAGTTGCCTGACTATCACATAAATGTCGTCGGTCCATTTGTCGACCAGTTTGTGAGGTCTGTCAAATGACAGAATTGTTATCAAAGTCCTGTGCCCTGGTTGAAGGGCAGCACCTGGAACCCTGTTATACTGATCACTTCCATTGCCTTTGTGTACGCTGTGCGACAACATTGGAGGAAACGTAATAAAATCAATATTTGATGGAATGTTATTAAACAAAAAACATTGGGAATGGTAATTTTTATTGATGAAACCTACTACAGAGCCAAAAGTTCGTCCGCAGCATTATGCGAAACAGACAGTAGTAAGGCGCGATGGTTGAATTCACATACATGTATCTCACATTTTAAAATGCGCTCGCAGCAATGCTGGTCATGCAAACATTGCTGCTGCGCAATGTATTTGTTACTTCCGACGAATAGCCTTTAACTATACGTTCAACATAAATTTAATTAAATCTTAGCTACATGTATGCAGGGAACTGAGAACTGTGAACATTTCCGTTTGTGAGGCTTAATAATCACACGGACTGGACCATTGTATGTGGCGTTACGCTAATCGCTAATTCGACATATTCATTTAGGTCATTTCCTACCACACAAGCATAGACTGTTTGTTTACAGTATGACATGTATTATATGTGGATGTACTGTATTATTCATGTAACCAGTTGTTTGACGCTATTGTGAAGCAGATTTAAAGCGCAATTGCCAAACAACAACAACTCTACCGAAATTTGAAAAAATCCTAAACTACTAGTAATTTGTATATGCTTTGTTTCGTTACATTACCCTATAATCATGTGGATTGTAGATATATGTATTATCAAGGCAATATTACTTTAAAACGTCAATTACAATGTATGATCAAAGTATTCCTGTTTGAGCGAAATAAATTTCATGCCCTGACGCTACCACTGACGCATTGTTTTATGTATGTGTATTTACACGTATGTATATGTGTCTATATGTGAGTATATATAAATGTAATACTATACCACATTTAGAAAGAAGATAAACTATTCTTCTCTGTCACATTTCTAACTAGCTACAATAATTCGCATCCGATATATTATCTACGGCTACAATTTGACCCATTTAAAAAATGTGAGCAACCGAAGTGCATACCCAAACCTGTTGATGTTATGTCAAAATTTAGTAAACTGTATACTCATTATACTTTATACTTCAAATAACATTTGATGTAGAACTAATAAATTGCCAAAACTAATAGAACATAGAAATAATTTTACCATGGAAGCCATCTTTTCTCTAGTTGTTGTTCAACATTCAACATAACGAAATGAAGCTTTCAAATTTACAAGATATGCAATGTAAATGTCAGATAAACACATTGACACGGTAAAATAACCAACTTATGCATGTGTATGTTCTTTATTATTAATTTATTGATACAGCTTTGACAGTTTTATATCGCTAACATATCAAATACGCCGGATAACCGATTGCAAAAATCAGTCTTCCATGCGTGACATTAAAGAGATGAGATAAATTGCTACCCTCGCGAGAGGTATGGAGCGGGGTATCAATTTTGTTTCTAATTTCTGGCATTCTTGGCACAGTCGAACATTACTAGCCAATCCACTTTGTATATACCACTTACATGACCATTCATGTATATAAGTATCACCGTTGTGTATTTCACTTATTGCATACATGTATACCAGTCAAATCTCTGATGAGGAAATACCGTTTATTTAACACGGTGAACTGATTATCGTGAACTAAAATACACGAGTGATTGTGTCCTTATGCTCAACAAACAAGTGAGCGTGTAAACTACTGATTGTGGTGTAATTCACCGTTACATAGAGGATATTCCATCGTGCATTTTGAATAGGGGGAAATAATACACGAGTGTGTGTCGGCTGCCGCGTAAGCAACGAGTGAGCGTAGCGAACGAGTTGATTGCACAGAAACCGACGGACACGAGTGTATTATTTCCGCTATTCAAACATGTACGATGGAATGTCTTATTTATTACACTTCCACGGCGGATATATATGCACATTTAGTCTATTTTTGAGATTATAATCAATGAATTGTGATGTGCGTATGAATAGTTAAACAATGACGTGTTTTCCCGCGTTTTGACGTTACGTTGTGTGGTGTCAAATGTCATGTAAACTTGTTTAAATCCAAATTACGCAGCTGTTTCTATGAACCAGATATATTTTAGTGCATGTTTGGAATGTGTTCAATCACATTAATATTCTAGATTAGTCGAAACCCTTTCCAAATTTTCAAATAACTTTATTTTGACTGTAATAACAATTAAACATTTTAAATGGTAGCTCGTGGTTTCCAAGAAAACAGTCGCGCAATTACGGGTGTTCTTTTCACTGTGTATTATTTGTAAGGAGTTGATTACGGGTTTTCTCTCACAGCGAAACCCGTGCAAATAATTTGCAAGAGTGTAATAAATTTCTGTAAACTACTGGCTGAAATGTAATAAATATATTGAATTGTTTCCATGACTTATATATACATATACATGTATATGATATTTTTAAGATTCCGGCTGTTCCGAAGACATCTCCCAGGACTTATATATATGTGGCAATGGTCGATGCATAGTGGAACAACTGACTTGTCAGGATCTGAACCCGTGTGGGGACTTCACGTCCGACTGCTACAACACAACAGACACTGTTCGCTCGTCAGACAAAACAAACACGGCTGGCATGTCGACGGTTCTACTGATCTTCGTGTTTGGGCTAATCACCGTCCTGGGGGTGGTGTTTCTCGTACAGATGTTGATGCTCGTTAAGAGGCATGGGCGGAGACGGTGTGGATCGGACGATGACAGCTCAGAGTCTGATGAATTAACTGATGCAAGTACATAGAGGATACCAGACTTATGTATATTGATGCCAAGTGTATCGGGAAAGGCTAGGGAATGCATAAGGAATTCCGACGTCGAGGAATTTCTACTGCTTCTGAGCCGAATCAGATAACCTTGATACCATAATACACTAACCTGGTACTCGTTAATATTAACGATTACTGCTATGACATGTACAAGTATATTGACGTCGCGCACGGTGTTGGTAAATTCAAGGACATATGGGACCCCTGATCATCATATGATTCAAACGAATTGCTTCCTAAATGGGATGGAATATATACCCTGCCTCGTTTCTGTATCCTATAAGGCACATGGAGTGGCCAAGTCGGCCATTTTGTGTGTACCAGTCATCAGCCAGTTTCACTTCTTCTGGCATTTCACAAAGAACTGACAATGAGAAGTAGAACATATGATATAATGTAGCCAATCATACATAGAAAAGCCAGGACAACAGACTCCTATAAATTATATTACACAAAGATGTACTTCAAGTGAGATATTGGTATATTTTTGCCAACATTCTCAAAATGTACATAAGCTATGGCCGCCGTGTACACTTTCCCTATAAACTGTACTGTGCTATATGTAACTACACATGAGCCAGATATACTCTCCCCATATATGGCACGCCGTTTTACTATTTGTTCAGAGTAAAATATATCTCTTTGAGTCAATAAGATATCTCTTTCAATCAACAAGATATCTCTTTCTGACAAACATATATCTATTTCAGTCAATAAGATATCTGTTTGTCAGAAAGAGATATCTTGTTGATTGAAAGAGATATCTTCTTGAATGAAAGAGATATCTTATTGACTCAAAGTGATATCTGTAACTCTGAAATAGATATCTCTAAGATAATAACAATATATATATCTGTTTCAGAGTTACAGATATCTCTTTCAGTCAATAAGATATCTCTTTCAGTCAATAAGATATATATTTGAGTCAATAAGATATCTCTTTATATTCAATGAAACAGATATCTACTTCTATGAATAAGATATCTTATATAGCCAAACAGATATCTTGTTGTATGAAAGAGATATCTTCTATGGTGAAAGAGATATCATGTTAAATCAATTAGATATATATTTGAATTTTTCATATATATATCTCTTTGATCGACTACTTAACAGTAACTGTTCCCTGCAAGTCATATAATTATTGTCCAATCAGAAAATAGTAAATAAATAAGTTGATTTTGTGGGCCATCAGCGGGATGGTGGAAATATTTTCCTGGTAGGGAGAATTAATTTGTACAATTAAAAAATGAAACGAAACAGATATCTTATTGAAAGGCTTCAAATATATACTGAAACAACTGAAAGAGATATCTTATTGACTCAAATATATATCTTATTGACTCAAAGAGATATCTTGTTGACTCAAAGAGATATCTTGAACTGTCAAATAGATATCTTGTTGAGTCAAAGTGATATCTTTATTAAATTCTTAGATAGATATCTCTTTTGAAATACTAGATATCTACTTCACAATAAAAGATATCTCTTTCCTTCAATAATATATCTTAATGAGCCAAATAGATATCTCTTCTATTATTTTCAAACATATATCTCTTTCCGAGAAGTAGATATCTAGTATGATGAAATAGATATCTCTTTGAGTCAACAAGATATCTTTTTCAGTCAATAAGATATCTCTTTGAGTCAATAAGATATCTCTTTCAGTCAATAAGATATATATTTGAGTCAATAAGATATCTCTTTCAGTAAATAAGATATCTTCTTCCGTAAATAAGATATCTCTTTGACTGAGGAAGACATCTGTTACTTATAAAGATATCTTGTTCATGTACTAGATATCTTATTGACTGAAATAGATATCTGTTTGTCTGAAAGAGATATATTGTTGATTGAAAGAGATATCTAATTGACTCAAAGAGATATATTTTACTCTGAATAAATAGTAAAACGGCGTGCCATACCCATAGGAAGCTTCACTGTACTATTGTAATAGTAATACTAGAGTACAGTAGTGGGTGTATGTGGTATGTGTGGTGTGGTTAGCCAGTTATAAGTGACACACTGTGCCATTTTCTGTGTATGAGGCTATTTGCAATTATTGTTTGTGTTGTTAGAAAACAGTAATGCAATCGAGTCCGTTCTCCTGGCTTTTCTATGTATGTTTAGCTACATCATATCATATGTTCTACTTCGGACTGTTAGTTCTGTGCCAGACGCAAGAAAGGGTGATACTGGCCGATGGCTGCAATACAGAAAGATGACCGACTTGGCCACATAGGTAACAGTAACGAGGCAGTGTTCACATATATGTTATACATATATTCCATCACATTTACGAAACAATTATCTTTGAATCAAACGATGAACGGGTCCTTAAAACGGCACATGACTCGCCTAAAAACGATGTAAAACGTCAATTTCGTATTTTACATTGAATACTTTTCCTTGCGCTAAAATCATCATCATTACTAAATACAAATAAGGTACCACGTGTGTTTAATAATACTTGATAATATGAATATCACATTTAATATACTCGAAATTCGATAGATATGACACTTTACCGCTGAAATTTCAATCGTACTTTGTACATGTACAGGTATGTACCTGTGTGTATGTGTTATATGTATAAACCGGGTAAACTGATATACTTCAGATGAACTATGCATGTATATAGTTGTGACTTGAGAAATGGGGATTATGGTTTATGTGACCAGTGTAGCTCCTGATATTCTAGCACATTCCTGCAGTCTGATTGTCAAGGTCATTAGATGATCGAGATAAAGTGTCTCCCCTATTACCAGAAGTATCAGGTCAATCAAATAGCTAGTTGACGTGGTAGTTAGCAAGACTCGTAAGCCGATAAGTGTTAACGTAGTTGGGGTATTAAGGGATAAACTCGTAATGCAAAGTCATGCGCATATCACTTATTATTTACAATATACTAGTAATACATGATGAATACATGGATACATGATACATTGATATGCAAACATTACAGTACGGTACATCAGTAATATTCAATGAGAGTGATTATATGAAAACTTGTATCAGTCCATGACTGTATTTCTATACGTCTACAAGTCAAACTATAATAAGGTCAATGTGGCTACTAGTACTGGTGTGTGTGTACTTAGTGTTCGCTAACCAGCGTGGGAAAACATATCCACATACACTATATGGGGACAAGTGGGGGACAATTGACGCACAATTTGAACTACCCCAGTCCTGGTGTATCTCAAATAATTCACAAAGAGCACTATATATCGAGTCAATGTATAACTATCACTTAGCCATCCAAGCCATTAATGACGTATACATACAGACAGGATACAATATTATAATTTAAAAACAAACAGACACAAATGCACACGGCGCAGTCCACAATTTCAGCTGAAATTACCAAATAAAATGCACATACCATATACCTCCCTGTGATATAGCTATTTACACAAATCAATATCGTCCACAAATGAGCATTTCAGAGGTACATGTATATAGTTACTATATACTAATCATTCGGACAAACGCGCCAAGCTAGCACGTAAAAAATCATCGTAGAAGGCTGCCGAAGTGAATATACAATGTGACTGTCAATATGATACTAATGGCTAAATATCAGAGTTACCAAACGGATATCGTCACAAAAGCAAAGACCCAACACTACCATATCACAGAATATAATCTGTAAAATGCATCTCAAAATTAAATTGACGTAGTAGAGAGTGTAGTCCCAGATCGACTGAGTACTCGGTTACCTGCTGGCACCATCAGACCACATTACAACTAGAGCAGCTTGAGCTGCATCAACGGTTTGAGCCTCAAACATCGAGTTCATGTGTAACTAAGCTTTAGCCCAAGGTGTAAACTATCAGTTGCAAAAAGAATTTCTGAAGTTTTAGAATGAACAGTCCAACATTATTGTGTTCGCATCATCACACCGATGTGTGGCCGGTTAGCTTAGAGGTAGAGCGATTGACTCGGAGCGAGGGATACCGGGTTCGATCCTCAGCCAAAGTTTTAGCTAAAGGACTGAAATATCGACTACAGCAAAAACAATTGAAATCTAATGATAAATAACGAAGCTGACGTCACATCCGTTTGCTCTATTTTGAAAACTTGAAAAAATACGTTCATCTTTGACATCGAATAGAGCCGTAAGTAGTCAAGATATAGCTCTGACAATTATCATCTTTCATGCGGCTGACACTCCCCTATCACCCTGGCAAGAAATTATGTTGCTGACAGTACTGTACAAATTGGAAAACGTGTGTAAAGACCACCCGTTATCAGCCGAAATTCTGCAAAATCGTTGAAAAGTATGTACATTTTTCAACTTCAAATGCATATAGCTCTTTTATTTGAGCAGATAGCCGAAAACTTTCAGCAAATATGAGATACAGAATTTTGTCAGCTTTCCAATGCAAAAAGAATTCTTGAAATCGTTTGGAAAATCAGGAAGTTATAGGAAGTATGACGTCACTTCCATTTTCGTGGAAAGTAGCATTAAAAGATTTCTGAAAATCTCTGAGTCTCTGCTCACACTTGATCCGAATCGGCATGCAAAATTTGAAGTCGATCCGACCAGCGGTTTGGGTTGAACGGCTGAATAAAAAAAACAAAAAAAAAAAACAAAAAAAAAAACAACGAATACAATAGGTTTTCGGCACAGCTGAAAGCCGCCTCAAACCTAACAATAGGTTTTTGGCGCAGCTGAAAACCGCCTCAAACCTAATAACCATCGATGCATGAGCATCAGAATGATCTTATGCGGACCGTATACTTCAAAATGATAGTCAACTCCCAAATTAATTTGTATCAAGCTGAACTCAAGTCCCGGATCTAAACAGTGCCGTACAAAAAGAATTGTTACGCTAAAAAGCCATAAGACTCTTTCTTCCAAAGCATCGCCAAGTGCAGCCATTGAAGTGCATTATTCGTACACATATCACAATACAGTATTGGCCCAATCTTAAGATAAACGTACTCTGCCCAGAGTATACTGTAGCCAGAAAAAAACCGGCATCGACATTATACAAATGATACTATCGAGTGCTGCATACCGATATCGTACATATATGTAAGGCCAGTCCATTTGTAAAGCTACTATGCTTGTAACATAGTGTTTCTTGCTCTGTTGATGACTGGATCTGATCTTGTCACAAATCGAAACGTGTATTGGACATACCTGCTCACAAGACGTTGTCAGTAAACTGGATAGAAGCCACTGTCCCATCAATAACTGTGCAGGTGACCATTCCGTGCAGGTTATGAGAGTTTCGATATTCCAGTATACACAAATATATGTATGTACATTCACCTTTTGTTTTTACGAAACTGTGTTTCACAATGATTACTGTTCGTTCAGCTAACCCACTGGACCTTGGCTACATAGAGCGCGTGACATTAAGGAACTCGCATTATTTTGCAAAATCAGGAATCTCCTGGTAGGCAAATTGCAGACTTCATCTGACACGTGTGTACTTGATACACTATGCTTACTGTTAATCCCTTATAACTGTCCGATGACCATTTTGGATTTCATGCTGTGTGACTGTTGTTGCTAACAGCTACCAGAAACTCTGTTTCCCTACATGTGGAAATGTCTGTAGCAACAGTTTGTCATGGGTGGCCTGGTACATGGTGTGATATCAGAGTTCCTTTGGCATTTCAGTTTCTATCTTCAATTGAACATCTTCTTAGCATTTTACCGAACATAATATCTTGCGCTCGTCTAAGACATGTCTGAATGCTGAGATGGCCGTTGTGCACGGCTTGCAACATTTTGGACTCGATTTCAGTTATTTATGTAATTCAATAACGTCACTGTTTTCTGCGGACATTTCGTTCTGAAGTTGAGTTATCCCTTTATACTCGTCTTTCTAGCAGAATCAATTGTACATCTTACTCAGTCAAGTTTGCAATTTCATGCAACGCGTGATCACTGACAGGTAAGTTCGTGAATACCACATGTACCTGTGAATTCATACTCTTAATAAAGTTAGAATATATGTCTGTTACTGACGCGTGGGATAGCGTAACAGTAACATTGACAGACCATATTGCTGCAGCAGCAGTACAATATCCTGTAATCTGTGATGACCTGAATAGAGTATGTAGTTCATGGATATGAGAGGCAAGTAATCTTACTCAGTCCGTACACATAACGAAACCGGTTCCGGCCAAATAACATGCCTCATTATTCATATTCAATCGGAGCATATTAGTTTTCTGAGACAATCAATGATATTGAAGCATTAGCCATTGACCTACCTTTGTGGCACACCATAATGCAGTGTCTCTGGCTTTGCGAAGTCATAATGTGACAATTTCAACAAGTGAAACGCAATTTGGACCATCAAGGCACTGATCACATTTTATATTGACACATGAGTTGTAATCTCTTAAGACCATATGGTAATCGTAAATAATGATAATTACCATGAAACAATACTCCCTTTTCAACGTGGCCATTTTTCTACAGTTTTCTGTATAGAGTGTATTCAACCTCTCCAACAGTGTTTTGGCAATCAATCTGACATTTTACACACGTCGTCTACATATACTGAACATGTGCATATGGCATTTTAATGCCGAAAAAGTCATTTAATCACACAGCTACTGCATTTTCGACAGTTCTTCAACACGTTCCTACATACAAGTTTGTATAGGGTATATATTTATGTAAGCAACTCCTTTGACCGCATGTTGAGTGTCATTGTGCCAGCAGTGCCTTTCAGGAACACCAAGAAGATGGAGTGTCTAATGCAGATGGTGATGAAACTGATTGAAAGTACAATATCCACAATTAAGAAAATTCCTGCATACACACAGTGGCCATTTTGAAATTTAAAATGTTTGTCATAAACAGTGACTTGAAATTGACTTTAGTCATATAATTTACATTCAATAATGATTATAGTCTGGGAAAAATCAGTCCAAATGGTTTGCGTATCAGAATTATATGACTTTCACGGCAGCCATTTTGAAAATTAGAATACAATAGGAACAACTCATTTTTTTATTTGATGATACAAAGAACGTTTGTTCCAAGAACGTAGCAAAACAGTCAACACAACCTAACTATAAATACACTTTACTAACGACAGCACGTAGTGAAGTCATACAACATATTATTTACATAGGTCATTCTGAAAACAAATGTCCGCCATACCAGTTATCAAAAAAAGTCGAACCAATTCCAGTTCTATTATTCGAAGTATGTAGATGGCATAGCCGAAACAAACAACATTATATCTGCATTATAAATGTAGATATGAATGTTACAATATATTGTATACGATTTCAGGGCGGCCATTTTAAATCTAAGATGGCCGCTATGGAGATTTGTTTAAAATGAAAATAACACTGGTAGTGTTGTTTGTGGTCAAAAGATGATTATCACCAAAAAACGAATCAATATTATACCTGTATTAGAAGTGTATATATAAAGAATATAGCATTTCAGGCCGGCCATTTTGAAATCCAAGATGGCGGCCAAAGTAATTGTCAAAAAGATAGAACCAACCCCAGTTTTGTTCTTCGTGCTCTAAAGATGACAAAAAACATTGGTTACAAGACTGTAGCAAAAAACAATGCAAAACTACATAACAGTATACACTACTGGGTTAGCTCCTTTGGAGCTACCTAGTATAGCAATCGTAGAGATGGAATGTCAACTAGTTTTACATTTAAAACTACCATTATCAGTGTAGAATTTGTATAAAGTTTCGTTACTGAATTTTACTGAATTTGTAAAATAAAGAATAAAGCACACAGTCTGAATTATTTAATTATATATTTACATGATAGTCAATGTTTTGTTAACTGAACTGTCACCAGCGGTATCGCACCAGTTTAGTGGAAGGGTCGCTCGCGGCCATTATGGCGACTTGTGAGGTCATATAAAGTTAATGTATTGAATATAATCCGAATTTTGGTGGGAAATAGGGCGGTGTGTGCGAGTTATTTTTTTATTTTCTATTAACAGTTTTAATAGTCATGATAGTGTTAACAAACAATAGTTAATGATTTATCTTCAAATATAGTCAAATACAAAATAATCTGGCATTACTGTTTAGGGGCGGGTGGGTATTATATTATAGTACATTCATTTTATATTGCCTGATGAGATTTTAACAGAGCCGCCCGACACACAAGTTGAAGTAACGAACCAAGGTATATCATGCCCATGTCCTCGTGATACACCATACCCGCCCCGAGAAAGCTTTGTCACATACATGTAGGTGAAAAAGTGGCAAGCTAACCAGCATGTAGATATATATTTACTATAAATAGCATGTGTCTACCAAATACAGCTTACAGTTTAGAGATGCATAATAAGTAACCTTTATTTATCAAATAAGATTTATAGTTAGTGCACGACCCACAGTGTGAGCTGTGCAAAGAAATAAATTGGGAAGCACAAACTTGGAAAGCGCGAAATTTCACACTCAAAATAAATACGCAGTAGGTCTATTTCGACCAAATCGAGGTCACTAGTATGGTTTGACATTCAATGACCCAGAGCCGACACGTGGTGTGTGTTCTTGCTGCTGATTGGTTCACAAGTCCACTATAATAGTAAAATGTAGTACACACTACCATATTTAGCAAATGTAGTGTTCCAGGTCAGTGATAGAATGTACATATGTGTACAGATGATTCACCACAGATGATGACACCTGCCTGTGATCAATAAATGATGGGTGTATCCGAGGGCAAGTACAGTACTCAACCCATAAAGGCAAGAACTGGAGTGGCCTTCAGAGACATCAGATACATGTACCATACTAACATTAGTGCACAGCATTAATTTAGAAGCACAATGTTATCTGGAGTCCATCTCAATGGACCATCAATGAGGTAGGGCATGCACTGAGGCCACCATCACAGACACCAGCTGGGCCTACTTTAAGCCATCATGAGCAATACTAAACGTTAGTGTCCATTTGCAGTGAATCATAAATGCATGATAGGTGGATTTGAAGGCAGATTCAATACCTACCCCGCCCCTCACCCTCCCCCCCCCCCGGAGGTAAACAATGAAGCTACCATCAGTTACACACAATACTTGTGCTATCCCATTCACATTTTGTTAAAATGAGATGTTTTCAACTACAGAGCACCAAACATTTCATAATACATTTCCTATAATTGGTATAAACAGACGTACCTGAATACTGGTGTACATGTCTATATGTGGCCGTGATTTGAGAAAAGGGGCCCATGGGGTTATTGATCACTTTAGTATTGAAGTCTGCTAGCCCATGTAGTCCGTTCCTGCGACTTAATAATGACATATTATGGCTGCCAAAGAGGTAACGGATATTTCACTCACATAATGGCGAACAGTGTAGACTCTGATCAGACTGCACGGATGCGCAGGATGATCTGTGTCTACGCTGGTTGCGTAACCCCTGTTACCCTTTTATCCAGCCACAGCCCCACATAATAGCAATGTATGCAAATGGTGTGGAACCAGATGAGAAATCTGCACCAACTGCAGTCATATTTTAGAGATTTTCGCTACCATTTTAAGTGCAAACCATAGGGTCATGCGCAAAATCAATCTAAAGTTTATGGTAAATTGTGGTAAATATTAGCATAATACACAAATAATACATGTTTCACTTTCACCCCCGGTTACTATTAACCGACATGGCCTATTCCATGTTGTATATGAGACTGGTCCATAATGCTGCAGATTCCAATGAGACGGCTCATTACAAGCTGGCTCATCAGAGTCTGCACCATTTGGGAATTATAGCAAAATGATTTGCGGATTTGTTTTTTGGGGTTAGTTAAAAATTAATAATACATGTACATGCCGTGCCAATTGCACACCCACACCTACACAGCAACAAACAATACTTTACTTACAGGACATATAAGTGCACACAAATACTTAATGTTAGCTAGTTAAAGGGTATCAGGATTTAGTACGGAGAAGAATACCATTACTTAAATTTGTCGATTATGATATTAACAAAAGCACCGAGATTATTTGAAACAATTTTTTTCTCGGATTGCATTAAATTTTGAAATTTCAATATGTTGGGTCTGGTATAAAAATATTTGTTTATATATTTTTTTCGTTCATCCTTAAACATACGGCAGTTAAAAAGGTAGTGAAATTCATCACCTAGGTCATTTGAATTACACAGAGTGCATTTTCTGTCTGAAATATCAATATTATTCCAACGTCCAACTTCTATTGGTAATTTGTGATTGCTAGTACGGAATGTTATCAATACCATATGTTTGGGTTTAGGCAAATTTATGAGATACTTTTTTGTACGAATAGGAGCTTGCGTCTATTTTTAGATGGCACTGTAACCGGTAGCTCCGGTAGCTCTGCCCACTCGCGTGCTGCCACAGAATTCGGACAAACACACAGTGACTACAACTTTGTGTATTGCGGAATGTAATCTGTAGATAAATAGAGCATACAGTACAGGTTTTACCCTGGAATATTTCGCAACATAATGGTGACAACAAAACATTGCTGCTATGGCGATTCACGAACCCAGAAACCCGGTGAAGACAAATACTTTATCATAGGCGTCGCCAGGGGGGGGGGGGGTGCAAATATGACTATTGGTAAGGAAAGTACATAATACGTCTCTGCTATTGGATATAGACTGTTTCTATTTCAGGAATACATGTTGAATATGTATGATCGCGATGTCAACTAGTCTAGAAACGGCTTCGCCCTCCAATTTAACTCCAGTCTCTGTGGCTGTTGAGAGATTGTGGCGAAAAATAAGCGCCTGAATTATAGACATACAGCAACAGCAACAACAACAACAATAATTTGTCTGCATCATGAAAAACGCTAAAGATAAAAGCCAACGGAAGTTGGATTCGTGATAAGAGTTGTCTGAGACGCAAGTTCGGGTCGATTTCCTTGGAGGAGTGTTGAAAGTCATTTTCTACGATTTATCTAAGATTTACAGATATTTTTCTTACGGAAATTCGGTGGTGCGATTGTGGAAATGATAGCTCTAAAATGCATTAGAACGTCGGAAATTGCACATAGAAATCAAAAAGTTTCCGGGGGAGGACCCCCGTAACCCCCCCCCCCCCCCGTCTATTGAGAGGTCACATCCCTCTCGTGCACCCCCGTCTCCAGCCTTCGGCTGTCGGCGTCTACCGTTGGTAGACGAACCCCGCTGGAAAATTCCTGGCGACGCCTATGTTTATTGGATGTATTTGGGAACGGGTTTCCAAAACCAGCACAAAATCGAGAAAAATGTCAACGCTGGGTACAGAACTGTGGTCGAAAATATTTTACCATTGACAATGTTACCAGAGACACCTACATATGTTCGATGCACTTTGTGGGTGAACGAGGCCCGACAGCTGAATATCCCGACCCCATAAAATGCGGAACACAGGTACATTAGGCCTATTCATTATTGAATATCGATCACCAAAGCAAATCAAACTGGAAAGTTCGGATGCAGCGCAAGAGTCTACTGCTGTTGACGGATACAAATGAAAGTGATGTGGGTGTCGTGGGCCCCAGCGCACCAGACGTTTCATCAACTTCACATATCAGGACCATACCATTCCAGCGTGTACTCTTTATAAGTGTTGGAACCACCTGTAAACCTTCTGTGCGTGATCATGAATGTCAAACAGACAATCCACCAACAACTGAAGTGATTAAATTAAGTATACAAAATAAAATATTGGAAAACAATGCCAAATTAAATGAAAGTGTTACACCATTTGCATTACGAAAGCCTGTGGGTAAAAAACAAACCTCGGACACATCTACTGCATTTCATGACACATTCAATGTTGACAGTGTCAAGGTTGATGATAAAGTCTTTACATTTTATATTGGATTAACTTACATTCAATTCATGTGTCTGTGGGATTTTTTAGGGAAATGTACAGAAAAGATGAACTATTGGAATTCTAATGTGTCTGATGCCAATAAGACTCCGAGTAAAAGACGAGGGCGCAAAAGAACTATGTCACCAATGAACCAATTATTCATGACCTTAATACGTCTACGTTTCGGCTTATTGCACCAGGATTTAGCTTATCGGTTCAAAACAAATACACGTCTGGTTTCCACCATCATCATCGCATGGATTCAGTTACTGTACAAACATTTATATGCACTTCGCAAAGCCATGTTTGCTTCAAGAAGGAAATATAAGGTGTATAATAGATTGCACTGAAGTTCATGTCCAATCGTTTGGTAACTTCGAGGCTCAAGGAAATCAGTACTCCTCCTACAAGGGATATACATCTTACAAATTTCTTGTAGCTATTGCTCCAAATGGTGCTATTGTTTATGTAAGTGATGCATTTGAAGGAAGCATTAGTGACAAGGTTTTTTAGATTTCCTTGAGCCAGGTGATGTCATTATGGCGGACCGAGGGTTTTTAATTGATGATCTCCTGAATGAGCATCAAGTGAAAATGATTAGGCCACCATTTATTGGTACGAGACACAGATTTACTCCACAAGAGGAAGCTGCGACAAAAGACATTGCTAAACATAGAATTCATGTTCAGCGTTCCATTGAAAGAATGAAAAAGTTCAAAATCCTCCAAAGAATCATTCCACAATCCTTGCAGCCTGTATTCACACAATGTGTTCTCGTAATTTCTTGTTTGGTAAATTTTCAAGCACCTATTGTGGAGTAATGGAGTGGGGAAAATGGTAAAACAGAGATGCATATAATTTGATGTATATTATGTATCTTTGAAACAAATATTATTGGTAAACATTAATCCATACAAATGTGAGGATATGCTACACATTTTCGCTGGGTATGATCTATGTCTGTATAACTACAAGGAACAGTTGTATGTTGTACGAACGTGGTCAAAACTAAATTTACAGGTCCAGCTATAAAAATATACAGCTGTACCTGTAAATATACAGCTGCAGCTATAAACAATACAGCTGCACCTGTATTTTTTATAGCCGCAGCTGAAAATGTATAGTTGCACCTGTAAATAATACAGCTGCACCTGTAGTTTTATAGCTACACCTGTAAATGTATAGCTGCACCTGTAAAATGTACAGCTGCAGCTGTAAATGTATAGGTGCACCTGTAAGTAAAAAATACAGCTGCACCTGTATTTTTGTAGCTGCACCTGTAAAATGTACAGCTGCAGCTGTAAATGTATAGCTGCACCTGTAAAAAATACAGCTGCACCTGTATTTGTATAGCTGCACCTGTAAAAAGTATAGCTGTACCTGTAAAAAATGCAACTGCACCTGTAAAAATACAACTGCTCCCGTAATTATACATCTGATTGGAGCGGAAGTAGGTATATATATAAGATTCCGGCACCTCGTGTTAATTTATGGCACCCGGTGTTTTTATAAACTTGAATGTATAAGGTTTCCAAAAAATCAGGGTGTCATTTTTTTAAACCAAGTTCAAGGTAATTTCAAGGTCATTGAACTTTATGCTTGACGGAAGTCGAACACTGCCAATATATGAGCCAATAGGTCATGGTCCTTAACTTGGAAATTGGTGTAACTTGTTCAAAAACATTTCTGATGGATATATTAAAGAATTTACGTAAAATACACTAATATTCAGTACATAATTATCATATTTTCAAGATGGTCGCCAAAAATCGGGTATTTATGAGATTTCGGTTGACTTGCTACATATTTGTGTAATGCTAAGCGCCTTCACCTATATTCAAAGGTTAATTATTTCAACTGGAAAAATGTTGCAGTTAACATACTCCATTGTCAGAAAACTAAAAATGGCCGCCAAGTAAATGGCAAATCCATAGTAATTTACTTTCATGAACATAGACAATGTTGACACCCACAAAAGTAGGGCAGACAAAGTCTGGACGTCTGTTCTCAACACAGGCGACAGTCGCAGAATATACTACACTTACAGAGCTTCAGAATATTCATCTTGAAAATATGACCGCCAGATATGTGAGTTGAAAATCGAATCTTCCGAAAATGTTTAGTGTGTCTATTAGTCGGTTCTTCTGTGTAATTTATATCAGTTTAGGGTCATATGTATACACGACATATTGGTGTATAATTCAGGGTACACGGGCTCCAATTTTGCCAAAAAAGGTCAATTACCTTGAAATGACACTGAACGTGTCCGAGAAATATGGCACCACGATTTTTCGGAAAGCCAGACCCCAAATGTATACAAAACCACCAAGAAACAAAAAATAACACGCGGTGCCGGAATCTCGACAATTCACCCCAAACTATTCGTTACAAAACGTGATATTTTGTATTCGTGATTTGAATGGACCGGACCAATGTTGGCTCACCCAGCTGACCAATCAATCGAACAGTTGCCGATCACGTGATCTTGATAAGCGCACATCGGCTTCATTTGCAAGAAGATACAACCATTAGATACAGGTAATTTGTTTTGCAAAGTACATTGGAGTATAAATACCGCCGAGAATATACGCTACAAACTGTTAATTAACAATATACGAGTGGGGATTGTCCCTGCAGTATATTTATACTGTACCGAGAGAAAAGTGGAGCCATTACGGCCCTTAGATGCCAGATGTTTTGGGGAAAAAAATATCAACATTATTTTATGTAATATTGGCTTATCTTTAGCGTTTTTACGTTTAACGGCGCTACAGTGGTGGATATACAATATCCATTCAACACTGAAACTACCATTTGCTGATATGGTGGCAGGTTCCCTTACCACACCAACATCACTTGGCCCAATATATATAACGGAATCTACTTATTTTGCTCAAATATACCAGCATATAGAGAAATTATTAACACATTAGAATGTTTTATAAACTTGTGGCTAGTTCATTTACATTTGACTACCATTGTATTGCTATGATCAGATATTAATGATAGCTAAATACAACTGGGAGAATTTGGTTGGGGAGGAAATCAACACTTCTCTCACTTTTCCCTGAGATTCCGTAACTATCACGTGGTTTATTGTTTACACTGGATTAATGGCGGCGGTTTAATGAGGTTTCGGGTAAATCTTATTTTTCATCAATACTACTGTGGTTTCTTCCTTTTAATGATGACCATGTTCCAGCCGTTAACACTACTTTAGCAGAATTACTTATGTAATTATGTCTGAGAAATTTGCACTAGTCAAAATATGAACTGTTTGTTTGTTTGTTTGTTTGTTTGTTTGTTTGTTTGTTTGTTTGTTGGGGTTTAACGGCCTATCAACAGCTAAGGTAATTTAAGGCCGGGTCAATGGGTTTAGTACTAAATCACATATATTACATGTACAAGTACATGTACATGTTCAAGTACATGTACAAATAGGGGGGAAATACCAAACTCAGAACTGAATATTTACAATAAAAAAAAAATATATATTCAGCCCTGAAATCAGAATAATCTTGATCTGATGCCAGGTCCTCGCCACACCAGAATCACTTGGCCCCCTCCCAAAAGCGGTAGGATCAAAATCTTACTATCTAACTTATACTATAATGGGCAATAACCCAATTCAACTCCCAGGTAACAAAAGAGCCAAAGATAAAAACGTACCCGAGGGCTAAACCAGGCAAATCGTGATTCATATAAGGAGGAACACCTACCATTAATTTACGCCTTCACGTTCACCTGACCAACCACCAACACAAAATATGAACTGAAAATGGCGCTAGGTGTGACAGAAATCCGTACGCGAATAAAAAATGTTTTGTTATCATAGTGAAACAGCGATTGCATCTATTGTTTTAATGATATGCACATATTGCAAATAATGTTTTAATGATATGCACATATTGCAAATCATGTTTTAATAATATGCACATATTGCAAATAATGTTTTAATGATATGCACATATTGCAAATAATGTTTTAATAATATACACATATTGCAAATCATGTTTTAATAATATGCACATATTGCAAATAATGTTTTAATAATATGCACATATTGCAAATAATGTTTTAATAATATGCACATATTGCAAATAATGTTTTAATAATATGCATATTGCAAATAATGTTTTAATAATATGCACATATTGCAAATCATGTTTAAGAGCGATATAATTATGAATACTATTCTATAACATAGTTTAACCTTCAGCACTATTGTTTAGGCCTGTGTGATTTGCCTCAAAATAAGCTGGATTATTTTTTACTTATGTGCATGCGCAATCGAGAGAAAATCAAAAACTATACAAATATTATTTAAAGGATTACTGATATGATATATTTAAATAATAAAAATATTGAAAATATATACTACAATTGCTTACAACATAATTTATTCATCGACAATCGTTACTGAATCGTGGCCTATTTGACCACATTACCTATTGCGCGGGAACCCCGGCAAACCCCCTATTTACGTAGGTCAGTGGGGATCTGCTGGGGTGCGCTCGCTAATGCTATGTTTGCGTAATGTGAAAGGTTGAGGAAGGTTTTAACATAAACTTAAATTGCCGACAGCACATTTTATAAAAAATAAGAAGAACATACTCACGTATCAAGTGTAAATTCATGAACGGATTTAAAACTTAGACAAGTCCCCAATCAGTGGTCATGCTACTTCACCAGTAAATAGCATAAACTAGCATACACAGTTTGTCTGTTTTCGGTGACAAAACAGACAAACCGTGTATGCTATTTTATGCTATTTACTGGTGAAGTAACATGACAACTGATATGGGGACTTGTCAGGGGACTTGGAAACATACCAGCAAGCAGACGCTTACCAGAGAAAGAAGTATGTATGGCCTAAACTATAACGCGAAATTCGACGTATACTGGTATAAGGACCGGTTTCAAGATAGTTATGTCATGTCATGTTATTTTCAGACGTATCCTATGAATAGCCACGTCGTGAAATGTTCCATAGAAGAAGATGTCACCACCAACAACAGAGGCGTCACCAGATCACTGCTGGAGGCAAATTCCTAACCCTGGCAACGCTAAACTAACGTTGATTCAGCTATAGCTGTAGATAAGTTTTGTATCTAAAGAGTATTATACCCCCAGATTTCAAATTCAATGCGTATTTTACAAGGGTATTATTGATTTTCATCCATATTAAATAGGGAACAAATGATATAAAAAACAATAAAACGCACATTTGAGCTGAACTAAGTAAATTTCAACTTTATTACAGTATTTTCACTACTCAATTTGAAAATCAATGCCTATTTTCACATTGGTGCGAGTATTTTGTACTCCCACTTTTGATAATCAGTGTGTATGCTGCTAAAATAAGTGCGTTTATACGCCAATACGCACCTTATCTGGAGCTCTTGGTTAATCGTCTGCTGACCTGTTTATTTTCTAGTTTCATTTCTCTCGGAAAATATTCCATGGCAGCGGCGATGAATCGTTTCCAAGTGCAGACGATTCTCGTGTGCTACCAAAACATGTTTTAATTACATTTATGAAATAAGGCAGACGCATACAATCAAACAGCGGTTTCATCAGATTATTAATTATATAGCAGCCTCTGACAACGAATATTGACAATCACTACTGCTATAGTCATTGATAAGTGGCTGTGACCGGAGAAATGGGGCTTTTGTACGTTTGACCAAGTAGCTCCTGATTAAATGGCACACTTCTGTAGCCTGATAAGAATTTATATTGCTTGTTAGACGCATGCCGGGTGTTTCCGTGCTGTAATGACGAACAGTGTAGACTCTGATCGACTGTGCATAGGCTGTCCATTTCTCCAGTCACAGCGACATATTATTTAACACTTACATCCATTTAGTGACTCAAATATTGGTATTGAGAGGGGTTGAGGAACAAACGGGACTGGAAGAAAAAATAACACATATTATCAAAAGACAATGCTAGTTTCACGTAGATAATATTACCGACACTGTCGATCGATTTAAATCCTGATTTAAGCTCATACTAGATTAACGGTAGCTATGCACGAGAGACGCAAACAAGCAATAAACGCAACACCAGTTGCCGTTGTCAATGATAGTTTTAACCAGGATCAGCGCAGAAACAATGATAACTCCACTGGTTTATTGCTTTTCTGCAACATGTCCCAAATATCAGTGACCAGTATATGAGTACATATTGTGTCACATGTATTAGTCAGATAGCCAGCATCGGCTGATAAACTTGTTTTCTTTCTTGCTGGATTATACTTGATTGGGACCTCTATGAGATTAATCTCTTATAATTCTTATTCTGAATGACAATATACTGTTTTAATGTTGTAGGCAGTAATATCTTGTGATATGTATATTGATGAGACATACATATTATTACTAGATGCCAAAAAGGTTTCTACCAGCACGCAGTCGGGTAGAACGGGGATTACACTAGATGCTGATGTCTAATGACGATCACGATCATCAAGACGCTTTCACTCATCCGCACGAAGTGAGTCAAGCGTCTAGATGATCGAGATCACGTAATGTCTCATTGCCTGCAGGTTAGACCACACCAAATAGTTTTACTATATAATATAACCGAATTCCATCCAATAAGGCCAGTAGTATAAAGGGAGTCAAAATGATACCACCTACGGTGGCATCATTTCCACCCCCATATACTACTCCCACCACCCCCGAAAAATCAAAAATTGGTTAACGAGGAAATTGTCTCCCACCACCCCGAAAAATCCAAAATGTGTGTCATAAATACATCATGTTGTTTTCACGTCCAATTGAACATATAAAACGATAGTCTTAAAAAGGATTTATTTTTGTCTCGTTGTCATAAATACATCATGTTTTTTCGACAGTAAATTTATGAATTTCTTCTAATAAGTTTCCGATTTAAATGCGTCCTCACGCAATAGTCTATATTCCAACTCCATATTTTTCCTCCTCCGATTATAGCTAATTTATTCCGTAGATCAGCAACTAATTCTACCAGCTCTAGTCTACCACGTTCACCTGTAGCCACCTGACAGCGTAGTTGCTTATGTCTACAAAGAGTTTGGGCACTAACGAATTTACAAGGGCATCTGGGGCATTGAAATTGTGGGGGGGCACAAGGAAACTTTCTACGTCTCGCTAGATGCCTTCGTAGATAGTCTTTACGCGTAAACGTTTTACAACAAGTCTCACACTCCATTATATATGTATATGTATATGTTTATATTCAATTGGTCGTGAAAAAAACATAATGTTTTCAAGACCAATTGAACAGATAAATTTCATAGGTTATATTACAGAAAATATGATAACGTCAGAAATAGAAAGTTTGAGAAGAGAAGCCGAATCTCTAGGGATTACTTATAGTACACGGTTGAGAGTTAGGGGGTTGACAAAGCTGAAAAATGCCACAAAGAATGAGGCGTTTATGAAGCGGTTTACCCGCGCCTATAAAAGAGGGGCATTTAAAGACCTCTCACTAGCGGAGGAAGTTGGTAACAGAATTCAAAAAGAAAGTATTGCGGAGCTAAGGGCTAGTGTAATTAATTCTAAAGAATTACCTTCAAGCACCAATAATTTGAGACGCCCAATACAAAATAATAAGAAAAAATCTATAGTTCGCGCGATAGTGGAAAAAGGTGAAGAAATATTGGGGGCTCACGATGAAACATTGGAAAAGGTAGAAAATGGAAGACGGGTAGTTACATTATCCTTTCGTAAAAACATTAACATTAACGAGTCTGAACGCATGTCCGATAAACTCGCTCCGTATCTAACAACCAATTTTTATTTGAGATATTCATATTCTTACAAGCTAGAACATATGGAGGAAACTAAAAATGGAAAACCTAAAACTATAATATTTCATAAAAATCTCGTGGTAGCGAACCACTATCATCAATGAAAACCGTTAAAAAATGGCTGTCAGATAATGAGCAAACACGAATAATGTCCGATAAAATAGACAGACCAAATACAAAGTGGAAGTTTGTAAGATGGGTAGAGGTTTTTGTAAAGCTAATACAGGGTAGTAGGGGAATAGATTTGGGACTACAATCCAAAGAAAAGCAGCAGGAGGAGAACTTCCAGAATGGTTGAGGAATAGAAAAGGTATGTATTCTTTAGATAAGTATAATGACGATCTTTGTCTGTTCAGGTGTCTAGCTATGCACCTTGATAAAAAGATCAGACCTGACAGATGTACAGAAAAAGCGGAAGAACTTAGTAAGCAATATTTCGGTAGTAATGTGGTTTCACCAATTCCTTTTTCAGATCTGAAAAAGGTTGAAGAGTTTTTTAAAATCGGTATAGAAGTATATCAACCCACCGAATGTAATGTATGGTGGTTGAAAAAGGTACCAGCGCACTATAATGAAATAGGTAATAAACCAATGACAATAGGACTGTTTAATAATCACTCATTTCTGATAAAAAACCTTAAAAACCTATCTAAAATTTACGCCTGCGATAATTGCAAGCAGAAATTCACGAAAGCGAGTAATATGAAGAGACATGGACCAACATGTATGAGAGGTGAGACAAAAGTAATATGTGATGGTAATTATTTAGAGCGCCCGCGTTCGTCGTTCGAGAAAGCGTTCTACCCAAAAAGTTCTAACAGTTATGGCGCGATCGATTGGATGTACTCTGTGGAAAAGCGGGAGGGAATTCACATTCACCACGAACAGTGTGGACACGGAGGTGAAAGATGGATTTTAGGAGCTCCGGTAGATGGATACTGTCCAGAAACCAATACCGTATATCAATATCACGGCTGTTACTGGCACGGGTGTGAGATTCATGCAAAGCATAAAAAAGAAGAACGCGCATCCACAATGAGAAGAGATAAAGTTATTAGAAAAAGCAAAGAATTCAACCTAGTAGTTATGTGGGAATGCGAATTTCAAAGAACGGGTAAAGACATAAAGATCGGTTGCGACACTACTCTTTACCCCATATCAGATAGTATACGATTTTGAGGCGTATCTCCAGCCAGAAGTTGAAACTAACGGTAATAGTTTAGAGTACGAAGCCGAGCACGTTCCGGTAAGCGTTAGTATAGGAGATAATTTCTCAGGAACAGTAACTCATATTTGTGATAAAGATCCCGCAAAACTTATAGAAAAATTCGTAGAAGATTTTGAAAGTCAGGGGAAAAGGCTATAAGAGAAGAAGTGTGGTCAAGATATAAGTTTAATACGGAATATTTACGTAAAAACCAAATCGCCAAGATCGAACAGTGGATAGAGCAAGTACCGGTTATAGGTTTTAACAGCAGTAAGTACGATATAAACTTAATAAAGAAATACCTAGTAGGCGAACTGGCATCAACAACAAAGAAAGTAATGGTCGGAAAACGGGCAAACGCAACAATATTTCTATTTACTCCAGAGTTTAGATTTCTTGATGTAATACTTTATCTAGGACCTGGTGTAAGTTACGATAGTTGGATAAAAGATCAAAAGATACGAATGCAAAGGACAGAAATCTTTCTTTCCTTATGAGTGGTTCGATTCTCCAGACAAACTGGATTACCCAGGACTACCGGATATAGAGAATTGGTATTCCAAACTATCTGGGAAAATGTTAATAGATGAAACAGAATTAAGTAAATGTCGTAGAATTTTCGAAGAAAATAATATGAAAACTTTCAGAGATTGGTTGAAATATTATAACGATTTAGATGTAGCACCGTTCCTAGAAGCGGTGGAAAAAATGTGTGAATTTTATAAACACAGAGGTGTGGATATTTTCAAAGATGCGGTAACACTACCTGGAGTAGCTATACAATATTTATTGAGAGGAACCATTAAAGAACAAAAATCTTCAAAGACGATTATACCGGAGGATGCTCTATATGCACAAAAGAAGAAAAACATACGAAATGATGAAGGACGCTCTAGTTGGCGGTCCATCAATAGTATTTACATGATATGCAGAAGCTGGTGTTTCAAATATTAGATCTAATTCCTCATTTGGATCAAATGAAATTAACAAACCTTGCAAGGCTGTTTTGGGGTACGATGCAAACGCGTTATATTTATCTACGTTAAATAAAGAGATGCCGTGTGGGAGAGAAACTATACACCATATAGATACCCCACATAACCCTAAATTTATTAAAAAGTTTTGTAAAAGAGTTTTATCTGGAGACTGGTTTGGGTTTGCGGAGGTGGATATAGAAGTTCCACACAACTTAAAACATAAGTTTTCTGAAATGTCCCCAATATTTATAAACAGAGAAGTAGAGGTTGATGAAGTTCCCACACACATGTTAAAATATTTAAACGATACTGGCCGAACAAGAGGAGATGGAAAAAAATTGGTGGGATCTATGACCGCCACTAAAGTATTGCTGTACGCGCCACTGTTGAAATGGTATTTAAAACACGGCCTAGAAATAACTGGAGTTCATCGTGTTATAGATTATATTAGCGGAAAACCATTCGAATGGTTCGCAAAAGAAGTTACAGCCGCAAGACGAACAGGCGATGTAGAACCAAATAAGAAACCAGTAGCCGACATAATGAAATTATTAGGAAACTCGTGTTGTGGAAAAATGATAGAGGCAACGGAGAGACATTTAAATACGACATATACACAAAACGAAACCTGTGTTGACAAAGCATTAAGATCTGCATTATTTGACGATTTGGAAGAGATAGGAGATGCGTACGAAATATCTTCAAGAAAACCTAGGTGTGCGGTAAAGAGACCATTCCATTGTGGAATAGCGGTTTATCAACTAGCTAAATTGAGAATGTTGGAATTTTACTACGAATTTCTAGATAAATACGTAAAAAGAGAAGACTTTGAATTAATACAGATGGATACAGATAGTATGTATATAGGAGTTAGTGGAAAAACGATAGAGGAATTGATTAGACCTAACTTACTAGACGAGTTTGAAAAAGAAAAAAAATGGAGCGAAAGAGAGCCCGGACTTTTCAAAATGGAATTTAGCGGGGATAGGGCGATAGCGTTATCTAGTAAGTGTTATTTCGTAGAAAAAATTAATTCTATTAATAAAAACTCTGCGAAAGGAATGTCCAAGAGAACTAACAATTTAAATTGGGATAGATATAAACGAGTACTAAGTGAAACTACAGAAGATGGAAAACACATTATAGATGTAGCACAAAATAGAGGATTTAAAATGAAAGACGGCGTTATGAAAACGTACTGTCAACAAAAATTAGGACTCTCGGCATACTACGATAAAAGACGTGTGTTACCAGACGGAATACATACAGAACATCTCTAGTGATCCGGGGGTAGCTGGGTGTCAGAAGGCACCATAAGAAGTTCTTCGCGAACAAACCCTCGAGATGGCCCATCATCCAAATAGTAGAGCACGGGCTCATCGGGTTTGGTAATAGATCGATCTAGATGATATACATTGAGAGACCACACTGGATCAGTCGCGCGGCGGCTGCCACCTTCGAGCACTCCCGGTTGATAGAGGTACCGGACGTCAATATCTGATGGAAGCTGCTGCTCCTCTAAACCAACGGGTCGCCCGCGCGAGACGGCAGAGGGCTCGCTCGTCACCCTTTTAAACTTGATAGCATCTACAGGCTTCTTACCCTATCAATCTGGTCACCTCTCCGTTCAGTGCGGAGACCACGGCGGGCAGTCTGGCCACCCACTCGGTCGGCGATCGCGAATGAGGGTCTACAAGTTCTTTGGCGTATTGGTGTCCGAACAGTCTCTCAGCCAGGGTTCGATTGAAGCGTTCCACGATCCCCTGGTCCCGGTGGATGTTGACGCGGCGCGTCTGATAGAAACTTTATGCTTAGACAATAGATGAGAGACCGCGCCATGAACTCGCGGCCGGGATCGACCTGGAGAAGATTCGGCCATTTGAGAGGACTCCTCTTATATATTCGGGAAAGAGCCTCGGCCACTTCCTTAGACTCTTTAGTGGTCAACGGCTCAGCCCCCTTATAACGACTCGCTACGTCAACGATTGTCAGTGCGTACTTGTACGTTTTGCGACCGACGCGATCGTGAGGGAGAAACAGGAGATCCGCTTGGTGAACTTGGTTCGGCACCGGCACGTCGAATTTCGGGCGCGGAATATTGTGAGGCGCGGGTAAATAGATCTGCCAGATGGCCTGCTTCTTGAGCCATTCCTTGACAGCGTTTTCTGAAACCTTGGTCGCCGCCGCGAGGTTCTTGATGGCCGCGAGTCCCTTCCAGTAGCCGCGTGGGCTATAGTATGTATTCGACAGCTTGCGCGTTAGTTTGGTATCAAGTTTGCGCGTGTTCATCGTATGCGAAGTATTCTAATATATCGGACAATCTCCAACATGCCCTCGCCAGTTCGTCCGGTAACTGCGTCGTTAATAATAAACCTTTGTTGGATGTTTCGCTGCAGCCCCAATCGCATTTGGGTTGGAACAGGAGAGGGGAATCTAATTCATTCAATCTCGATTGGGAGTCCAATCCCCCAGGATTGGTGGAGGAATCTAACATCCGCTTTGCGAAAAGGGTGGCCGCTTTTTCGTCCTCGCGCCACGTCTCGAGACAATCTCGGGCCAGAGGAATCATACTCTTTGCACCAGGTAAACGATGTTTTTGGGCAGTGTAGCCTACATCGATCATAGCGTCATAAAGTTCGTCAACTAACATCGTTCTATATATATATATTTATAAAAAAAATATTAATTAATTTAAAATCTCGATTGAATATAGTAGCCGACGAGCCCAACCACACCCATTCCCACGACGATGAACGCGATCTCGCGGTCCTTTTGGGCCTCTGACGGTACATAGAAATCTGAAAGTTGGGGCTCGGGATCCATTGGATCGAGACTTTTGTGCGGATATGCCAGCGCGTACTCGCGGTTGGCTTCTTCAACGTTCTGAAAAGTTTGCGCGGCGTGATTTTCGCGGCGAAGCTCTTCATTGACCCAGTCCAGATGGGCGGTTCGTTTTTTCGACCACGCTTCCTTTGCGCTATTGAGTTGTTCTACAGCTAAATCATGACGCTTACACTCCTCATCCACGTTCGAGCTTTTCATTTTAGAGAATATAAAGTTGCTACCGCTGAACGCCAATGCGTTTACAAGCGCACCACCTACTATTACTGCGATTGAAGCCATTTATTTCCATATATTAACTGGTAGAATTCCAGCTTTAACTAGATAATCTCGGGTCCAAACTGCGGCCGCTACATCTAAGGTCGCGAGCCCTACGTCCTCTCACAGTAAAGTCCAATTTGGGAGCGGTTCCTCCTAGGGCCATCTTTGATAGTCGAGCATACCCGATACTGAAACCCGATATCACCACGGCGTGATAAAGCGCATTCACTAACATTTTACCATCTTGTTCAGCCATTGTTATAATTATTGCATATAAAAGGGGTGGGGTCGCGATCAATGTTTAAATGGGGCGCATCCAAATTCAACATTGTTGATGATTGGTGTTTCTTCTGAACACTGGCTGGTTGTTTTTTCGGGTATTTCCACACGCACAGGGCACCAACAACTACCAGACTACCACCAACAAACCAACTCCAATTCGTGAATTGGGGTTCAGTCCAACTCCAACGGGAGTTGGTATTGGGTGACAAATTCAAAGAATTTGGGTGTGCTTCTAATTCGTGAATTTGGGTGTTGTTAGCACTCGGGATTGAAGTTGAACCCGATTGCTCTGTCTTCAGATGTTTTGCTGTCTCCGTCCCCGATTGCAACCCCAATCTCGATTGGAGTTTAGCCTCTCGAAGCTCGGCGAGTATTTTATCTTGTTTAACTTTTCGGGTGGCAGCCGCCCGCCCGCCCAGCTGCCTGTCTTTTGGGATTTTTTATATGCGGTATGTCATCCAGTGGCGAGTAACAATCTGGTTCGATTGTGTTTGAGCAATCTGGTTCAACTCCGTCACTCTCGTGGGTGTGTCTTGTGTCATCATTTTCAGGGCTTATAGTTCGTGGCATATATGTCCAAATTGACAGTGTTTACCCGTGGTCAACGCGGTTGTTAGTGGAGCTAAGTACATTCCAAACTTGTGATAAATTGAGCAGCATGCCGTTCTAAGAGTGTGTCCTATAAAAGGGTCAGTCTCTAGATCGTGAATCAACCCTTCGGTGTTTGGTATAGGGAGAAGTCTACTAACGGCGGTAGCGTACAAATGAATAGCCGCCGATCCAAGAGTTTTTATCATCTCTGCTCCCAATTTGGATTCGTATCGCGCATACATTTTATCGATCTCCGCATCTGACATCTTATCCACCTGAAAAACTGAGAGACGCCTACCTAGATAATGCTCCGATTGTCCCCCAGCAACCAGCGCAGCTAGACGCTCGTGTCGCGCCGCATTTTCATTTTCATTCGGGACCGTATCGGCAGCCGTACTGACAGGTGTTCCTACAGTTTCAGTCGGAGTTGAGGTTTCTTCCATTAGCTGATCGAGAAGTTCGTCGCAGTTCATTTTTTTCAAAATTAGTAATTTAACTATTCTAACAAGTCTCATCACTTTAACATATTGCCAAGCGCACCACCCGATACTTATGATCACCATTATGCTCGCAACAAAGCTCGCAGCGGAGCAGAAAATTGTTAACATTGTTAACCATTGTTCAGTATTTGTTCAGCATTGTTCAGCAATTGCTAAGCATTGTTCAGCAATTGCTAAGCATTGTTAAGCGTTGCAATAGCTTATTACTTTGTAATTTTTTCAAAATTATTAATTAATTGATAACTTTATAAGCAGTTGGTTGATCAGTCTTTAGCAGAAGCTTGGCGTGCTTAGTTTCGGAAAGCATCTGTCGAACCTCCAGGCGCTCCTCGCGCGTTGGGATAACGTCATTCTCTCGAAGGACAGTCATCGAATGAGTCTCGTCCTTGCAGTGAAAAAGGGCGACCCATTCGTTTTGCTCGCGCAGATCCTTGAGGACGGCGTTGTATTTTTGAGTGGAGATCCATACGCTTTGCCTCCTCGCATGGCGGCCAAAATGCGAGCTCGGAGAGCATGTCCTTCTTTTTGGTCATCGCCGCCTTGGCCGAGCAATCGTCAATCACATATAGGGTGGGCTCACCCTGGAATCTTTGGTATAAACCACGCAACCAATCGTGAAGCCTATCACCCGGGTCAATAACGTATACCTCAGGGTCGGTCCATATCCAAGGGCGCCGCTGATAAGTATCGTTGTGCCGCACAGTGGGACACAGGATCACAATATGACGAAAGGCATCGCGGTAGGAGCCCTCGAGCAAGTCGAGGATGAAAACCGTTTTTCCACATCCTGTCTGCCCACATATTATGGCAGAGTGAGCATCTCCAATCGTGAATTGGTATTGATTGCTAGATTTCTTAATTTTTTCTTTAGAATTATGTATTAATAAATCGTTAGATGATTTTTTTATTAAATCAGTAGAGTGCTGAGACGTATCGGCCATCTTCGATGTTGAGTTGTGCGTCTGTAATTATATATAAGTTACAACCGTTCAATGGCCCGGTCTCCGTCCGCCCTCTTTGGTTATCTGGATCGTCACACCCTCGCTAGCGTTCTAACTTGGCGTCCGCTGCCGTGTAATTTGGTCGTCGTCGCTGGCTCGCATGTCTAGCCATAACGCGTATTTTGGTATTCAGGAACTCCGCGAGGGAGACGGCCGAGAGAATGCAGGTCTTTAGGCAACTGCAGTCAACCTCCGGAGAGCGCCTTTAGAGCCGCCAGCAAACTGCTTTCTTACTTCGTCCCACTGCTGGTGCGCGCGAAGACCCGCGCTGTAGAGTTTGATTGGGGACTCCCTCGATCGTCACCTCTACCTTCGTGATTTTGGGGTTTATAGAATCTGTCGGTTTTTCTAACACCGAGCGCTACCCGAGCCTCCTCGAACAGCATCAGTATACCTTTCATCGAGAAAGGGCGGGTACGTTGACGTTAATATTCCACAATGTGTCGCCTTTGTCTTTTCGTCATCTTACGATGGCGAAGAACTCGGTCGTAAAGTTATGGCAACGCGCCCGGCGTACTGGGTTCTGATCAATCGCGCGAGTTCGGGCATCGTGACCATGTCGTACTCCAGCGAAACATTATCGATCGTATACGTCGATAACAAGTCGCTGGCTATGATAACTCGGCCGTAGTCGTTGAACGTTAGTTCGTATTCGAGGCGGTCAGCCAAGCGCTCTGATAGTAGGGCATGTGACTCTCCAGCAACTCAAAGTCGAGCGGGATGTAGAAGCGGTTGCCGTAAGCGCCCGCGACCGCGTTTGTCACTCGCGTTGTTATCTACCTGTTAGCAGCCCCGATTCTAAGTTTGGTTACGTTCTTCATTTTGCTGGTGTCAATAACCTTGATAGACAGCGTTTTCCACACGCTCGTGTGACGTCTTCCACAGGTCCTGATAGCAATGGTAGACGTCGCTGTCGTCGATCGACATCACCTCATTACCAGAAATCTTTATCATGGTCTTCTTGACGATGGCGCCGACCCAGGTTCTGAACGACGGTTCGGTCCGCGTCCGTCGACGTTAGCGAAATAGTGAAAGCGAGGCGAACAGTACCCGCACAATGACGTCGTGAGTTCCGAGGTTGGGGAAGCGGACTAAGAGCTGCTGGTTCTGGTCGATCGTCGATGGGTTGTTCGTAATAACGACACTCTGTCTCACGCCTTTTGCCCCGAGGGGCTCACGCAGTCTGCGGTACGGATTGAGTTTGCGACCGTATTGACTTGAAGACATAATTAATTTTATTGAAACTATTAAACCTGTATTGTTTTGTCTTTAATATAATAATAATTATTAAAGATGGCTGGTCTCGATATTGGCATGGACGAATTCGATCGCACTACGGGCGACCGAGACGATTACCTAGTAGATGATGATGATGATGATGATTATATGGATCTATATACCCGCGGAGAGGGCTTGGACGGTGATGACTACTTCGATAATATGCTCGGCGAAACGTCCTTCATAGAGCACCCGCCCGAGGCGAGTAGACATTTCGAAACGTGGGAGGCCAAATCCAAAACTCGACATGGGCGGCGGTCGCAAGATCCCTCGGGGATCTCCAAGAATGAGCTGGCGTCTACCGAGGTAAACGGATGCTCTGGTGAAACGGTGGAAGAGTATAGTGTCTAAACGGAACATTAATGCCCCGTTGCAGTTCTGCAGCACTAAAAGAGGAGACCTGTGGGTTAAATGGGGCAATACCTGGAAGTTGCTGACGTACAAGAACGACCCAAAAAAGTTCCTCACGCCTCTTCATTGAAGCGATATGGAGTACTCTCGCTCGAGCTCTCGGAGTGCTTGAAGACATTCAGGCGCCGCTGCCTACACAAATGGTAAAAACCCTACAGTCTACCGACGAAACGCTGGAGAAGACGGCCGCCACTATAGAAACGATCGAGCTCAGTGAGATCCCTCGCGTAGCCACCGACGCTATTAACAAGATTGAAACCACGATCAACGAAATAAACGCACGAAGTTTAGACCCACCGTTACCTCTTCGCGAACTCCGGGACTCGATAAGGTTCTGCAAACAACTCGGGCGAACTAGTTAATAACCTCTCCAAACTCTCAGAGCTGGACAAACATATCGCTCTAGAAGAAAGAAAAATAAAGGAAGCACGGGCGATAGAGAATCTACCGAGCGGATCAACAAACTCCTGCGGTCGTTGCGGGACGAAAGAGAAGCTCGATTGGAGGCTGCCTCGACTAACCGTGAGACGCTTTCCGGTCAATTAAGTCGGAGCCGCGAAACAATCTCGAGGGTCCTGCACGAGGACACTACACTCGGTGCGCGTATTCGCACTCTGTTCAGAGAGAAGGGCGTCACGATAATAACCGTCATCGCGGCTTTCAGCATGATTATATCGACCCTAATTCTATCTATATCATCTCTAGTTCTATCTATCACGGGTGGTTCAGCACCAACTCCAGCTCCAGCACCAGCTCCAGCTCCAGCTCCAGCACCAGCACCATCCGGTGGGGTAAAAGAATGGATAAAAAAACAACTAAAAGCCCTCGCCAATCTCCTGGCTAAATTAGCAGGAAAGTTGGCTGCCGCACTACCTGGACTGATCGGAAGTATCGTTTCTTACTTGCTATCTATATTATCAAAAACGGTCGGATGGCTCGCCAATAATACTTGGGCTTTAATCGTGGCAATCGCCGGTCTCCTATTATTCTCTGTCAGAGAGTTCCTCCACAACCAAAGCGTAAATAATCCGATCGCCACGAGGGTGATGACGAGCCCTAATTTCTCCTCCTCGTGTGTTGTGCTTCCAATTTCACCCAATTTGTAATTGATTGGTGTTTCTCCAATCGCGATTGGTCTGTTGATGGATCTCGATGGTTCATCCAATTTACGAATTGGGGGTACTGGGTTCGATTTACGAATTGGTGGAGGTGTATCCATTTTGTGTTTTATGAAATCGGTTCCACTGTTGGGGGTGCGCTTGATGATATCCGTGTTCACGTTACCGTTGTGGCCGATTTTTTGATTGGCGGTGGCGATTACGATCTGATTATTGTAACCGTCAACCGGGTCATCTCGTAGTATCATATTGCTCGGCGCCATATAAAGACCTATTCCAAATACATAGTCTACTGGGGTGCTGGCATTCTGCAAAACGTCTTGATAATTCTGGATCGCCTTCTCCAGGTCCACCCTAGCTGAGATGGCGTCCTCTACAAGTGCCAAGAATTGTTTTTGTGCATCAAACGCTGTTCCCATGCCCAGTATAGAACTGCGAGTTTGCTTCTGTGCGCCGAGGATGGCCCAGACGTACGTGCGAATGGAGTCCGTTGACGCGAGTAACCCCGGCCTGCGTGAACCCTAGACCCTTATCTAACATAAATGTACCCCACGCGTTCTGAACCTCAGCAGCCTGCTGTATGTAATCGACGTGAGCCAGTTTCGGAGGTAACATTTTACAAGAAAACACGCCACAGTTGCCGACCTCCAGACACTTCCGGCCCGAAAGTCATAGTCGCGGGGTCAAAATTCCCGGCGTTCCGACTGACGATGTGGTCACCGGAGTGATCGTGTCTAAAATCAGTCTGTGTCCAATTCCCAGACTGGCCGTGAATGAGAAACGTCCCCGAGGCCGGTGCTGGTAGGAAATGCTTTCTGTCTCCAGTCCGCGTCTTTTGAAACGTTAAATTCGTTACACAGTCTTTCAAACGCCATACGGTCGTATGCGTTGGAAATTGGATCCCAGGCGTCGTCTTGAGGTAGTGAAATACCTAGTTCTTTGAGAATCCTCCTAATAGTATAATACACGTGAAAGTTGTAGACACTTCGGAGCATGACATTCTTGGATGTCAGATGGTCTTTATATGAAACTCCACACCCGGCTGTTGCGCACCATACAGCGAAATTTATTTGGTTCTGCCAAAACTGCATCGGTGTTGCTTTCCACCCGTTTACCACCTCCATCGTAGTAATTTTGGGCAGCCTATATTGTTCAAAGATATTAGGGAAATTGGTGGCAAAGCCGCTGTCCGGTCTAACCGTTACGGTTGGGTGTACAAGGGGGTTAACAACGTCTTTTTGTGTGTATTTACCTCCGACCGCGTACTTTACATTAGAGTTAAAGCTAAATGCTTTGGTATCCATTGAAAGATATTATTATGTTTGCTACTATAACTAATGTTCAAAAAGGGAGTTGTGAACTTCAAAAATTAATAGACAACTGCTGCGGACAACGCCGGGTAGGCCTTAGATCAATCACCTTCACGGTTGGGTGGAAAAACATTGAACTGTATAAGGAGATCAACTCAGTCGGGCAGGTAATAGAACGGCCAGAGGTTATCTTTTCCGTAGATGGTGTAGATCTAGAGACCGCCGATAGTCCTACAGAAGTAGAGAGACGCATTCGGGAATCAGCTGTCGCAGCACTTCCTGGCCTTTGGGGTTTCAGAGATGTCCAAGCTTTAATCGCAAGGAATATGCCTGATAATGTCACTCTCACAGTCTCAAAAGCCACGGGGATTGCGACATTGGACGTTGATAAAAAAATAAAGATCACTCCGGGGTTGGCCTCAATGTTAGGATTTAAATTTGCACCCCCCTTACAACGAGGATGAAGGGCGAGTGTTCCCGTTGCACTTTGTCTTCCCCGTGGGTTATTACCACGGCGATACCCCAGTAAACTTCGCCTTCACGAAAACTCTCGGGGTGCACCTTGATCGGGTGAACACATCGTACAACACGGTAGACGGATCCCCCAGCACATTACTTAAAACTGTGCCCGCCAGCGACTGTTTCTATGGCGAGACTGTGACCTTAGACTTCCCACACCCCGAGATGAAAGTTTTGGAATCGGGACACATCCACGAGTTGAAGATTTCTATTCTTGATGATAAAGGGCGAGAGTTGAAGAACGATTACCCGATTTCGGTAGTCCTAGAAATTTCAAATTAATTATTTAGAATTAAACGTATGTTCGTAATATATATTATCAACATTATGAGTATATACGGACCAGGTAGTTCTTCCGATTGGGTGACAAATTCAAATAATTTGGAAACCGGCGAAGGGGATTCATTTCCCCAGGAGGCCGCTTTTTAACTACCCAAAAAAACAAAGGCCAAGATTCATAGAACTAGACGAGGGCCACGGACGAGATTCAAAAGTCTAACATCACAACTTAGAGAATATGCCCGGCCTTGATCACAAATGTGAAGAAACGCAATCGGAACTAAACGAACTAGGAAAAAAAAATAACCAAATTTAGAAAAAAGGACCCGGTTGGGGATTGATTAAACCCGGAAGACGCAAAAGTTGACATACGGCGGTTTTTCTGATGCGTCGCTTAGACGAACCTCTTCAGCAGAAGTACACTTGCTAATTAGGACGGGAAAATAATCGATCGAGAGGCAAACGTCGATTGAGCCCGAGAAGAACCAGCGGACCTTACGAAGGCTTATGGTGTTGCTCGACTCTCTCTCGGGAAGCGGCACTATGAACTAGATAAAAAAAATAACCAAATTTCGAAAAGAGGCCCGGTTCGGGGGGTATTGATAAAGTCCGAGAAGCCACCAGTCACCTTGGAGGAGGCATTACGGAGGCTTATGATGCGTTGCGCTTAGAAGAACTCTCTCACAAAGAAGCTATGTAAAGAAGCGGCACTCTTATTCCGAACTATTACGAAGGTAAAATAGCGATCTGAAGAGACCAGTCGGGGGATTGATAGTCCGAGAAGACCATCCGACCTTGAGGAGGGCCATTGCGGAGGCTTGAGCGTGCGCTTAGAACGCTCATAGAAAGACGACACTTACCCGAACTACGGTAAAATCCAATTTCTAAAGAGACCAAGGTCGGGGGTTAGGGGGTCCGAGAAGACCACAAAGAGGCCTTGCGGAGGCTTATGGGGCGTTACGCTAGCAGGACTCTCTCAACAGAGACGGCACTACTGACAATAGATACCCGAAAATGAGACCCGGTTTATCTTGATGGAGTCCGAACGGGTATTGAGAAAGCCCGAGAAGACCACCATGCAGATATTACGGAAGCTTATAGGGTGTTGCTCTTAGAGGACTCTATCAACAGAGAAGCGACACTTACCGAACTAGATGGAAAAATAACCGAATTTCAAAAAGAGGCCCGGTCGGGGGTTGAGATAGCCCGAGAAGACCACAAGGCAGCCATTGCGAAGGCTTATGAGGTGTTGCGCTCAGAGGACTCTCTCATCAGAGAGGCGGCGGTTGCTGAACTAGATGGAAAAATAACTGAATTTCAAAAAGAGGCCCGGTCGGGTATTGATAAAGCCTTAGAAGGCCACCAGGCGACCATTACGGAGGCTTATGATGCGTTGCGCTTAGAGGACACTCTCAGCAGAGAAGCGGCACTTACCGAACTAGATGGAAAAATAACCGAAGTTTCTGATAAACTGAAACATGATCGTATAGCCGCGACCAAAGCTCTTGAGGAGGCCTCTTAGAGATTCGTACTGAGGCATATAACGCAAACAGGGCGCTTGCCGGAATAGTGAAAACAATGAAAACACCAAAACGTGTCATAACAGTTTGGGCTGAGAAGCGGGGCCCATTGGTTGAGGGGCACTATGAATATTCGTTCGGTGCCAAAGTGAGTAATAAATATGGGGGATACACTATGACAGCTGCAGGTGAAGTTATCCAAATGGCGGTCTGCTCGGTTAATGCTAATGGTAAACCAGTGGGCGCGGTCGCGATAAATATTGTAGTAGATGGGGAAGAACGGGGGTTTGGAGTCACTAAAATCTCTGGAGATAGTTCGACGATTGTTTCGTTCGCCGGTAATGATCGAATTAGACTTTCCCAAGGTAGTGTTATTAACTTTGTTACGAAAATCGGTGACTCAGAGAGTTCTTCCACTATTGTCTCATTGTTAATTGAACTTATTGTGTAAATACTAATATATTGAAATAAATTTAACTATGAACGAATCACCATATCCAACTCTCAATACCACTCCACCAACACTGTATCCAACTCTCAATACCACTCCACCAACACTATATCCAATTAACGAAAGAAGTTCAGATTTTTAGGTTGAATAATATCGTCGCTATGCAGGATATTTTAGTTAGAGAATGTGCAAATAGAAAAAGACACGCTAAAAAATATAAGCGCGCGGCAAACATAGCTGAAGCATCTAGTACGGTTCTGGCAAGTGTTTCTGTGTTGTGTGGGGCGGGGACTGCTGCAACGCTATCTACAATTGTAATGGTTCCACTTGCAGGGGTTTTGAGTGGAATTACCGTTTTATCTGGAACACTTTGTATGGTAATTAGGGCGGTGGGTGGAAAACTCGAGAAAAAAAGTAGAAAACATGATAGAATATCCGTTCTCGCTAGGTCTAAGAAAAATAGCATCGACGTATGGTGTCCAAAGCGTTGGCCGATAAGAAAATATCAAATTTAGAGTTTGAATCCGTGGTGGAAGAAATGGGGAGATATGAAGAATTAAAAAATGATATAAGAATCAAGGCGCGCGCCACCATGCCCAAAATTGAGTGTACTGATTGGGATAAATTTAGGGTAAAACTTGGAAATAAAGTCGGAGGAAATGTTACAGCACCATTGTGATATTTTATAAAATTATTTTTTAAAAAATAATTAATTTTCCTATTTTTTCAAAATTATTAATTATTAATTATATTGGTGCAGTAAACAATTTATTAATTAATTTTAGGAAAATTATTAACAATTAAAAAAAAAAAGTTTAGGTCCTACCGAGGCTCGAACCCGCGCCAGCAAAACCCTTCTGGGTCCACCTCGCTAAGCCCTTCGCTTAAATCTCTCTTTTCTCTTTTTTTCGGCTTAGCGAGGTGTGTCACGCTCACATCTCCTCCACCCCATCATTGGACCGATACCGCGGACCCCTCCTCTTCATTACCTCCATTCGTACATGTGGCGAAACCTATCTCACTGTTGAGATATTAGTGCCGGCGTCCCGACAATGAACTGTGTTTATTTCTCGTATATAAACCTAACTTTGCTGGTGAAATAAAAAAAAAATAAAAATGTTATTTGTTATTAATTAATTATTTTATTATATTAATATAATAGAGGGTGTTCCGCTTTAAATTATAAATAATTTTATTAAAATTAATTAAATAACGAACCATCCCGGAAATTCGTGAACTATATAACCCTCACTAAGTGTTTATAAACTGTTACACACCACCTGTGTAAATTGATAGCCCGTTTACATACCATCGATAAGGCTATCAATATCCGTGTGTGTATTATATATTACAGTGTGTTTATTTTCCATCCCGGAAGACGTAATTGTGTAAATCTCTCTATAAAATGGACACTTAATATACGTGTAAGGTGGGACACCTAATTTACATGTTCATAACACGTGTAATTGAAACATTGTCGTCTGCTTGGTGTGATTATAACATAAATTAGTTCTGTTCAATAATAATTTTTTAAATTTCCAATTTCTTCTAATAATTTCCAATTTCTTCTAATAATCCAATTTCTTCGTTAAAAGCGATATCGTAGAAACGCATATCCGTCAACGAATCTTTGATTTTAAACTGTTTTATAAAATTAGTTTGATAATATTTCGGTAGTCTCTATCCAATTGATCCTATTTAGTCGCTTCATTACACAAATTTGATCCTTATACCGGCGACATAATTGTCGGTTTAATATTGTAAATGCAACGTTTTTATCGCAGCGTAATAAATTACGCTGATATTTCATGTATTCGATACAACATAGTATTGTCATTTACCGTGTTTTAATACTGTAGAAACAGCGTAAAATTCTCCATAAAAGTCATTACAAAATTCCAATTCGTTGTGTATTTTATTATCCATTTTGTTATTTTAATATTTTATTATAACCTATGGGAGTTTATATGTTCTATTGGACGTGAAAACAACATTGATGATATTTTTGACACACATTTTGGTTTTTTGGATTTTTGGGGTGGTGGGAGACAATTTCCTCGTTAACCAATTTTTGGTTTTTGATTTTTCGGGGGTGGTGGGAGTAGTATATGGGGGTGGAAATGATGCCACCGTAGGTGGTATCATTTTTACTCCCTTTATACTACTAGGCCAGTGTCTCCAACTTTCAGTATTCGTATGGATGCTGTGGGACCTACTTGTACATGACGTGTAGCCAGTCTGTACTGGTTCTGCATGAATTAAACAATAGGTTCACTTACTCCTAAACAATAACAATCCAAAACTCGTCCTACACCCCCCCCCCCACCCCCCCCCCCCCCACCCCACCCAGTTATTTTGTTTACAATTTTGACCACGGAAACTCTGTTTACATTACGTGACCAACAGGTTCAGTGTTTTCTTTTAAATGCTACAAATATGCTGAAAACTGGTGTTAAAAACATCCCTAAATGTTCCTCAAAATAACTTTTAAACTTGGGGTAGTTGTTTTGTTTGTTTTGTTTATTAGTGTTTAAGGCTCAACAAAAGATAGGTCATGTTATGGCGGGCTAAACGGGTTTCGATCCCATTTTAACCTGCTGCATTGGGGGGTTGGGGGGGAAAATCCCCCCAAAATCAGAACAGAATATTTTTACATCGAGAACAAATATATTCAGCCCTGAAATTAGAATAACCTGACCTGGTGCCAGGTCCATACCACATCAAAGTCACTTGGCCCCTTCCCCTAAAATAGGATTACGAATATCGTAATACTCACATAAAGGGTATAACCAGATTCAACTGTCACATACAAAATGCCAAAGACGTATGTGAGGGCCAAACCAGGTCTCCAGTCGGGATTCTGGCAAGGATGAACCCAAACTGGGTAGTAATAGATCACGATTTGCAAGCAAACTAGGTTTGTGACCTCAAAACGCCCTCACTATCTTTTATAGGGACTACTTCTGTAACGCGTTACTTTCATCTTCTTAACGATGATTTTAAAATTTATTTATGTGGCGATCGCCTCGATTAGTGGGCGAGACACTCCCTGGCGATCGTCTTGTTTAAACTCAAACAATTCTTTTTTTTGTTGTGTTGGGTCAGATATTACTTAACCCTTTCAATACTACAACCCTCTATAGCGGTGTTTGCAAACAGTGTAGATCCAGACGTCTCATCTGGATCTGTAATTTTCATATTTTTCATTAAAAAAACTCCTCCTTTTCAAAATCATTGATCGGAAATAAAATCTTATAACCAGCCTAGCTGAAAATAAGCTATCCTGGTTTGACTTTAAAAAGTCACAAGGTACATTTTCTTGTGAACCGACACTGGACAATTCATGGGAAAATGTACCTTATGAACAAATTCTTTTAACCAGCCTATGTCATAATGAGTTATGCTGGTTTGTATTTTAAAATGGTACATTTTCTTGTGAACCGACCCTGAACAATTTATTGGAAAATGTACATTAAGAACGAAAAAAATATATGATGAAAACAAATGTGATAACCAGCTAAAGTCAAAATGAGCTATGCCGGTTGAATTTTAATATTTCATAATGTACATTTTCTTGTGAACCGACCCTGCACAAGACATGGTAAAAAGTACCTTATGAAAATAAATCATATAACCAGCCTATGTAAAAATTACCTATGCTGGTTTGAATTTTAAAATGTCATCAGGTAAATTTTCTCATGAACAGACACTTGACAATTCATGGGACAATGTACCTTATGAAAAAAAAAAAAAAAACCAGCCTGGGACGAAGATTAATGGTGTATGTATGGTCCCTGAAACAGCCTAGGTCACTGAAAATGAGCTATGCTGGTTTGAATCATAAAATGTTGCACAGTACATTTTCTTGTGAACAGACCCTGGACAATTAATGGGAAAATGTACCTGAACAAATATAACCAGCTTAGGTAAAACTTTGAATTCTAAAATTTAAAATGGTACATTTTCTCGTGAACCGACCCATGGCACTTCTTTGGAAATCGTACCTTACGAAAGTAAGTTAAAACTAGCCTAGTTGAAAATGAGCTATGCTGGTTTGATTTTAAAATTTTCATAAGGTACATTTTCTTGTGAACCGACACAGGGCAACTCATGGGAAAAGGTACATTATGAACAAATTATTAAATTATTTTTTGGTTGTTTATTGGTGTTTAACGTCCTATCAACAGCTAAGGTCATGTACAGCCGGGCAAATGGGTTCGATCCCGTTTTAACCTGCTGCATTTGGATCCCAAAATCAGAACAGAATATTTACATAAAGAAATGGTGCCAGGTCCATAACACACCAAAGTCACTTGACCCCTTCCCCTAAAATAATCGTAATTCTCACAAAAGGGGTATAACCAGATTCAACTGTCACATACAAAATGCCAAAGACGTATGTTAGGGCCAAACCAGGTCTCCAGTCAGGATTCTGGTAAGGATGAACCCCAATCGTTAAATTACCCATCGCATGCTCCCACTTGAAACAATTATTGAAACCAGCCTAGGTCAAAATGAGTTATGCTGGTTTGATTAACATTTCCTCGTGAACATACAATGGGCAATTAATGGGAAAAGGTACCTTATGAACAAAACTCTTATAGTCGGCCTAGGTCAAAACCAGCTAAGCTGATTTGAATTTTAAACTTTCATAAAGTACATTTTTGTGAACCGACCCTGGGGCAGTTCATGGGGAAATGTACCTGATGAAAACAAGTGTACAACCAGCCTAGGTAATACGTAATGAACTATGCTGGTTTGAATATTTTCTCATGTACCAACACGGGACAATTCATGGGGAAATGTACCTTATGAACAACATTTTTAAAACCAGCCTATGTTGAAATGAGCTATGCTGCTTTGACTTTTAAGATTTCATAAAGTACATTTTCTTGCGAACCGACCCTGCACAACTCATGGGAAAAGATACCTTATGAAAAAAGTCTTAAAGCCAGTCTATGTCAAAATGAGCTATGCTGGTTTGAATTTTAAAATAAGGTACATTTTCTGGTTAGCACACCCTGGACAATTCATGGAAAAATGTACCTGTCTAGGTTGAAATGAACTATGCTGGTCTGATTTTGTAAATTTCATAAGGTACATTTTCTCATTAACAGACACTGGGCAATTCATGAGAAAAGGTACGTTATGAACAAAATCTTATAACAAGCGTAGATCAAAATGAGCTATGCCGGTTTGTATTTTAAAATTTCATAAGGTACATTTTCTCGTAACAATTCTTTTGAAATGGTACCTTATGAAAGTCAACTTAAAACCAGACTAGCTGAAAATGATATATGCTGGTTTGATTTTGAAATGTTCATAGGGTACATTTTCTCATTAACCGACACTGGGCAATTCATGAGAAAAGATACGTTATGAACACAATCTTATAACAAGCGTAGATCAAAATGAGCTATGCTGGTTTGTATTTTAATATGTCATAAGGTATATTTTCTCATGAACCGACACTGGACAATTAATGGAAACGAGGATGGCCACGGCCCGCATGTCGAGCCCGCAGAGGCATTTGATGGTCTCAGAGTGTATTTATTTGAAGTTTGATGCCCAATAAGCATACAAAGTTTCAAGCAAATCTAACTTACGGTTACAGAGATAGTAGGTATGTGAAAACTTGCAAAGTTTGACAGAAACTTTAACGCAAACTTCATTTTACCTTGACATAGGGGCACAGAGGCCGCATGAGTGAGAGACAGAATGAATATATGGACGATGACTAATAAGCATATGAAGTTTCAAGTCAATGTGACTTAGGACTGCAGAGATATAAGGTATTTAAAAACTTAAACGCAGATTTCGGAACACAAATTTCTTAGTCATTTAACCTTGGGCACAGGGGCCGCACGAGTGGGATACAGCATGAATATATGGATCATGACGAATAAGCATATGAAGTTTCAAGTCAATGTGACTTAGGACTGCAGAGATATAAGGTATTTAACAACTTTAACGCATATTTTGGACGGACGCACGGACGCACACACTGACGCACTGACGCACGGACACCCGGACGTCATTTTGATAACTATGTCTCGCTTTCCGCAAGCGGGCTCGACAAAAAGTACCTTATGAAAAAATAGCTTACAAACAGCTTATGTCAAAATTATCTATGCTAGTTTGAATATTAAAATTTCATAATATATATTTTTTTCGTGAACTGGCGCAATTCATGGGAAAGGGTACCTTATGAAAGAAATTCTTAAAATCAGCCTACGTCAAAATGAGCTATGCTGGTTTGAATTTTAAAATTTCATCAGCTACATTTAATTGACACTGGGCAATTCATGGGATTTTAAAATTTCATCAGCTACATTTAACCGACATTGGGCAATTCATGGGAAAATACCATTCTTAAAATTAAAACCAACCTACGTCAAAATGAGATATGCTGGTTTGAATATTAAAATTTCATACGGTACATTTTCTCATGAACCGACCCTGCACAACTCATGGGAAAATATACCTATTCAGGGCTCCATATAAGGAATTTGACATTGGGCACTGTTACTCCATACTTTTGAAATCAATTGGGTATTCTCAATTTTCAATTGGGTATTTTAAAAACGTTACCCCATCAATTTTTTTCAATTGGGTATTTCCATATTTTGATTACAAAAACCGATTCGGAAACAAATCGTACTAATTTATGTATTAACATGATTAATGGTACTGTTTTGTTGTTCATATAATTAATTGAAGCAGTGTTATTACTTTATGTGTATGGGGGAGGTAACACTGCTTCAGTCACTTACTTACACGAACACCAAAATGATTAGTTCAAGTTTTCAATGATTCCAAGTGCATATAAGTAACTGTTACTAGAGTAATTGGGCTTATGGCATTTGTTACCAGTGCAGTTCCGGATCTGCTAGCACACTTAGTTATAAGTTATGTAACAAGCAGTATCGTGTATTCAAAAAATCATGCGAGATGTTATTATCTGAATAACAAACAGTGCATACGCTGATCAAGAATGCTTTGATTGGCAGATTGATCTTTGTAACATGTGCTGACCACGTTTGACAGCAATTCATCAATAATGTCAATCACGATTAATTTGGGGTCTCCACACACCGAGCTCAACAAAATGACTGTATGACGCCTTGTGCAATGGATTGCGATTCCACATTTGCATCGGTCGTAAAATAAATCGAAATAAGGTTAACATTGGTGGTGGACTTTTGCAATCCCCCCCCCCCCCCCCCCCCGCCAGAACCAATTCCTCTGTACCATTTGTTTTATCCGTGCGGATAGTCGTTTACGAATGTCTACGGACGTTTTTCGTTGCATCACCTTCAGTAGACTCGGGGTCGCCGAAACAAGCAGTTTCACATCGATTTGAATTGAAGAAAATAGACTAGTAATGAGCCTGGATCTCGGGTTCACAATAGTGTCGCATCGCCGTTTTTTCCCCACACTTATTGATTTGAAAAGCAGTACTATTTTCCGTAAATGACGTGGATTGTGACAACAAATTCAGAGGTAAAGGGGAATTCAATTCCGGCTCGCGTGAGCTCTGAAGTTTGTGTTAACTTTCGCCATAATTGATAGGCCCCGTCTTATCCAATTTTTTTCTGAAAATCAATATGGGCAAAATCAATTCCGGCTCGCGTGAGCTCTGGAGTTTGTCAATTTCCGCCATAATTGATAGGCCCCGTCTTCTCTTTTCTCTTAATCAATATGGGCAAAATCGGCCGATGCGATAAGGGTGGAAATTCTAGATTTGGGATCATTAACTTGAACGGTACTCGAAACAACTGCCGTGTGGTGGGTTACTAGAGTTTCGTATTGAGTTGGACCCATTTTTTCCCCCCGCTGAGAGTCGGAATCGCTCCCGCTAAATCCTGGAGTTCAAATCGAATACACCGGAGGACTGGTTTCCAGCCGTTATCGGTGAAATACAGCGAGACATTGTCCGCATCTAGAGCCGGTATAACAGAAAATTCTTCAGCCCAGTAAAGGTTTCAGTCCGCGCATGCGCAGACGGAACAATAACAATCGGGGCCAAGGCTGTGTAAAGTTTAAGTCATCGATTATATTTCTATTCTGCTGATAAATCGAGATGCTATCGGACACCTGTTTGGCGACTAAAGGGAGACTAATGTGATCGAGACACATTCATTATGTCTCAGTTGTCTAACTTTAAGTTGCCATCGATCATGATTTCATATGGCACATATAATAGTCCAACTGTCTAAGTAACCGGTCACCTCCATAGTATTGCAATATTTATTTCGCCGAGTAATTATATGCCAACATCTTTTTGAAATAGTTAAAAACAAAGTATAATGCATTGAATGAATGTTTTTATTAGCACAAATGACTTCTGGGCATATAGCAGAGCACCCATATAATACATATGTCATCGTATTTGATGAGCTACATATCATCAAAATACGTCCGTTTGTTACTACTTAAAAAATACGTCACAGATTACATCATATCGAAAAATCGGGTTCGTACACATTGAAGATGTGTGCTAATTAATTTCTGGAGGCGGGTCGTTGTGAAGGCGACGGTCTCGAGATTCAGGGGGTGTGTCTGCATTTGATTGGCCGACGGAACACGTCATTGCGACGTTACTGACATCATTTCTCCATATATGGTATTACCGTAAGCACGAGAGTGGTGTAAACTACTGCTGAAAAGTGGTGTATTTTCTGTATACTACAGTCATTCGAAATAACCTTCTGTGAGCTTTACTTTCGGGTTTCCTTTGTTATATTCGCAGAATGATCAATAATGAGGACACGGGAAATCCTAAACTGGATCGTTACAATACTGCAGCCAATCAGGTGGCGATGTGTGTGTGGGATTCTTTCGGAAAGAGATATTTTTCTGTAACTCTGGTAGCTAAAACGTTTGTAACTAACAATATACTAAACACTGATGTTTAAAGTGAATATATTTGGGGACCTAAGGCATTTATTATGTTCCAGAGTCGTAAGTCAGCAGAAAATTTGAAACGTGTGGTGTTTGAGCGAGCCCGAAACTAAGCCTGTCTATGGCATTGTCCCAAGCTCTGCCAACCTTGAAAGGCTACACTGTATATTGTAAGGAAATGGGTGGATGGGGTAACATTTTTCAAATGAGCCATTTATTGGGTCCTATGTCCGAGTCTTCCACCTGTGAGTAAGACCTGACGTCAAGCTAATGACAACGTTCATGACATCATGATGATACCTTGTAACGTGACGTCTCCCAAGTCAAGATGGCCGCGTTCAGCTCACAGGAACAGCGTACCCACATTAAATGTACATGCCCACTCAGTAGGCCACATGTCAGGATATGATATAGGGAGATAGGTAGTTTTGTATATTCTGTAGATATGACATTTTCTGGTAAAATAAACATTCATTGACCATTACCCCACGTTTTGATTGGCATTATTATACTTTTTATATCAGAGGTAAATTTCCCCACTGCTATCAGGGGTGATAACCATGTTTCCTTAAAATGTTAACGGACATTACTATTTATTCTCTGTATGTATTATTTATTCTCTGTATGTATTTATTTTTTGGATGTGCATTGATGATACTTTAATCTGTCGAAAATAAGGTGACGCATTTAATTAGTATAAATAATTAAAAAATATCATGCCTCATTTATATATGAAAATAGCCTGATAACACCGCGAGTGACTATTATCAGTACAAATAATATGACTAAATGATTATATCTGTATAGGGGACATATGTAATTTTTAGAACTTGTGGAATGTAGTGACACTATTATAAACAAGTAGCGAGGTGGGTCCTTGAATTCAATACTGCATAATATACTATTCACGTTGTCATATAGCATTGCGTGACAACATGATATAAACGTTGTCAAAATAACGTTGCTACAATAACGTCGCTGCAACCAAATATGTGACAGTTCTCATAACATAATATTCACGTTGTCATATAGCATTTGATATACACGTTGTCAAAATAGCTGGCTAATAACTGGCTAAATACGTTGCGTTGCCCCCTTCCCCCTTCAAAGTTATATCTGACACAAATACGTTACATTGCCAACCATGTTTACCCACCTACATAGATTACCAAATTCAGTCATGTTGTTACCTTGCAACCTGACTTTAAATAAACGTATGTTCTGTTCTGTTCCGTTCAGCTATTAATTAACCCTTTCAACACCACAGGCCTGTATAGTGGTATTGGCAAATAGTGTAGATCAATATGAGCCAGCTCGTGACGAGATATCTCCTCGGGATCCGCACTTTTTTCAAGTAATATTCCCATTTTTTAAAACAAAAACACCCCTTTTTCATAATGGACAAGTCTGAAAATCATTGTGTGACGGTTAAATTGGTTGCAAAATTAACATATCAAATTCCATTCCAGTTACCAGGGATACATCGTCCCAGTAGTTACTTAGGGGTGAACGAGTTAAATATATTGAGATGCGCCTACTATTGGTTCCATAATGTATTATTACGGTAGCTGATGTCTTTTTCACTGGCGGTCATCTTTTTTATGCGAATTGTGAAAAGTATATCATGCACAGATGAATACAGTATCTATGTCTAAACATATTGGCACAACAAATGTTTCGTGCGCTCGGAAGTTACCGACAACCCTTCGCGCCCGGGGGTTTATACAGTGGAAATGTAATGTGTTTACTCTATTAACCGCCACAGTCAGCCAGATCTGCCAACAACTAATTATTTTGCGGTTTATTTGCTATCAGTCAGCAGTGATTATATAACGGCTCTCACATGACCAATGTCAGCCACCTGCATCGTCCATGGATCCGAATTCACAGCTACAACTCCAAATTAGGCTCCGCCTACATAGTAGCTATAGTTGTTACACAACCTATCTAAAACGTACAGTGTACGTGTTTTGTTTTGTCTGAAAGTGCGGTCCGGAACAGAAATTGATACCCAGTCATTTCTCTTGCAATATGGTTGGTACGACCAGATTAACACACCCAGCCTAGAGATACGGTCATGTGTCTTCAGGGCAACACATTTAGAATTAAACAAATGCTGAAAGAAAATACTGTCTAATTCCCAAGTATCTGACTTCAATGTGTGCCTAATTATCGGGAGAGAGAGCAGTAACGGCATTATGGGCCGATGTATGGTCATTTAGTATCCTCATCCTCGGAATTATTTGGCTACCGTGTCTGATTCCCATCTCTTGAGAGTTTTGTGCTATCTTGGTTCTTTTATTTTCAGTTTATCACAGAAAGTGGATGCAAGGCGAGCGAATAATAAATCAAATTGAAGACTGTTCGTATGTTAAAAAAACAAAACAGGTTTTAATGACTTTACGTCCTGGCGTAAATAATCATCTTGCCAAATCATTACGTTGTAAACTACAGCGGACCTCTCCAAACCGGACACCCTTGTTTGCCCCCAAGGTGTCCGGTTTGGAGATGTTCCACTGTAAATCAGACATGCGAGCACTTCATGATACTTCATTGCTAGTGTTTTGCAATCATGAACATTCATTGTAATCAGAGATACATAACAGCGACACATCTAAGGTAAACATCTATATTTTCCCGAGTGTCCGGTTTAGTAGGGTTCCACTGTACATGCTATAATTTTTACGTTGCCAACAATAAACTCCCAA